>CM076985.1:34410512-34915490 GCA_039105355.1 Benthosema pterotum
CAAAATGAGAAACCTGGCCATGCAGAACTCCATGCACCCCAGGAGTACAGTTGACACCACAATATTAATAGCAAGTATTTTCATTCAGCTTAACTAAAATAAAATAAAATCTGAACTTTCTCTTTAAATTAGATACAGTTGGCTACTTTTGGCTGATGCCAAAAGCTGCATAACTGATGCCAGAAGCTGCTAACCACCATGATGGCAATGCTTATAGTACCTAAAAGTCATGTTAGTTTTCATATCAAAAAACATTGTTACTTGAATCTTACTCGCGTAACAGAAGTTTCTTCCGACGCTTGTCTTGCGGGTAAATGAAAACGCATATATTTTTTTAATCATAGTTTAGGTTTAGGCCAGAGCCTTAGAGTAGGCTATACACAGAGTTACGACAACTCCGTTCATTTCATGGGGGCCAGTCCCATGGCGCTCTTGGGGCTCTTTTACATAGGTTTGTAAAGAGAATTGGGACAACAAATGGGGACAACCTTATAACTCTATGGGACAACCGGGGGTGTTTTCTGACCCCTCAATAGCGGGACTCTTCTATTTGAAGGCTCTGGTCTGGGATAAAGAAACAGTGTTGCAAAATTTCGAGAGTAAAACCTCTCACCAGGTACGGGAACATGGCATGCCCAAGAGACAATTATAGACAACACTAGCAGAGAGCCGCTTAAAATAAAGTACATTTGGCAAACACGACTTGTATGGCCGTTCAGTGACAACTGCTTCCAAACTCCAGCCCTTAGAAAAGTCAACGAACCGCACTGGCGAACATTAGAGCCTACCATTCAATACAGGTGGTGATTGAATTTGTCCGTAATGCAGGAGTCAGCAGCGTGACCTATTTAATACAAACGAGTGCTTAAGAATGTCTCAGACGAAAGCACTCACTCTGAAGGCACATTGTTACAGTAGGCTATGTCGTTGTATCAATAATTAATAGCGGTTTAACAAGCTCTAGATCTGATATTTTTGCATTGAAAATATGATCTTTTTGTAAATATTGACAACATATTCTGCAGATTCTTTTTTAAACAGTGTTTTGAAAAAAATATTTATATTTTTATTATCAGGATAATGATGGCTGCCATTTTGGCATTGTGACTTTTCAGGAATAGAAAGCCTGCAGTTTCTATTAGCTTGGATTCCACCATTGATGATGTCATTGGAAGAAGTTTCTGAACCAATCATAGCTGAGCTATACTACACATTGATACAATACAGTAAACATGACAAATGAATGGCAAGTTTTACCGTTTGTAAACATTAAACCAAATGGACCCGCAAGGGTCCATTTGGTAAACATCACATACTACTCTCAAGAGTTTTAAATCATGTGAATTATCCTAAGTTACACAACCTAGAGAATGTAGAAGATTAATGGTCATTTTGATCTGTATGTTGGACTGTTTGGTTTCCCAAATCCAGAGCAAAGAAATCTTTAGTTTGGGGGGGGGGTGGGGGGGGGGGGGGGGGGGGGGGGGGGTCTGTGGGGCTAAAATGTCAAACGGTGATCCTCTGTGGGCCTGTGGCTCAAGTTCTGAGTAGTGGGTCCTGGCATCAAGGTTGAAAAGATCTGCTTTAATAACGTTAAACTAGGGAGTACAAACCATAAAGAACTCAGTGGGGTTTTCAACAGGTGGTCCGGGGACCACCAGTGGTACCTGAGAAGGTTCCAGGTGGTCCCCAGCTAAGTTGGCTAACCAGATGCAACTCTTGAGAACGTAAACATGAAACCAAATGGACCTGCAAGGGTCCATTTGGTTTCATGTTTACACTCAAGAGTTAATATATTCATCATGTGAATTATCCCCAAGTCTACACAACTAGAAGGACAAACGCAAAAGAAATCTTTAGTTTTGGCGTCTGTAGGGCTAAAGTGTTCTCAAATGGTGGTCCATGGCTCAAATACTGAATAAATGCTGGGCCCTGGTATCAAAAGGTTAAAACCACTGCTCTATGATAAAGGAAACAATGTGCTGAATATAAACACAGACCATGTAAATGCAACCCATTCAACAGGGCACTTCAGGGAATTGAACCCCATTCTGGTAAAAACCAGAAGTCCCACACCAGTGCCATATGTTTTTGGTGCAATTTACAGATCCAAAACAAATTACAATTTACATTGTATACAAATCTAGTATATTCAAATTCGCAAAATACTGGCCGTGGGAGGTCCTTAATATTCCAGAGAAAGAAATTTAATCTTTAACAGACCATGATAGATTGGACTTTATATTGGAAACCAGAACTCTAATACCTTAAGGAAAACTCCTCAGACACAAATCAAGACAATGTATTATTCATTTTGTGTTCATAAAGTGCTGCAAAGTGCAAGAAGTGAATAGTGCATTAGGAAACGTTTTGGGTCATAGGACCATGGCCGATGCTTCACCGGATGATGAAGTTTTAGCTGCAAAGTGGCAGCATACAGAAATTAACGCACATTATAAAGAGACACATCAACCAACACCACATACCTAACCCTAACCTAAGCCTGTGTTCATTATGGGATGTTGGCAGACATGAATCTTTACTCACAAATGTGAAATGATACTAGACATAAACCACATAAACACACTTCACATACCGGGCCTGTGTTCATATGTGAAGTGGGATTACATGGTTCAAGCTTTACTCACAAATTAGATGATTATATAGCACTGACAATGGTTTTATGACCTAAATGTTTGCTGCTGCACTTTTCACTTTAAGCACTTTAGAGTTCTCCATGAATACGAAAACGAATGCACACATTCCCTTGGTCTCTGTCCAAGCAGTCTGCCTTAATGTTTTGGAGAGAGTATTTTTCTCCTACAGCGAGTTGTCCAGAACTTGCTTTTAGATAATGCCAATTACCAAACATGAGTCAACGCAAAATCAATTGCGCTCCAGTATTTGTCAAACAATACGAACATTAGTACACTACACTATGAACATTAGTACACAACATACAAGAATAGACAATACTGCTGTGAGCGATGCGCCTACATTACTTCCTGTTGTCATCTTAAAGGGGAACTCCACCCATTTCCAACATTATACATCAATATATAATGTTAGTTTAGAGCTGGAGTGATAGGAAAGAGGAAAGAAGAAATTACAAAAATGTGATTAATAAAATATCAAGAGTCTGAGACAAAACAAAAATAACTTTATTAAAGCAAAGAGCAGGAAAAGATGAGAGGAATTCCCCTTTAACGGCGTTAAAACTTCGCCCTAATTAAAATAATGTTGAGGTGAACGACAAGCCGTCTGCAAAATAATCAATAATAATCACATAAATGCACATAAGACACCGGGCCCGAGTTCATGTCTTATGTGAACTTGCGTGATCAAGATGTTCTTACAAGTAAACGGCGCAAAAAAAAAATAAAAAACGCAACCCGATTCACGCACCACAAACACTAGTCAAGAACTAGTGTTGAGAGGAAAGAAAGTAGAAGAAAGGATTTAAAAAAGCGAATAAATGAAATGCGATCAACAGAGTCTGAGACAAAACAAAAAATAAATAACTTTATTAAAATCAAAGAATAAAAAGAGGAGAAACAGGGGGTAGAAACCTTGCATGTCCCAAACAATTTACTTTTACTGGGCAAAAAAAAAAAAAAAAAAAAAAAAAAAAACAATAATGGATGATTTCTTGTAAATCAACCATTTGGTACTTCAGTGTGTGACACTGTAGGATGACCAAGTAACAGAATCAATAAAAAGGTTGAACTATGGATATACAAGGTTTCTGACAGATAAATGATAATAAACTACTTCACTCACCTTCACTAACCAAGGAAGCAAATGACACAGCAGCCATCATTTCCTTCCTCTGTTAGTTAAGCAGGACTACATGCTACCATAATGATACCAGCCAGAAATCACACAACCTCCACATCACATCTGTACACACAAGACCACTAGTAAGAACTAGGGTAATAGGACAGGTAAGAAAGGTATTTAATAAAATAAAAAAAGCAAAATGCGATCAAGGAGTCTGACACAAAAACAAATAACTTTATTAAAAGCAAAGAACGGAAACACTAGAACCTCACGGGGCAAACACAGTTCTGTACTGTGTTTATTCTGAGAGATTCTAGTGTTTCACTAGAACAGAATGTACAGATGTGATGTGGACACGACTTAGTTTTACTCGGAAATTATGTTAAACAATTAATTGAAAAACCAAACGGCTCAAGCAGCATCACATAGCGGCATGTGACGTGGATTGGCATTATACACGAAAATGACGTGTTACGAATGACAGCCTACGGTATGGTAGCATGTAGCCCACTTATACCAGCAAAGAATCAAAAGGTTCATTACCAACCTTAACTGTTAGCAGCAGACAGCGGCAGCACCCAGCAGCGGAGTCAGAGGCGGCACCCAGCAGCCTAGGCGGAGACGGCAGCACCCAGCAAGGGAAGCAGCACCCAGCACAGAGCAACGGAGACAGCGGCACCCGGCAACGGAGACAGACGGCGTGTAGAGTCTGAACCTTCAACACGTCTTCATGTTCTGAAATGGTAGAAGGAAAGCAAAGAAAGGCAAATTTAGTTGTCGGTCTACAGAACAACATTTTGGTTGTCATAAGTCACAGACAGAGGCTGTGTCACCATGTTCACTAGGGCAGCAACGATTAATCATAATCAAACCTATTATTCTATTAGGTGCCAACTATTTTAGTAATCGATTAAGTGTGGTTTACATCAGAGACACTGAGCTCTCTGCTAAAATCTATGGACTAAATTCACACGGCAGCCATCTTACCCAGCAAGGTGCCAACTGCCAACTCGTGGCAACTTCCACATATACAGCCCATTCATTTAAAACAGAAGAATCCTGTCTAATTCTATTAAATAACCTAAGCACAAACACTCCAGTCGCATTTCTACCTGCAACTTGTTGGTTTCACAAAACTTCACTGTAGACATGCCATGAGCTACTTCCTGTCTAGAAATTCCTTACAGATAATTTAAGTGTCAGAGTTTGGAAGCGCTTGTTATCAGCAACCTGCTACATTGAGTGCACATTTAAAACAGGAGGTACATATGGGCTGTTGGGTGCAGTTTGGACGTCTATGGAGTTACACCTAGTGAGCTCCTTGCTGCAAGATGGCTCCTGTGTGAATATAGTCCTCTAATATCTAAAAACACACAAAGACCTCTAGGATAGTGTTCTAAATGTAACATGGATTTATTTTCTGCAATAAGCACCCTTTAATGAAGCCTAAAAGACATGCCAATTCAAACTTTGCATTTATAACTATTAATTCATCAACCCAACATGTAGACTAATGGTGACACAGCCCTAGCTCTGGTCCAGAGCTCCACTGCTTCTGAGTCTGACTAGCATTGGAGCTCTGCTCTTCTCCGTGCAATCGGCCATTACTCACCCGACCAGCCTCTCTTCTCTAGTGGATACACTGTATAAAGAACGTTTTACCTACTCACCAAGTCTTGTGTCATTAGAAAGCCTACTTACCTTAGTGGAAACACTCTGAGCCCCCTACCACATGGATAAAATGGACTTTTTGGTTTGTTTTTTCACTGAAGGAAAAATATTTCCTATGGAACTTTTCTATTGGCAATATCGGTAGAGGGCGCAAATCCTGGTTGTTTTTCCTGGTGAAAAGACCATTTTATCCATGAGTCCATTTTATCCGTGTGGTGGGGGGCTCAGAGTGCTACCACTAAGGTAAGTAGGCTTTCTAATGACACAAGACGTATTTATTTTGGTGAGTAGGTAAAACGTTCTTTATATATCCACTCCAGAAGAGAGGCTGGT
The DNA here is from genome assembly GCA_039105355.1 of Benthosema pterotum. NCBI lineage: Eukaryota > Metazoa > Chordata > Actinopteri > Myctophiformes > Myctophidae > Benthosema > Benthosema pterotum. The sequence goes on from CM076985.1 coordinate 34,416,297, forward strand.
TGGGTGGAGTAATGGCCGACTGCACAGAGAAGAGCAGAGCTCCAATGCTAGTCAGAAGCAGTGGAGCTCTGGACCAGAGCCAACACAGCCCTAGTTTGTACAGTAATAATTTAATCCATGAACATACCGTAGGGAGCATTCTGTTGCTCAGGTTGAAGATATCTGGTCTGAACAGAGGATCTGTTGGAGACACTCCATCATAGCAGACATCTCCTGATGATGCCATCCAAGGTCACATGGTCAACCTGTAAGACACATAAGATAAAAGACAACATTACACTCCGACTCCAGTCTTGTAGAATGTAGAAGGTGTGTCAACCCATATTTGACAGGAATGCCTTTTGGTGTTCTAAACATTAGCTTTAACTAGTGAAAGCATTAATAGACATGAGCTTTAACTAGTGAAAACTTCAGAAAGAGCTTTAACTAGTGAAAGCTTCAGAAAGAGCTGTAGCTAGTGAAAGCTTCAGAAAGAGCTGTAGCTAGTGAAAGAGCTGTAGCTAGTGAAAGAGCTGTAGCTAGTGAAAGCATAAGCATCAACATTAACTATTGAAAGCATAGGCATGAACTATTAAAAATATCAGATCTACAAGTTCACAGCACACTACTAAGTGGCACACCATGAGCTTGTAGGTCAGCCACATGCAAGTCCTCCATTTTCCAATAGCTACAGTGAAAGCTTTCAATAAGTAATGCTAAACACAATGACAATAATTTCAATAGCTAAGACTAGCAAATGTTAAACACCAAAAGAGCTTCCCATGGAGAAATGGTTCAAATACATTTTAAAAGGACCAAAACTATGCAGAATGTCCAATTTGAAAGGTTTTAAGAGATGTAGATCTGCTCTTTTTGAAATGGTTATGAGAAAAATACAAGCTCACAATGTGTCACACCACAATGCATCAATAGTTTGTAGATCAGCTGTTTAACAGTCAAAATGTGGATTTATATTTGTAAACAGTGACGGTTACTATAGCATGTTTAGTGATCACCCAGAGTAGTAGTTTATAAAGTTTATAAATAAAACGGTAGACAATGAGTGACTACAATATGGTCCACGGTTATTAAATCCCACCTACTGTTTAGAACAATTTAGTTTAGTTTGCGTTTGTTTGCTTCTCCAAAAGATCAGCATATTCCTCCTATTGTTGACCATTTTCTGTCACAATAAACAACCAACAGTCCTAACAACCCAAAAGTTTGAACAATAACATCTTCAACTGTAGATAAAACAGTGTGTGTTTCAAACAAACACTAGTGACTCACCTCGTGGCCTCAGACTAACCGCCATGACCATAGAGTAACCAGGACGCCATTTTTAAACCCCAAAGCCCCGCCCACTGTATCAGCTCTGTTCTACTACGTCACACGAAAGTCCGTCCGTGATTGGTCCGTCAGAGTGATTGGCTCTGAGATGCAGAGTTATGCGACATCTCCGTTTACTCCCATGGAAAGGTGATTTAATGACTCAAAATCCCTTTATTTTAGAACGTTTTGTAATAATACTAGACTAGATACTAATAATACTTATACTAGAATAACATACACATTACAGGGACTTTATTCGTTCCTGTACAATACTTTACAGTTGTCATGTATTCATGTTGCAACACATACCCTAAAACAGCTCTTATTTGCGTCGCCTTCATTGAAGCAGCAGCAGTTTCTGACCCTCAATGTCGCAGCTCTGACACCAGACGGCTCTGATCAGCTCCATGCAGTGTTGCCAACTGCCAAAATCCAAAATGCACTAGTGGCACTTCCAAAATGCACTAGAATGCGCTAGATGCTTGCCTGGAAGGGAATATGACCATTAAATGACCATTAATCTTCTACATTTTGTCCAAAATTCCAGGCTGAATTTGGGAAACAAAACAGCCAACATACAGATCAAAAGGGGACAGGAGATCTCGGGCCGCCGCGAACTCGGACCAAGCAAAACTGCGGAGATCTCGGCTAGGTGGTGTGGAGAAGTCGGCTAGGTGGTGTGGAGAAGTCGGCTAGGTGGTGTGGAGAAGTCGGCTAGGTAGTGTGGAGAAGTCGGCCAGGGGGTGTGGAGAAGTCGGCCCATTAGACATGCATAGGCACCTTTATCACTGCATATCATAGACATGCATAGGCCCCATTATCACTGCATATCAACCATTATCAGGCCATATACCAACCATCATCAAGTCTTTTATGCTTGATATGTCTTGCCGTTGTGACAATAGACATGTATATAGGCACCATTATCACTGCATATCAACCATTATCAAGTCATGACAATAGACATGTATAGGCACCATTATCACTGCATATCAACCATTATCAAGACATATGCATGTTCAATAATACTGGTTTACTCTCAACTAGAGTTGAATAATTAAATGTTTTATCTTTACCAGAGTTGAATAAATACATATTTCACTCTTTACCAGAGTACTTTAAAGTTATTGAAGTAATTCATGTAAATCTATGCTTCAGATTGCAGTAATGTGGCTAAAAGGATACATTCTATGCTTTAGGATACAAAATGTTTGTTTTGACTATAGCAATGGCTAACAGGTTGACACATGCCTGAACTCCCAGAGTTGAATAAATACATATTTCACTCTTTACCAGAGTTAAAGTAATTAGACAATAACACATATTTAAAACAGTTTGAAACATTGTGGATGTGTTCTTCCAAACTGCAGCAGGACTAGGGTTGAGGAAAGGAAACAGAACTTTAGACAAGAATAATGTAATAATCACTTTTATACACTTTGAGCTCCCAAGTATAATGTTACATTATACTTAAACATCTGAATTACGTAATGTTCATTTCCCAATTGTGGGAAACAGTACACAGCAAAAATTGGAGAGTTAAAATTTCAGGGTTACATATTTCAGAGTTGATTTCAACTCCCAAAGTGTATTTCAACACATTTAGAGTTAAATTGGCTTCAGTGTTGGAGTTATTTCATAGAGTTGATCATGTCAGAGTTGTCTGGAGTTAATTTTACTTTAAAGTTATTGAAGCCATTAGCAAGCAATTTCACCTCGGGTCCAAGTGTGAACATACCCTCAGCAATTATCAGTCAATCACATCACTTTTGCTGGACCAGGGAAACAAAGCAGTCAATTCACTAGATCAACATGACAATTAATCTTCTACATTCTGTTGTAGCCTTAAAAAGTGCACAATAATAAGGATAATGATATACAAGGGCCTAAAACAGCTGACACTAGCTCACTAAGTAACTAACTATTCCACAGACATGGGCCGACCTCTCCACTCCCCCGGCCCGACCTCTCCACAGCCGCGGCCCGACCTCTCCACTCCCCCGGCCCGACCTCTCCACAGCCGCGGCCCGACCTCTCCACAGCCGCGGCCCGACCTCTCCACACGATTCGGGCCGACTTCGCGGCGGGCCGACTTCTCGTGCGACCGATCAAAATGACCATTAATCTTCTACATTCTCTAGTTGTGTAGACTTGGGCTATTTCACATGATGAATATTTTAACTCTTGAGAGTGTAAAAATGAAACCAAATGGACCCGCAAGGGTCCATTTGGTTTCATTTTTACGCTCTCAAAGAGTTACATCTGGTTAACCAGCTGTCCATCATTTTGGGGACCACTGGTTGAAAACCACTGTCATAGTAGGAGAAATGGTGAAAAATGAGGGTTTTATCTCTGGCGCCTGTCAATCACCCCAACTCACCAGCCAAAAAGCACAAGATTTTCCGCCAGGAGTTTTTCACTAATTTTGGCGCTAGGGGAGTGTGAAAAAGCGCTAAATATAGCGACAAATGCGCCAGGTTGGCAACACTGCCCACAACCAGGTACGGGAATTCAAGCCCAAGAGACAATTATTATAGACAACCCTATAGCAGAGAGCCGGCAACACGACTTGTATGGCCGTTCAGTGACAACTGCTTCCAAACTCCAGCCCTTAGAAAAGTCAACATATTAATAATTTGCTAACCCCGTTTCTCCACTTGTCTCCATGTCCCTCAAATGAACAGTTAATCTGGTCAACCTGTATAACTGAGAGAGAGAGAGAGAGAGAGAGAGAGAGAGAGAGAGAGAGAGAGAGAGAGAGAGAGAGAGAGAGAGAGAGAGAGAGAGAGAGAGAGAGAGAGAGAGAGATTGCAGTTCACTTGTCATGGCTGACAGGGGGAGAGTTAAGCGTGATTTGCATTTCGTCGTACGATGGTGACGGGGAAGAACTTATACCGTCGACCACCATGCACGCTCTCCTTTAAGCTGTAGGCCTGGGGGCTACTGTCACATGTAGGGGGTCTGTCAACTCTACTACTTTACAAAGCCATTGTGAAGATACACCTACAAGCAAAATGGTCTAGAGCCTGAGCCTATTTTGGAGTTAGGCTATTTTTGCGGATTTTTCTACATTTCAGTGAGGCGCTTTTTTGTTCTGGAAAGTTTTCAAAACGTTTTTATTTTATTTTATTTTATGTTGTTATTTTTCTATTCTTTTTTAGTCTTTTCAAATTCTTTTTTTTCGTGAGAAACACTGAATATTGTTGAATTTTTAAATTGCTAGGCCTATATACAGGCAGTCCTATACAAATTCAATCCATCACTCATCATCACCGTTATTGAAGATAATGATCATGGCGGAGCGCCTCGGGTCATCCACGGGCCGTTGCGCCCAGACTCTGAGTCCGGCGGTGGTCAGCAGCAACAACCCCAACAACAGACTGCACAGCATTGAGGCAATACTGGGATTTAAAGAGGGCGGCATCTTCCACAGAGCAGCAGCAGCAGCGGCGGCGGCGGCTGCAGCTTCCTACACCGCGGCAGAGGATGCCGAACGGAATGCGAACATTTTAATAACACCTGCTGCAGTGACGATAGAACACCACTCAAGTTTTGACGGTAGGTTCCTCGAAATTATTCAAAGAAAGAAAGAAAGACGGCTATTTTCATTAAATGGTTATTTTAAATTGTTTAATTTGAATGTCACAATATTGTGTCCCATTATTAGGTCCTAAAAAAAGAAAAATGTTTTTGAATAAGGGCAACAACAATAACAACAACAACAACAATAATAATAATAATGAAAAGAAGAAGTAGTGGTATATTTTCTTATGGGGAATTTCATCCATTTTCTACATTTAACTGCGGTATTAATAAACAGCTGTGTGGAAAAAAAAAGAAAGAAAGAAAGAAAGAAAGAAAGAAAGAAAGAAGAAAGAAAGAAAGAAAGAAAGAAAGAAAGAAAGAAAGAAAGAAAGAAAGAAAAAGTCCCCCATTCTGTGTTTCCTAAAACTGGAGCGAAATGCAGCCTAAGTAAATCACCTCATTGTTATTAACTTGATGACAAAATATTAAAATGGGTGGAATATAGTGGTTGCAACTGTATTAATTGATTGCCAGGGTCCTGTGGTGCGAGTTCTGCTATGGTTTTGGTGAAATAAGAAGTAGTTCTGGTCATTTTTGGGGGTTCACTACGGGGCCATAAAGTAAATGAATCCACAAAAGTAGGCTAACTAACTTGAATTATTTCTAAAATATTAGGTCATTCTTCGTTCATCTTTGACACCTCTATCACAGGGAACTATGTATTTTGTGTCCATATTACTACCCCGAACAATACAAATTACATTAGTTTTGTGGATTCATTTACCTTAACTGTGTGGCCCCAGTGACCCCCACAAAATGACCGGAACTACTTAATATTGACCAAAATCAGAGAACTCCCACCACAGGACTCTGGCAATCAATTAATACAGTTGACACCTATATTAAAAGTTCCAAAAATCTGAACAATCCCTTTAAGTAAGGGGTTGACGTTGTCAACAAGTGGTCCCTGAGAGGATTCTAGGTGGTCTCCAGGCTAAATGATGGAAAGTTGCTTAACCAAATGTGTTATGCAGAGTTACAATATTCATCATCCGAATTAGCCCAAGTCTACACAACTATATAAAGATTAATGGTAATTGTCGATCAATATGGGTTTGACTGTTTTGTGTTCTCCGAAATTCAGCCTGGAATTGTGGACAAAAGCAAAAGAAATCTCTAGTTTCAGGGTCTGTGGGGCTAAAATGTCATCAAATGATGGCTCAAATTCTGAATAAATAGTCGGCCCTGGTATCAAAAAGCTTGAAAACCACTGATTTAAGTTTAACAGACATACAGTATACTGACAGCATGGTTGTGTGTGTGTGTTTGTTTGTTAGCAGCTGTGTGCTGTGGCTCATCTGAAGGTCCCTTCAGCCCTGCTGACTCTGCACACCATGACGGCGACGGTGCTAAACTGTCGCCCGACGAGGACGAGGTGAGCCTGAAGAAGAAGCAGCGGAGGAACAGGACCACGTTCACCACCTTCCAGCTCCACCAGCTGGAGAGAGCCTTCGAGAAGTCCCACTACCCGGATGTGTACAGCAGAGAGGAGTTGGCGCTCAAAGTTCACCTGCCCGAGGTTCGAGTGCAGGTAAGCTATAAGCCAGGGCCTGATTTAGCCAGCCATACTAGGGTGGGCTGGAAGAATGGCAGGGTGGGCAACTCCAAAGTTTTTCATATGAAGCAGGGGTTTTCAATCTTTTTGACACCCGGACCCACTATTTATTGGGCATTTGAGCCACGGACCACCATTTGAGGACATTTTAGCCCCACCGATCCCAAAACTAAAGATTTCTGTTGCTTTTGTCCACAATTCCAGGCTGGATTTGGGAAACAAAACAGTCAAACATACAGATCAAAATGACCATTAATAAGAAACATTCTCTAGTTGTGTAGATTTGAGCTAATTCAGGTGAATATTTTATCTCTTGAGAGTTTAAAATGAAACCAAATGGATCCGCAAGGGTCCATTTGGTTTCTTTTTTACGCTTATGTCGTGGGGGGCTTAGTGTTTCCACTAAGGAGAGTAGGCTTTCTAATTACACAAGCCGTGTTTGCTTTGGTCAGCAGGTAAGACATTCTTTATATATCCACTCCAGAAGAGAGACTGGTATGAATGGCAAATAGCATTGTAATGCAATGTAGACTCATAGTAGTAGAGCTGATACCGGTATTTTCTTAATTTTCTGAAAACAATTAACATTTTGTAGTTAGTGTCCTTCCAACAGCATAGATAGATAATATAAATTTAAATGTCTTTTTAGGGGTGGGCATGATATTAACATTGTATTGCCAGATTTAAAATCATTTGTTTATATTCATATATTAGTTTGTTTATGTCAGAAAGACTGACAGTTATCTGGCTACTATATTGTTTTGAATTGCTTAAAAATGTACTTGATTTTCATGGCCAATATTGTTTAGAAATGTTTTAAAATGTTCTGGTACGATAAAAGCAAAGTAATTTGAGGGAAAATATCGCAATGTATCAATATACACTCAACAAAAATATAAACGCAACACTTTTGTTTTTGCTCCCATTTTTCAGGGGATGGACTTAAAGCCCTAAAATTCATTCCAGATATACAATATAACCATTTCTCTCAAACACTGTTCACAAATCTGCCTAAATGTGTGATATTGAGCCCTTCTGCTTTATTAAGATAATCCATCCCACCTCACAGGTGTGCCACATTAAGATGCAGATGTGACATCATGATTAGTGCACAGGTGTACCTCAGACTCTCCACAATAAAAAGACACCCTGAAATGTGCAATTTTCTTTTGCCTTATTGGGTGTATGGGCCTCCGAACCAGTCAGTATCTGGTGTGACCACCATTTGCCTCATGCAGTGCAACACATCTTCTTCGCATAGAGTTTATCAGATTGTCAATTGTGGTCTGTGGAATGATGGTCCACTCCTCTTCAATGGCTGTGTGAAGTTGCTGGATATTAGTGGGAACTGGTATGCACTGTGGAAATAGTAATAATGTGGTAATAATGTGTTATTACCATTTTTACATTGTGTACCAGTCCCCACTAATATCCAGCAACTTCACATAGCCATTGAAGATGAGTGGACCAACATTCCACAGGCCACAATTGACAATCTGATAAACTCTTTGCGAAGAAGATGTGTTGCACTGCATGAGGCAAATGGTGGTCACACCAGATACTGACTGGTTCGGAGGCCCATACACCCAATAAGGCAAAAGAAAATTGCACATTTCAGGGTGTCTTTTTATTGTGGAGAGTCTGAGGTACACCTGTGCACTAATCATGATGTCACATCTGCATCTTAATGTGGCACACCTGTGAGGTGGGATGGATTATCTTAACAAAGCAGAAGTGCTCAATATCACACATTTAGGCAGATTTGTGAACAGTGTTTGGGAGAAATGGTTATATTGTATATCTGGAATGAATTTTAGGGCTTTAAGTCCATCCCCTGAAAAATGGGAGCAAAAACAAAAGTGTTGCGTTTATATTTTTGTTGAGTGTATTACATTGAATCACAACATACTGTAATTAAGATCGCAATATAAAGCAGTTTGGCACCTTAAATATCGATATTGTATCATATTGTGAGGTAAGTGAATCGTCCCACCCATATATTTTGTACTTATTTATTTTTTGCTTTGCTGCAGGTATGGTTCCAGAACAGACGTGCCAAGTGGCGGCGTCAGGAGAAGCTGGACGTGGTCAGCTCCATCAGACTCCCGGACATCATCACGCCGCCACCATCTCTGCTGAGCATCCAGCGCCCCCTGCAGGAGCCCTGGGTGACGTGCAGCCCCGTCGTGGTCGGTGGCGGCAGCAGCACCGGCTCCACCACCACCTCCTCGCTGCAGCAGCTCCCTGCAGGCCTCATCACTGTCTCCTCCATGCAGGCTCTGCATCCAGCTGCAGGCAGTTACACACCACCACCTCCTCCTCCTCCGCCCATGCCCTCCGCCCTGCCGCCGGCATCCTTTCTCAACCCTGCTGCCCTGCAGGGACAAGGCCATCAGCATCACCTGTCCCATTTAGGTCCTCTGTGCCCTCCTCATCCTCCTCCATTGTACCACGGCTCCTCGGGCTTCATGGACAAGTTGGCCCTAGAGGAGACGGACACTCGGAACTCCAGCATCGCCTCGCTGAGGATGAGAGCCAAAGAGCATATCCAGTATATTGGGAAGACTTGGTAGCAGTGTTGACAACCTGGTGCATCTGCATCCGCTATATTTAGCTTTTTCTTTCTTCAGACCCTCCTAGCGCCAAAATTAGAGAAGCTCCTGGTGGAAAATCTAGTTCTTTTTGGCTGGTGAGTTGGGGCGAAATTGGTTGACACAGGCGCCAGAGAAAAAAAACCCTCATTTTTCACCATTTTTCCTCCTATGACAGTGGTTTTCAACCAGTGGTCCCCAGGCTAAATGATGGACAGTTGGTTAACCAGATGTAACTCTTTGAGAACGTAAAAATGAAATCAAATGGACCCGCAAGGGTCCATTTGGTTTCATTTTTACACTGCTTGGTAACACTGCTTGGTAGATGTTATTATAGCCTGGTTCCAAACCCCATCGACGCAGCCCCACTCTCTGAGTGCACTGCGTTACTTTCTCTCGGTACCAAAATGTATTATCCAATGAGAGTCAGAGGTGGGGGATTGGTCTTAAAAAAAGCCAAATAGGGGCAGCTGATTGGCCAGCAGCACTTCTGTCACACCAGTTTCTGGCGTGCGCTGGTTATTGTGTGTAAAGGAAAAGTATGGAAGTAATACATTGTAACTTTAACATCTGTGTCTTTTCTACTAAATTAAGCACGTATCCTTAAAGGATTACAGAAGAAAAACATGACATTGATTAAGACCGTTTAGATTGAAACATTAGGAGTTTGTTTATTAGCACGTAATAAAAAGGTCTTCTCAGGAAATATAGGCCTTGTGCTTTCTTCACCCAGTATGTGTTTGTCTGTGTATTTTCTTTTTTACTCATTCCATTCCATATACTGTACTGCATACAGGCTGCTTTCAAAGAGTTATATGTCTACAGATAAATCAAACTGAATGTTGTGACCTGTAAATGAATGATCTGTGTGTTTTATCTGCGCCTATTTTATGTTATAGTTAACAGATTAAATACTACATAAAATACCACATATGTGGTATAAGGTATTTAACATTTATACCTATACCTAACCAATGAAAACAAAATTAAGTACCCTAGTCTAACAAGAAAGAAAGAAAGAAAGAAAGAAAGAAAGAAAGAAAGAAAGAAAGAAAGAAAGAAAGAAAGAAAGAAAGAAAGAAAGAGAAAGAAAGAAAGAAAGAAAGAGAGAAAGAGAGAGAGAGAGAGAGAGAGAGAGAGAGAGAGAGAGAGAGAGAGAGAGAGAGAGAGAGAGAAGAAAGAAAGAAAGAAAGAAAGAAAGAAAAGAAAGAAAGAAAGAAAGAAAGAAAGAAAGAAAGAAAGAAAAGAAAGAAGCAATTATAAACAAAAGTCCACCTTTTACATTATTACTTGGCCACACCCCTCTGTATGGGCGAGCAGCATGACTGCGCTATAAAGTGTGCAGAATACTGCAGCAGATAGCCTACTGTACATATGAGGGAGAGCCTTCAGCCAGTGAACTATGGGGGGCAGATGATTATGACTACATGGGTTCAAGTAGGACACACATAGAACCTAAGTGGGTAAAATTGGGTGAGCAACGGCAACATTTGTGGTGTTTGTCTGTCCTCTAGTGGTACAAAGTGGATTCACATTTGGGTTCAAATTTAAAATCTGAAGTTTATCATGGGATGGAATGGCTTAGAAGTTGAACAGTTCGCCTAAATTTTCCACAATGCAGATTACAAATGTCAAATGTATTTATTTTTGACATACCATCATTGTATTAGTCATGAGATTGTACTGGAAATAAATACATACAGATAGGCAATGTGGGGAAAAGTGATTCTTAACATTGGTAAAGACATGTGATCAAATAGATACTCCAGTATACTGTATACTAGTCGGTACATAATGGTTTGACTCCCAGACTCTCAGACTGTTGTTGGTACATTGTCCAAGTTCATCCTCACTGGACTAGTATTAAGAGGTCAGCTGACACCTGTGTGCAAGAAAATAAAAAAGGGAAACGTTATGATTTAACTACCTCATCTCATTATCGAGCACTTGGCCATGCAATGGCTGAAATAAGCTGTTTAATTGCTTTGAATATAACTAATGGTATACAGTTCAAATAGTAGAGTATTTAATTACGTCTAGTCTTTGTCCTCTTCTCTCCAACTGCCCCTGAGGACAGTCAGCTCCTCTGCAGTATTCGGCATCTGTCTTCCGAGCTCTTGAAGGACTTTAGCCCTCACAAATGCTTGCATGACCATTATTGGCCGTTCGTATCTGTCCAGCACCGCATCCCCCATGTCTAAGGGCGTTAGGTCATCACTGTCCTGCTGGTCATTGGCCTGTCTGTCCAGTGGGATGTCAATGCTCTTCTTCCCCATCAAATGACCTGGAAAAGACGTGTACAAGATGGTGTACAACTGCTGCACATATTAAGAGTAAATCTATTGTATACACCCAGCCAAAAACAACAAGCATGATAATCAGGATGCAAATTCAGAAAAAAAAGCCATATTGCATGCAAATGATGTGAAGAAAGCTTTATTTTTTCAATTCCATTTAACCTTTTCTATTCTTGGTAGCCCATAACACATGTGTTGTACTTAAAATATTACTTTATTGATTCAGCATGTACCGCCGTGGCTGAACATGCTGAACCCTTGCACATAAAGTCCAAACATCTCCAAATGTCTGTAAAATTAAGTTGAAATTGACAAGTACTTGGCGTCTCACATTCTTTATTAAACTAATAACGCAGAAACTTGTTTTTTAATCATAACATATTATTTTTTAAATAATATATTACACAGAAATTGCTGTGGCAAAATATCGACACCCTGAATTCAATATTTAGTAGCACATCCTTTGTAGCGAAACAAAGTCAAACTCTTCCCTTAGGTTTCAATGAGATGCCTACACCTCTGGGCCACTCTTTTGCAAACCACTCCAGTTGACCCAGATTTTATGTGCAACTTGTGCAAGGGTGCCAAAACTGAGCCACGATATTAAGTGGCACGCCATGGTTAATTTGAATTAACTAGGCCTACTTGATTATTAAATGATCAAATATAGCTACTTACCAACTGCCCAGTGATATCCTCGTGGATACACATTCCCAGCGATAGGTGCTGGCGGAGCTTCTGAACAGTGAGCCATACAAGTTAATAGGCCTACAGACAGCAGCATAACAATTGTTCTGTATGTGTAGCAAATGCACACATGTTTGGCCATGTTATTAAAGATAGCCTATAAAGGTTTTGCCTGTATTGCTGTGCTTCTGCTGTTGCTAGTTCGTCAAATCAAACTAAATGTTGCACCATAGTCTGCTGTATTTATAGGCCATCTTCCTCCTGTGGAAGAAATGCTCATATTTGCTAAAGTTAGGGTTATTGAATCACTGTAGAATCATTATCATGTCTTTGTTGGAACCAGATACTGATGAAAAGCAAAACACCCCTCCGAGTTTTAGCTACGTCAGTGGGTATGAGAAATTGTCGCTCCAGTTGGCATTGTTTGCTCAGCGATTGCAGTGATGTGAGAAGGTGTTTGCATCACGTTGTCACACTTAGGTACAAGTCATTTGAATACTCTTCTTTCTCCCCCAGCAGGGAAAAAGAAAAAAAAAAAAAAAAAAAAAAAAGGCATTATGAACAGAATAAAAGATAAATGTGTGCTGATGCTTATGGCTATATCTGATAAGAAAAACCTCAGCGTTTAGGATCATTCATGATCAGGCCTTCCTGCTCTGTACATATAGCATAGGGCACATTAGGCTAAATTGGCCAGAATTGTCAGCAAAATAATCCATTTTTGTTTTGTCAAACTAAATAAAGAACCATTGAATTCAAGGCAGGTGATGTGGATGCTGTTTGCTTGCAGACAATAGCAGCCATGAATGAATATACCGTGTGCTTGTTTCATTATCTTCACTATCAGTTCTGTTTATTACGGGACATTTGCTCCATTGTAAAGATAAAAGATTTCAATGGAAGTGACTGAGTTGTATCATTTGTTCCTACAGAATCTCATACTTGAGTGATCGCATTCATGAATATTGACAGATGTTAGGGAAAGAATATTTGAAGAGGGACAAAGGTGTGCCACAGCGACAGGCATGTCATTCTTCAAGCGTTTCCCCCTATTCACAAACACCAATACCACTTCCACCGCCCGCCAACCAATTCCTCCGGGCAGCTATGTTTTTGATGATCACAACACAGCAAAAACATAATAAATTATAAAGTTAAAGTCAATAAGCCAATATCAGACCGACCTTAGCCTGGAGCACTTTCCCTAAAATCAATGAAACACCCTGGGAAAAAAGTCAATCCTTTATCTTTGGAAGATTATTTAATCTACAACCAAATGGAAACCGTGCAATTAAGACCATGGCAAGCACAAGCACCTCTCAGAAAAAATAAAATTGACCAGGAAACTCCCAATAGTGGGATATTTTTTCCAAATTCTGCACTGGCCTTGGATGTGTTCCTTCATGGCCCAGGAAGGGTTCAAGCCATGTTCATTTTAGTTAATGTTGCACTGTTCAAACACCAGAGGGTAGTGTTGAGGTGGACACACACTTTATTTTATAGTCACAATCCATGCATCATCTTCCAAAAGTTTGTCATCACTGTCACTCCAACATGCCAAGTCACTTTGGCATGTTGGAGTTTGATGTATAGTACAAATGTGAAAATGAGGCGAGGCTTGCCTATACTACAGTTAATCACATTTAATGATGACAAGTGTGTGTGTGTGTGTGGGGGGGGGGCATATTTTACAATTTGCCGGTGCTTTAATTAACTTTAACATAGCCTCGACACCCATGCTTTCATTTTCGTCCGCCTTGCGCGAAAACGGAAAGCCTGGACTAACGCGCGTTGGAAAGTGGCCTTGAGGGGCGTGTCAAACTTCTGAGGTGGGCGTCGCTCTAAATGATGTGACGTAGAACAGCAGTGGACGGGCGTGGGAGGGGCCGGAGATGACGACACGTTAGTGAGATCAAATCAGAGCGCAGCACTTCCGCCGTGTGGATCCCACGACACCCCCGCCCCCCAAGGCCAAAATCATTGAGGGCTAGACCAGGCTAACCTTAACATAACTAGGCAGTAAAAACGTAAGAACCAAGTGGTTGAAAACCATAAAGAGCTGAAAATAAAACTAGACCATGTAAATACAACACATTGAACAGGGCACTGCAGGGAGTTGAACCCCATTCCAGTAAACCAGAAGTCCCACACCAGTGCCTTATGTTTTTGTTGCAATTTACAGGTCCAAAATCAATTTACATTATAGCCAATGGTATATTCCAATTTGCAAAAATATAATTCTTGCCAACCCCCTAAGAAAAGCTGTGGGAGGTCTTTAATAGCCCATTCAGGAAAATACAATCATTTTTTTTAATGGATAGCCATGTCTTATACATTGAAAACAAAATTCTAATACCTTAAGGAAGACTCCTCAGACATAAACCAAGATAATACATTATTTTTCCTCATGTTCATAAAGTGCTGCAAAGTGCAAAAGTGAAATTGTGCAGTAGAAAATGTTTGGGTCATGGGCCCTTTGCCAAATGAAGTTTTAGCTGCAAGTGGCAGCATACGTTCGAAATTCACTCGCACATTATGAGACATGCCAACCAACACCACATACCTAACCCTAACCTAACCATGTGTTCATTATGTGATGTTGGCCAACATGAATCCTTACTCACAAATGTGAAATGATACGAGACAAAATCACATAAACACACTTCACATACCAGGCCTGTGTTCATATGTGAAGTGGGCTTGCGTGGTGGAAGCTTTAATCACAAATTAGATGCAATCAATGCACTGACAATGGTCTTCTGACCTAAATGTTTGCTGCTGCCCTTTCCACTTTAAGCACTTTAGAGTGCCCCATGAACACAAACAAAAACACATGCATTTCCTTGGTCTCCACCCAAGTAGTTTGCCTTACACACACAGCTATAATGCAAAAAAAAAAAAAAAAAAAAAAAAACAAAAAAAAACAATTGTGCTCTGGTATTTTCAGCAACACTATGAACATTAGTACACAAGCTATGGAAGACATTAGAACAATGCACAAGAAAATTGTCATAATGCGCCTACATCACTTCCTAAAGGGGAATTCCACCCATTTCCAACATTATATATGATTAATATCTAATGTTGGTGAAGACAGGGTGATAGACAAGAGGAAGGAATAAATTAGAAAAAAAAAGTAAAATATGCGATTAAAAGAGCCAAACAAAAACAAATAACTTGATTAAAGCAAAGAATAGAGAGAAATGAGTAAAATTCCCCTTTAAGGGCATTAAAACTTTGCCCCAATTAAAATGATTTAGACCGACGTGAATGACAAGCTGTCTGCAATTGCAGTCAAAATAATCACATAAATGCACATCAGACACCGGGCCTGAGTTCATGTTTGATGTGAACTTAGGTGACCTCCTGTCGGTAAACAGCACAACACAATAGATCACACACAACCCGATTCACGCATCACATTCACCAGTCAAGAACTAGTGTTGACAGACAAGACAGAAATTACTAAAAAATGCGAATAAATGAAATTCGATCAAAAGAGTCTGAGACAAAACAAATACAAATAACTTTATTAAAAGAAAAGAATAAAGAGATTAATGTGGGATAGAAACCTTGTACAGACTTGTAAATCAACCATTTGGTACTACGATGGCCAAGTAACTGAATAAATTAATGAAAAGGTTGGACTATGGATATACAAGGTTTCTTCCCAACGACTAAATAATAAACTACCTTACTTACCTTCAACTAAAGTAAAGACACTAACCAAGGAAGCAAATGACCATCATTTCCTTCCTCGGTTAGTTTGCACAGACCTGCAGCATAGCAGGCTGTAAAGTGTTATGCAGGACTACATGCTACCATAATGATACAGACATAAATCACATACCATCCACATCACATCTGTACACACAACAAGGGCAATAGGATAGGCAAGGAGGAAGGCTTTTTTTAAAAAAATAAAATGCGATCGAAAGAGTCAGAGACAAAAACAAATAACTTTATTAAAAGCAAAGAAAGGAAACCCTAGAATAGAATATACATACATGATGTGGACATGACTAAGTTTTACTCGGAAATTAGGCTAAATGACATAAATCACATGGCTCCCGAGACATCACATAGCAGCATGTGATGTCGACTGGTGTCACACCCGCAAATTACATGAAACGTTACACCGTGCCAACGACTGCCTGCGGTTTGGTAGCATGTAGTTCACTTATAGCAGCGAAGAACCAAAAGGTTCATGACTAACCTTTACTGTTAACAGCACCCATCAGTGGGAAACGGCAGCAGCACCCATCAGTGGGAAACGGCAGCAGCACCCAGCAGGGGGAAACGGCAGCAGCACCCAGCAGGGGGAAACGGCAGCAGCACCCAGCAGGGGGAAACGGCAGCAGCACCCAGCAGGGGGAAACGGCAGCAGCACCCAGCAGGGGGAAACGGCAGCAGTCAGAGACTGAACCTTCAACACGTCTTCCTGTCAGCTTCATGTTCTGAAATGATAGAGGGGAAACAAAGAAAGACGAATTTAGTTGTCGGCCTACAGAATGACATTTTTGAAGTCATTAAGTCACGGACAGGGCTGTGTCACCATTTATTTGTTTAACATTCCCACAAATTGTGATTAAATCCATAAAAAGGGTCACTTTTGCATCCAGCACTCATGTCTTCTCAGTATGCAAACATGGGATTGTGTAGAGCCCCTACAGAGCTTGCTTGTGTATAGACCTGCGTTTTTCGGCAACCCGTCATGTCCTCTCTTTTTTTTTTTTTTTTTAAATGGTGTCAATGACACTTCCGCCTTGCAACTGCAGGCTTTTCCTGCAAGCAGGCCACTGCAGAAAATGCAGACCGGAACAAGCTGGATGTTTCATTCGCAGCATTAAAAAAAAAAAGAAAAAAAAAAAAAGCACCTGACGTGACAGTTGGTGACTACGGACTGTGGACAAGCCAAGTGAAGAGGCACCCATACAACTTGCGTTGTTGGTTCAGCTGTGAACTTCCTGCTTGCTTTTTTGACTCAATCTACAGTTCCGAGGCATTTTCAGCAATGGCAAGCTGAAATCACCAAAAATGCAAGCTCAGAACTTCAGTCAAAAAAATGTTAGCAAGCAGGAAGTGATTTCACAGCTGAACTGAAAACACAGGCTGTACAAAAGCAAAGGACAGTGTTTAAAACAGCAGCAGTGCACCAAAGGCAAAGCATTTTGGGAATTGTATTCTGGGAAGGAAGTGAGCCCAGTGTCCATGACATCATGGACAATTTGACATAGTAAAGACACATACTGGTAATGATTAATGTAGGATCTGGTTGAAAAAGAGGAGAATGTTATATTTTTGTCAAAGTATAAATGTATTTATAGTCATATCTACATTTTAGCAGTGAGTCCAGTCTGTCAAACACCAGAATAACTTTCTGATCTACAATGCTTTGGTGCACTGCTCCTCCACATGGATAGGGGGAGAGCAGTTATACTGAGACCTACCGAGTCCAGGAAGGAAGTGAGACCAGTGTGGATTACATCAGAGACACTGAGCTCAACGCTAAAAATCTATGGACTATATTCACATGGCAGGCATCTTGCCAGCAAAGTGCCAGCTAGTTGCAACCTCCCCAAACACAGCCCATTCATCTAAAACAGTGGTTTAACCATTTTGATACCAGGGCCAATTATTTATTCAGCATTAAAGCTTAAGAGCATAACAATTCAAATTTTGTTCATATGTTCAGCATCAAACACAATTAATCATTAATCAGTCCACCTAACATGCTGTAGTGTAAACCAATGGTGACACAGCCCTAGTTTGTTCAGCAATAATTTAATCCATGTACATACCGTGGGAGGCTTCCATTGCTCAGATATCCGGTATGAACACAGCCTGTTATCTCAGACAGAGGATTAGTTCAGTAGACACTCTGTCAAGGTCACATGATCAACCTGTAAGACATAACAAAACATTAGACTCGACTCTAGAAATTAGAATTTGCATTTTAAAAGTGGAACGAGAACTACATATAACCAATTCTGACCCGACACTAGATTCTACATAATTTTCAAAAAAAAAAAATCTACAAGCTCATATGATATGAGCTTGTAAGTCTGCCATTTTTCAATAGCTAGATCTAACGCTATCAATAACTAATGCTGTAAATACCCCCCAGGGGTTGACATTAAGGTCTCCGAGGCACTTGCCCATCAGGCAAGTGTAATTCAGGTTCTACTTGCCCTCAGGTCATGGTCACTTGCCCCCCAGGTTCCAGGTGGTCCCAGCTAAGTTGGTTAACCAGATGTAACTCTTGAGAACGTAAAAATGAGACCAAATGGACCCTTAAATGAGACCAAATGGACCTTGCGGGTCCATTTGGTTTCATTTTTACACTCTCAAGAGTTAAAATATTCATCACCTTAATTAGCCCAGGTCTACACAACTAGAGAATGTAGAAGATTAATGGTCATTTTGATGTGTATGTTAATTTGCCTGTTTTGTTTCCCAAATCCAGCCTGGGATTGTGGATAGCTAGAAAGCAGGAAAGACACAGAGGCAGATTGCCTGTGTGTCTGATTGGCTGTTGTGTTATAGTGCACATTAATGTTGCACACTTGCCCGATCGGGCAACCAGGTAGCAGTCTTCACTTGCCCCGCCATTTTTTTTACTTGCCCCAGGCAAGTTTTTTACTTGCAAGCAGGCAAGTGTTAGTGTCAAGCCCACCCCCCAAAATAATCATTTGAAAATGAGAAGCAATACAAGCTCACAATGTATCACATCACAATGCATTGTGTTTGTAGATCAGCTGATTTCAAACAGCTAAAGAGTGGCTGTACAGTGAATAAGTGATAGTCTAGGCTATACGTTTTGTAACCACCCAGAGTAGTAGTTTAAAGTTTATAAATAACTGTAGTAGATTATAAAAGTACAATATGGCCCACGGTACTTTAGTTAATGTAATATACTTTCCACCTAGAACGATTAAGTTTAGTAGCTTGTTTGTGTTTGTTTGCTTCTCAAAAAGAACACATTGCCCATTTTCTGTCACAATATACAAATAAACAGTAGGCCTACTAACAACTCAAAAGTTTAAATAATAACACTTTCAACTGTAGACAAAACCGTGTGTTTTTCAAACAAACATTTGCGACATACCTCAACAGCACATGGCTCCAAACTACACCACCATGTCCCTGGTCTGCCATGTTTAAACCCCAAAGCCCCGCCCACTGGATCCGTGATTGGGCCGTATCATAGTGGTAGAGTAACTGTAAATAGAGAGTGGCGACACCTTGCGTCTCGCGCTTCCCGTCTGCACTGGAGTCCTGCTGTCAATGCAAGTGGTTTGTGGAACTGTTTGTTAGTTCCAAGCGTAGCATTGGAGTCAACGGGGATTGTCGCCTCGCTCGAGGTTGCATCATCAGCTGCGGAGCCTTTCATTAGGCCTACAGAGTTACGACATCTCCGTTCACTCCCATGTAAAGGTAATGGAGGCTGCTCATAGAGACAAGTCCTCAGGATTTGAAGTACGCAGAAATGTTTTGGACTCCGGCAACAGTCCAGCATGGTAGAACTACGCCCATTTTCAACATTTTACTGTCATTAATATATCTTGGGTGGACATGATAAAACGTTTTGTAGTATTAGCCTAATAGACCCCCGTAAACATTACAGAGACCTCAGCACCGTACTTAATTTAAATTGTATGTCATGAAAGGTGCTATACAAGTAAAGCGTTATTAATATTATAAAATAGGTCGTGACGTGTTGCACACATGACCCGGAATTTTGCGCCGCCCTCGTTAAAAACAAAGTACTTCAAGTTCCAACTTCAGTTTGTCTGGCAGCATGAATAGCGTAGTTTCTGATCCATCAATGTGGCGACTCTGAGGCCAGATGGCTTTGATCAGCTGCACACACACATGCGGTGTCTGCTAGTGTTCACCAGATGGCAGCAAAACGTCGGTATTATTCCGGTGCTTCCCAAAGTAAGTGTACCCTTATGAAATAAACCAAGGCATGGAGACGGTTTGATGTCTGTCTATATTCCTACAATGTGCACGCTAAAGTGTACACTACATATATAAAGTAATAAGTTAAATGTCTTATGTCAGAATCTGTCATACCGTCGCGTAGATAGAGAGGGATGAGGGATCCCTTTGAACTGCAATGTAATTTCTTGCTTGAAAGGATCTGGCTTGGATGCATGTTTTGGTTACTAGCAGCAGGTGAGTCTTAACCAGCCACGCATGCACGCACGCATGATTGTTAGGCCTACATCTGACTAACGTGTATAGGCCTATGCCTCATCTGGCTTTTGGCTCATTCGTTCTATTCTATGTGACGAGAAAAGGCTACTCCATCCATTCTTCCATTCATCCACTCATCTTCAGCTGATATCTGTGGTCGCTAGGGCAACAGCTCCAGCACTGCTGTTCCTCCTGGGGGATCCAGAGATGGGCCAAGGCCAGAGAGTCGATGCATCAGTATAGTATAGTGCAGTATTCACTGATTTTGTCTTCTAGGGCTGGCTTTCTCTTTACCATGTTTATCATCAAGGAACTGGTTAATACAAACTGCCTCTTTCTACTATCTGACATATATCATCATTCATCCTTATCCGCCTTATCATCATCATCATTATCATCATCACCATCTTCCTTGTTGTTTATTTCAATAAACAACACTTTATTAGTGTGGTTGAGCCTATTGTTATTGTGCCAGTTCCTAGGGTAACCTTTTTTCTCATTTCGCAATAGGACATACCTGGGCATTATGCGGCCCGGGGGCCAAATGCGGCCCTTTGGCTGACTGACCGGCCCGTGAAAGGGTACTGTGGTGGTCCGTGGACCACCAGTGGTTTTTCAGCAAGTTCCAGTTAAATATGGAAAGTTGGACCCTTGCGGGTCCATTTGGTTTCATTTTCACACTCTCAAGAGTTAAAATATTCATCATCTGAATTAGCCCAAAGTCTACACAATCAGAGAATGTCAAGGAATTCTCTCTCTCTCTCTTTTTTTTTTACCTGTTTTGTTTGTGAAATCCAGCCTTGTATTGTGGACAAAAACATGTGGACAAGAAATCTTTAGTTTTGGGGTCTGTGGAGCTAAAATGTCATGAAATAGTGGTCCTCTGTGGCTCAAATACTGAATATATAGAGGGCCCTGGTGTCGAAATGGTTGGTAATTTTTAAATGAAGTTAATACTACGCAGACTTTAGTTCAGCCTTTAGTCTTGGCCCTCCACAATACTTTATGTATCTCATGTGGCCCCTTAGGAAAAATAATTGCCCACCCCTGCAATAGGATAACCACACTTTGCAGTTTTCCCAAAATATATTGTAGCTACTCTGCATTTGCGTGTATGCATGTGTGCCTACGTGTGTGTGCGTGTGCGTGTGTATGTGTGTGCGAGTGCTAGTGCGTGTGCGTGTGCGTGTGCGTGTGTGTGTGCGTGTGTGTGTGCGTGTGTGTGTGCGTGTGTGTGTGCGTGTGTGTGCGTGTGTGTGTGTGTGTGTGTGTGTGTGGCTGTGGCTGTGGCTGTGGCTGTGGCTGTGGCTGTGGCTCAGGAGGTAGAGCAGGTCGGCCAATGATCCAGTGGTCGGCGGTTCGATTCCCGGCTCCTCCTGTCTACATGTCGAAGTGTCCTTGGGCAAGACACTGAACCCCACCTTGCCTCCAGTGGTTACCACCACTGGTGTATGAATGTGGGAAGTGGGGACGCTGGCGTTGACTGTTCGCCGCTCTACTTCCCAATGTATGAATGAATGGACCATTGTAAGCGCTTTGAGTATCACGCTGTGCATAGAAAAGCGCTATAAAAATGCAATCCATTATTATTATTATTATTAATTAGCATAAACAAATTAAAGCGTTAAAATGAGTGGTCACTCAAACCACTCCTTGTTAACCAACTGTCAGACGTTATGATGGCCACCGGCGTACCAAGACACGATACATATTATGGAGTATGAATGATTTTCTTCATCTTGGGCCTGGCATGCTTGTACTGAATATTTTCATGACAGCAGCAATGTATTTCACGGTCCTCATGCCAAAGCACCAACGCTCGCCCAGCAGTCTGCTGATATGCAGGGGATGTGTGTACGTGACCTCGCCCTTTCTCACAGACAGACAGACAGAGAAGGAAAAAGCATCATCATGCTTTTTCCTTTTTCATAGGCTACACTACATAAACTCATTCACCTTGGCACTAGACGAGAGTGCTATTCACAATAACACAAGCCCTACTTTCATTATTAGCACAACCGTCGTCCCTTTCAGCACAAAACATGCCTTTAACAAAGGCCTAAAATGTTGCTTTTTGATTTCAGTGTCTTCCTCCCACTCTCTTTACCTCTGTGTCTCTCTGTCTCTCTCACTCTCTCTCTCTCTGTCTCTCTCTCTCTCTCTCTCGCTCTCTCTCTCTCTATCCCCCTCTCTCTCTGTCCCTCTCTCTCCCTCTCACTCCTCTTGATCTCTTCCCCTCTGTCTCTCTGTATTTCTCTCTCTCTCCCTTCCCTCTTCTTCCTGCCTGCACCACCAGCAGCAGAAGCAGCAGCAGCTGCTCCCGTCTATAGAGCTATAGGGTGGAGATCCAGCACCCTCTCCTCCCCCATCGACCCCCCTACACTCCACGTACACAGACAAAAGGCCTGATTCGCCTGCTGAACACTGCCCCCCATCCCCCCCCCTTCTCTAGCCATCCCCTCCGTGCTCAGCCATGGTGGCAGAGCTGCAGGAGAGAGACGGGGCCTGTGCTGGGACTAGAGTCTGTGACTGACCCACAGGAAGGATCCAGAGGAGGAGGAGGAAGAGGAGGAGGAGGAGGAGGGTAATGGAGGTTGGATTGGCTGCGGCTGAGCAGGGCAGGCGCAGACTGACTGAGGCCTCAACAGGAAGGACTTCTCACTGGGGGGAAGAAAAAACTGACAAGGGTATGCCACCATTTCCTAATCTATTATTGTACATTGTCTTCATTTGTGCATGCATATTTATGATTATAGCTGTGTGTCTGTGTGTGTGGGAGGGGAGGAGGGTATCTGTGGTGCAAAGAGGTTGGAGATGAGTGTGCAGTAGAGTGTGCACGGTGTGTGTGCGTATGCATGTTTGTGCGTGCACGTGTATGAGCGTGTGCATGTGTGTGTGTGTGTGTGTGTTTGTTATTATTGGACTCTTTTGCTGTCTGTCTATAACAATAATGATGGGTGCAACCCAATGTCAACACACAGAGCATCTGGACTGTAGAGAGACAGCTGTTACACTGGACAGGAAGGAGTGGGGTCACATCTAGGCAGAGGCAGGCTTCCTTCCTGTGACATGTCTAAGGCCGACTCAGCAGCACTGGGAGTTCTTGAGGAGAAAGACCCAGGTACAGAACTGGTTCTCATGGTTTCCAGTATCTCTCTCTCTCTCTCTCTCTCTCCCTCTCCCTCCCCTCTCTCTCTCTCTCTCTCTCTCTCTCTCTCTCTCTCTCTCTCTCTCTCTCTCTCTCTCTCTCGTGTTGTGTTTTGAGAGTTGGATATGATTTACAGGTTAGTATAGTCACTATAATAATATAACATAGAATATGTGTCGCACGTCTTGTTTCGCAGAGATATTGTTTTGCTCAATTAGTTAAGACATTTCTCCTTTCTCTCGTTTTGTATTTACTCCAAGCTATGTGCCTTTATTGATTCCCACCCCCACCTTCCATCAACATTGCAGTTTGTGGATATAGAGGCCTAATTTGGCCAGGGTAATGACCTCCTTATACCGACAACAGATAATTATTAACGCTCTTCACCCCCCACGCACATACTTTCCCATCTCATAACGATAACCGCTATAATCTCTACACATTAATATACGACATTGCAGCGTTTCTTTGAGCGGCAGGCACAAGCTGTGACTCTCTCTGTCGCTGGTGCAGGCCATACTGCTGCGGAAGGTTTTATGTGGGGTGACCGGAACCGGCTGAAACCGGTTTGAGGCAGACGGAGGGCTCGCAGGAACAATGCCGGCTCTGTGCTCCACTGAGGGATAGAGATAGCCCCGGCTTCTCCATGGTAGAGGAGGAGGCTTCTGCAGGAAGGAGGCTCTGTCCTAGCTGCTATGGCACAGACACAGATCCACGGCGGCAGCAGCAGCAGCAGGCTGGCTGCTGCATGGCTGGACCTGGGACTGCTGCGCTGTTGTGCAGCAGCAGCATGTCTCACTGCAAAAAGGAGCTGGGGGGATTTGGGAAGGGGACAGGACAGGCTACGTGACGGTCTGGGAGTTTGTGAGTCTGCAGCATGCCTCTCTGGACCATTATTTATCTGTCTGTCTGTCTAGTGGTGCAGAGAATGACTAAGGACTACTAGCGCCACCACCACCACCACCACCACACACCCTGGATGTAACCTGACCCTGTATTCTTGGGCCTTTGTCGGGTTGGGAAGAAAAGGATATCCCCCCTACCTCCCCCCACCCAAGTGAGGTGGAGGTCTTTTTGTGGGGTTAGTGGTGTTGTGACTGTGTTTGTTTCAGGAAGGAGGGAAGGGAAGAACGCTTGGCTAGTGGCTGGAGACAGACACAGACAAGTGGGTGAGGAGCTGCTGATTCAAATATGCATGTTTCCACTCTTTATGATTTTCCCTTCACGTTACTGGGGAGGATACTGGATTATTTGTTGCAGTACAGTATGTGGTTTTAAAGTTGTGATCAATCATGCATGTTGTATTAAACTGGTGGTGTCATGGGGAAAGTTTGTGTTGTGTGTTTTTCATATTTTTTGTTCATATAAACCACTCATACACTGTGTACATTTGGCTGTCTTTTCTTGCCACTAGCTGCTCTGGTTCTCTCTCTCTCTCTCCCCACTAGGCCTCTAGCTACTGCAGCTCACTGTCCTCATAGCTCAGTCAGCAGCCATGTTTTATTTCATCGCTCTCTGCCTTTCCTGACCCCTCAACACAAGCAATTTGTCCTTGCACCATCTTTTCACTCATTTCGTCTCTTCACTTTCTGTGCCATCGTCAGGATCCGTGATTGTTAGGTCCGTGATGTTACGTAGAGAGATACCATATCTATTCTGTATGTGTGCTGTCTGTGCAGCTGCTGTGCAGATGTATTTATTTACCATCCACTCTGACGAAACAGCAGCACTGGCGTTTCTGCACGTACAACATGCTCCACGGCTGGATCTGCCTTTGTACAGCCCCCTCCCCATTACATGTATACCGTACATACTGTACATACATACATACATACATACATACATACATACATACATACATACATACATACATACATACATACATACATACATACATACATACATACATACGTACTCTACGTACATACAGTACCTGTACATACAGTACATACATTCTCAAAACAATGTTCAATGCATGATCATTCGATTAGTTTCAATACACTTTTCTAATGTTTGATGCCAACATCCACTCATACACCATCTATGTACTGTACAAATGTATTCTTTATTGTATTTAAACATTGTCTTCAACCTTACACATTGCCAGTTTTAGATCATTTTGGTAAACAACTGTAGCGCCCCATTTGTTCTTGGTGAATTCACCTTGTGAATTGCCTTGCAAGGGTTGTTAAATGTTACCTCAAGTCTTTAATAACGCCGTCTAACCCTGGTGTACCTCACAAGAATTTGGTAGACAAAGAGATGTGTGCCATGGGCCAACAGGATGTGATATTAAAGTAGCATCTATTGTTCCAGACCACTGCACATGCATTTGATACAGCTCTCATGCAGTGACGCACACAGACCTAATACCATATCAGGACAAGGTTTGATTTAAAGAGAGGAGATAAGAGAGTTGGCTGTTGCCCAGCATGAAAAAACAAACATGCAGTCGCAAATTCCACATTTTACAGTTTACCTGCCTTTCAAGGTAATGTCGACTGTATTTTTGAGCAAAACTACAGTGAAACATTCTATATGCGAATATTTGGTAGTGTAGTAGTGCTGCTACTACTACTACTACTACTATGCAATTAATGATCTCTTTTCAACATTCAGCAGTTTTCTATTCATAAAAGTAACAGGCTGACAAGCTTAATGATACCATTATTCTCTGGGGCATAAAGTTAGTGAACTATTTTCCAGTGACAGTAAATACTTGAAGGAGGCATGATTCATGCTGGGGATTTCCCTTAATGACTCACATATACACACACACACAGACACACACACACACACACACACACACGCGCACACACACACACGCAATACATATTTGCATATCTACATTTCATTCATATTTTTGAAGTTAATTTGTGCTGTTCTCATGATGATATTACTCCACTTGTAAAATATGCAGCTACAAAATGTACTTTCTGCGGTCAAGAATCTATTGTAGTGTCACATGATGACATCACAGGTTTAGAGGTGTGAAGATGTGGGAGGACATAGTTTTTGTGTAAAGGTCCATTTGGTGTATCGTGAAGCAAACTCATATTTTTCTTAAAGGTATACAAGATAACCTTTTCAATAAAACAAATCCTAAATTTGATATCCATTATGACTGGCATTTGTCACATAAGCCATTCCCTCGGCCCTCAAAGCTGAATATCACTTTTTTATCGAAAAAATGATGGGGTTAATGTGGTACCTGCACTGGTCCTGGCCAGGAAAATGAGGTCACACACCTGTGATTGGACCTTGATTACAAGGACCAATCAGAATGCGACTTAAAGCGCAAGGGATGCTGGTAAATGTAGGCCTGGGTCTAAAAACCGCAGTATACCGGCAGTTTTTTCCAATTTTGTACATGTTTGAGAGGTGACAGTATGTAAATAGACCCCTAGGTGTGTTTTTTATGTGCAATGATGTCTTCCCTTTGTATTTAGGGTTTCCTCCTGGGGGCTGAACCTTTCCAGTTAAACGTGCGAATGAAAAAAACTGCAATGTAGTGACATCACCTGTTCAGCCCCTCCCCTAACTCCTCCCCCTTTATCATGCAACTAAAGCTGTAGGTGTGGCTTCAGTTCAGCTGGATCTCCACTCATCACCACCCACCAGGCAAACCAGGCATACTTAATGAACTGGTTGAGTGGAATCATAAAAATGACAGTTTAACAAACACTGTACACTTTTTGGAAAAAAATCTTACTCTTCATATAACAATGATACCTGATGATCATGTTTTAGGGTAGAAGAAAATCATGGCACTCCATCTTTAAAGGTCAAGAGACAATTTTATTTAGTACAGGTCAGAACCAGCATTTAGTACGGAACCATAAACTCATGAGCTCTTATATCTACACTGTGAGACACAGGCAAAGCATTGTTCTATATAATGCTCTCGAGAGGAGCAACATATCTGAGCACACATGGAATTTCTGAAATTAACACCCAAAGAAGATGTGTAATATACAGGGGTAGAAGACGTAGGCCTTCTCAGATAATATATACTCCCCCTTGTTGTGTGAAAAAAAGGCAACATGGGCTCCTCATGCATTGAAGGAAGCATGAGGTCAGGCCGCTGCCTCTCCAGGTTGCTGTGTGTGTATAGACCAGGATCACATATTTGGCACTGGGTTACAAAATAATGGGGGTAAAATTAATTAATTAAAAAAAAAAAAAAAAAAAAAACGTTTTCAGGCTGGTGACATACCAGAACAGTGGCCATTTATCAGCCTTATCTTTATAGTGTTCCAAATACAATTGTGTCGCTAAATGTGTTTGTGCTATCAATGATGACTTACAACCACTTCACTCACAATTTCTCTTGTTTAAGCTGTATCCTGACTGAGTTCTCGAAAATGTATTTAATGTACCAAAATAAAAGTAGTCAATTTTGTCAATATGTTTAAGAATTAGACCTAAGCTCATGTTGTGAATTGAACATGAACTATTTCAAAAATATGCCACTCTATGTTTTATAAAAAATCATATTATATTGGCTACTGGGACCACAGCCACAACACTGTGAGTCAGACCGACGTAACCATAAACAAACACAAGCAGAGCAGAAATATTGATGATGATGATAGTAAGTTACCTGCAGGCAAATGGAAATGAAAAGTTGAATCATTTAATTTATTTAGCCTCCCTTTCATTTGTATCTCTAGGTAATCTCCTTGTTAGCCCAGAAGCAGGACAATGGGCGATATGAAGACGCCAGACTTCGATGACCTGCTGGCAGCCTTCGACATCCCCGACATGGTGGATCCCAAGGCTGCTATCGAGTCTGGCCACGAGGACGACCACGACGGACCGCTCAAACCAAGCAGCGGTGCAGCCGCGGCCAATGAGGACGAGTCCCACGCTGCTTCGGGACATGACATTGGAGTCAGTGTCATCGTCAAGAATGTCCGAAGCATGGATGCCGCTGAGCCTAGTGGCACCCAGTCAGAGAAGGACGGCCTACTGCACGCGCAGGCACCTGATGATCGTATAGGCAATGGACTTCATAATGGATTCTTGACCGGTATATCGGCCAGTAACCATTACAATATGAATGGAAGAGAAATCCCCCAAGGGGAGGAAGGTGCACCTGGTGCTAGCAACCCAACTTCTACTTTCAATCAGTTCAGCCCTATCTCCAGTGCAGAGGAGTTTGATGACGACGATGATAAAATCGAGGTGGATGATCCTATGGACAGACAGAGCGGTCAGTCACTTTTTAGGCCAGCTCCCAATCCCTTGACAGGCGTAACCTCCTGTCCTAAGAGAGGGGAACACACAACCAAACCAGTGGACAATATTCCAGACTCATGTCATCCCAAACCTAATCCAAACAACGACAGTTCAAATTGCTCCACACCTAATGACATTCCTTGCCTGAGTAAGTCTGAGGAACAAGCCAAAGATACTATTGCTAAAGATCAAGAACAGGAGGCCAAGGACGCTGGAGAGCCTGTGGCTGTGTCCAGTCTCTCACAGGCCAAAGCCAAGTCCTCAGCCAAGTTATCTTCATGCATAGCTGCCATAGCAGCTCTCAGTGCCAAAAAGGCCAGCGCTACAGACTTGGGAGTCTCCGGTTCTCCTGTAACTCAGAGAGAATCACCACCTATAACTCCCAAGATGGAGTCCTCCTCAGAGGAAGTCAAAGATGGTCCCGGAGTTTCAG
Source organism: Benthosema pterotum (assembly GCA_039105355.1). NCBI lineage: Eukaryota > Metazoa > Chordata > Actinopteri > Myctophiformes > Myctophidae > Benthosema > Benthosema pterotum. The sequence goes on from CM076985.1 coordinate 34,445,347, forward strand.
AGACATCCACTGAACAGGATGTGGATCTTGAGGTTGGCAAGGGTCTGGTCTCCAGGGGACCTGACAGTCCTTCTAGTGTCACCAGTGAGGGAAGCAGTAAAGGCTCCCCCGCCTCACCCACAGGCACCGCTCCCGTTATCCCTAAAGTCAGAATCAAAACCATCAAGACTTCATCGGGCCAGATCAAACGTACGGTGACCCGGGTCCTTCCACAGTTTGACCCGGAAGACCAGACAAATAATAATGAATCTGTTATGGTCTCGTCCAGTGCCATTTTATCCTCTGCCATGCGGCCATCTCTCCCTACCACGGTGTTGGCCACCTCTGGTGGTCCTTCCATGGAAGTAACCAAACAGATGACCATTAAACCTGTGGCGACGGCCTTCCTTCCCGTCTCGGCGGTCAAGACTGCGGGTTCAAAAGTGATCAACTTGAAGCTGGCCAACAACACCACCGTCAAAGCGACGGTCATCCCCGCCGCCTCTGTGCAGAGTGCCAGCAGTGCCATTCTCAAAGCTGCGAATGCCATCCAACAGCAGACCGTCATGGTGCCCGCCACCAGTCTGGCCAACGCCAAACTTGTGCCAAAGACCGTCCATCTCACCAACCTTAATCTCCTGCCGCAGGCCGTTTCCTCTTCAAAGCATCAACAAACGCAACATGTCAAACAGCAGGCAATGCTTGCCCCCAAGAAAGTGTCCAGGGTTCAAGTATTAGCCAGCTCTCAATCGTCTGTCGTGGAGGCCTTCAATAAAGTCCTGAGCAGCATGAACCCTGTTCCAGTCTACGTTCCCAACCTCTCCCCGCCGACATCAGCTTGCATCTCGCTGCCAACCCGTGGTTACAAGTGCCTGGAGTGCGGGGATTCCTTCGCGCTAGAAAAGAGCCTGACCCAGCACTACGAGCGGCGCAGCGTGCGGATCGAGGTCACGTGCAACCACTGTGGCAAGAATCTTGTTTTCTACAACAAGTGCAGCCTGTTGTCTCACGCCAGGGGCCACAAGGACAAAGGCATGGTCATGCAGTGTTCACACCTCATCCTGAAACCTATCCCTGCAGATCAGATGATAGCCACGCCTGCTTCTTTAGGCCCCATCTCCACCACCACCACCTCCTGCTCCTCCACCTCCACTTCCACCACCCAGGCCGCCACGGGTGGTCACCCCCCAGGCAAACTGGTTGCTGGTAGTGGGGCTCAGAGTGCAGTGATCTCGGCCCCGCGCAGCGCTCCTCTGGTGGCAGCCATGCCCTTAGAAGACGACACGTCCAAACTGTGCAGACACAGTCTGAAGTGTGAGGAGTGCAACGAGACGTTCCAGGATGATAGCTCCCTGGCCATGCACTACCAGCAGCAGGCAGTGGATGCCAGTGGACAGGTGCGTGCGTGCGTGCGTGTGTACATGTGTGCTTTTTGCTACTTTTGCTTGACATTGTCATATGACAACACATAAAATATTTTGTCCAACAGCAACCACATAGTAGGCTATATTGAACGGTAGAATCTACTTATCCTGATATGATCTTCAACTCAGTTAATGTTGTGTGTTACAAGAACCATATTCTGTATCTGATTTGTTTATCAAGTTATGGAAACTTTTAAGTTTTACATTTCTAAAATTTTGATTGTTATTTAGCCCTTGTATGCCAGATACAGTGTTATCTATGTCAATGATAAAACCAATCTAGGCACCCATTTGGTAAAAGAAAAATTTTGTTTTTGAGACCTGGGGCCACAACCTTCTTTGTTGCGTTAGGAACTTTCTGGACCACTTATTACTTGGTGCTTCTGTGTTTATTCCTACTAACAACAAACATTACATGTTTACGGCAGTAATGTCTTGAGATATTTCGGTCACAGTACTTAACATATATTGAATCTAGTTTAGTTTAATAATAACAATCCTGCCGAGATGAGTCTGAATGATGTTTTTGTTTCTTTTTTTCATGGTGATAGAAAACTTGCTCCATCTGCCAAATGATGCTTCCCAATCAGTGCAGTTTCGTGTCGCACCAACGCATCCACCAGCACAAGTCTCCGTACATCTGTCCAGAGTGCGGTGTGAGCTGTCGCTCTGTCCACTTCCAGTCCCACGTCACCAAGAACTGCCTGCACTACACCCGCAGGATCGGCTACCGGTCAGTACTTGAGAGAACAACTCATTTCAAAATGAGCAACGTGAAATCCTGGCGTGTACAATGATTTTGTGCATGCCAAGTTAGTTGAACAAATACTGATTTAATCAAGTATGAAAACTATATAGGTCTACTGTAGACAGAAAAAGTGAAACTAACCAGGTGGTCACTGGAGATGTATAACCAAAGGTGATAATAGTAAAAAGTTGCTCACACGGATAAAAAAAAATGGATCAAGACATATATAAAAAAGGAGACAATCCGGAGTACTCAAAGTTAAAAATGTGTAAAGCCTTTATTAAATTTAAAAAGCAACTGCGATGATGCTGCGTTTATGTTTGAAACATGCTGGCATTTGCCTTTTTAATTTAAAGGTAATAGAGGCAACCTTTCACCTAAAATCAAAATAGATACCTGTCAGGGTTTAACGTTCTAACTGGAGCCACAAACCACCAGGACACAATGGGTGCAATTATCCACTTTTATTTCTTTCGGGATAATGGTCAAGTGATGAATGCCAAAATGGTTCTACGAATAGAAAACAGAGAAAGGAAAACAAATTATAATATTTATATCCACAATTATGGCCTTTAAATAATAATATTTTACTTTTATATCAAATCATAAATAGCCATATAGTTACAATAAATCAAATAATTTCTATGAAGATTCATTTGGAAAAGTAAGCGATACTCTAATCCAGGGGTTTTCAACAGGTGGTCCGGGGACCACCAGTGGTCCTTGAGAGGGTTCCAGGTGGTCCCCAGGCTAAATGATGGAAAGTTGGTTTAAATAGATGTAACTCTTGAGTCTTGAGAATGTAAAAATGAAACCAAATGGACCCTTGCGGGTCCATTTGGTTTCGTTTTTACACTCTCAAGAGTTAAAATATTCATCATCTGAATCAGCAACACTAAGGAGTCTACACTGTTTTGTCTGCAAAATCCAGCCTGGAATTGTGGACAAAACCAAAAGAATTCTTTAGTTTTAGGTCTTTGGGGTGAAAAGTAATCGAATGGTGGTCCGTGGCGCCACAAATGCTGAATAAATGGTGGTCCCTGGTGTCAAAAAGGTTGAAAACCACTGCTCTAATCTAATCGATACATGACAACTATCTACATTTCCTGTGGCCTTCTTCACTGAACATACAGTACATGTCTCTGTTTTGTCACTTTGCAGCTGTTTCCACTGCAGTGTGATCTTTGCTGATGTGGCTGTTCTGAAGACCCACATCCAGAGCACTCATTGTGAGACCTTTTATAAATGTCCCATCTGTCCCATGGCCTTCAAGTCTGCTCCAGGAACCCACGCCCACGGATACACACAGCACCCCGGGGTCAAGATAGGGGAGCCCAAGTAGGTCCACCCCTACAGTACATACAGTAATGCACGGCAATGACTTATTTTTTTAAAATTAGTCTGTTGAACGGTGTTACATTTTCATTTTGTTTGTCCAGTATTAATTGTATTTAACAAGAAAACGGAAGCACCTGCTCAGTGGCACGCACGCATGCACACACGCACATGCGCATGCACACACACACCCCTACAAAACGAACGGCATGTTACACAATACTCGTGTCAAATTCATTTTGACCAGGAAATTGAATGTGGGCTGAATTGCGCACACAATCAACAGTTGGGTTTAAAAGGTGTTAGACATGGAGGCTTTGCCTGGGTCATGTATTTTTCCACATGGAAAGCTTTTACCTGCAGGTTTCTCTATCAAATCATGATCACCGCTGTTTTCACAAAAAAAAATCAGTCAGTTGTGGCACTACTAAACCAGCACCATCTCATCATTCTAAACATGTAAACATACCTCTAGCTTATGCATGCTGCATGCTTGTTGCAACTTCAACAACGACTGATGCTATTATTCATGCTTACTTGCCCAATAGTCCTGTACAAGATATAAATCTTGTGGGACACAAATTTAAATGGAAATGGAAATGGAATTGGGGCAGCTTCATTTTGTGGCACAAATCGACACGGGTGATGCCATTTTCGCCTGCCCCCCCAATTGGGAAATGTGCAATTGCTCTCCCTACTGTTTGACAAGAATTACTGCTTAAAGCTGATCAATGCAATATGTACGCACCCCAGGATATCCTGAATGAGCAGTAGGCTTGTGGTCGTGGGAGACCCAGGGTTTAAACACATGTACACAGTGGGAGTTAGCTTTGTTTGGTTTCCAAATCAGTTCTAGCACACATGACTGCATTGTGTTTGGTGGTTCGTCAGTATAGTCTACAATGTGAATGGGCGTTTTGTCTTTCAGGTTGATCTACAAGTGCTCTATGTGTGACACAGTGTTTACTCTACAATCTCTACTCTGCGCCCACTTTGATCAGCATGTCGTCAACCATAAGGTGTCAGTGTTCAAATGCCCTGACTGCTCGATGCACTATGCCCAGAAACAGCTCATGTTGGACCACATCAAGGTACAGTATGCTCAGGCAGATCATGCTTCTTTAGTGTTTGTATGACTTTTTCAAATGGTGCAGCCACTCCATGTATCAGCACTAGGGACTTTAAGCTCTACGACGGCAAGCCTCTAGTACGGTAAAAGGAACTTGATCCGTGCTCGATAAACAAACCTGCTTGCCGTAGCAGCCGTTCCTACTACGGCAGAACGTACACTTTAACATAGTGTCCACGACGCCTGTTTGACACACGCTGCATAGACACATTACCATGGTAACCTGTCGTCGTTGTGGATAGCCATGGATAGCCGTGTGCTGAATGATTTTGACAGCTATGGTGATTGCGTCATAGCAGCCGCACTTCCTGTACGGTTTGCCGTTCTACAATGAGGCAGCTTAAAGTCCCTAATGTCTCTTTGTGCTGCTGAGTGCTGACAAGTATTGCTGTTGAGCTTCACACAGGTGCATGATGGGAAGCTGAGTTTTTAGTGTACCAGTAGCTTTTAGTGTTGAACAACAGGACAGAGCACATATTGCAGTACAGACTAAGGTGTAGCACATGCATTATCAGAAGCATTACAGTAGGCTACAGTACAGTAGAGTATAGTGCAGACTGCATAGTCCGACAACCAATAGTCACCGTCAAACAATTGTTCCACAGCCAATAGTCCAGGTTGAAAATGAAAATGAAAACACATGTTGCTTAAATATTTCTATGGTGTATTTTGGTTTTGTTCTCATCTATCCGCGGCAGGCCCTGCACGGAACTCTGAAGACCATCGAGGGTCCCCCCAACCTGGGCATCAACCTACCCCTCAGCACCAAGCCCACTAACTCCAACAGTAGCAACAGCAATAACACCAACATTAAGGATGGAGTGAATGTCAACGGAGACAAGAAATCCTCCGCGTGTCCCCTCAAGAAAGCTAACGGCTCAGTAGACGTGAGGAATAACAACGCTCCTGGTTCAGGCTATACGTGTGCAGACTGTGACAGCGTCTTTACCTCCAGGGAGATCTATGTGGCGCACATGAGGCGTGAACATGGCAAGGTAACCACCATGGTGGCAGATCTAGGCATGGCCATGTCTTGGTGGGGCATGGGCAATGCCCTGACTGCCCCACAAACCACGATGGCATGCAAAACAACCCAAGATATTTCAAATTAAAGTGTCTATATTTAAAAAATGATTTGAAACACTACTACTGCCACTAACTAACTACAGTTGTGTCAACACAAAACCAACAGCATTTAATTATTGAACCTCTCTGAGTCAGTTTAACCTCAAAAAGTCAGTTTAACCTGTGCCTGTGTTGGTCTTGTTGTCAGAACTGAATGCCACCACGGACATAAGTGATAATAGAAGTGATAATATAATATATATTTGTTATAATATAATTTATTCTTCTCCTGGTTGTTGCAGATATTGAAGAAGCATCCGTGCCGGCAGTGTGATAAGTCATTCAGCTCCTCGCACAGTCTCTGCCGACACAACCGTCTCAAACACAAGGGAATACGGAAGGTTTACACTTGCCTGTGAGTAATAATATTAGTAATAATAATAATCAACACACTTTTCGTTACTACACCCTTCAGTACCAACCACCTACCAAACTCCTACCCAGTAAGCACGGTCAGGACCGTGACTAATTAGGGACGTGTTGATTGTGTCCGGATCAAGGCAGTACAAGACTAGTCAAATCTGTCCCAGAATATTACCTGATTTCAACCAACACAAATCCTGTCCACTAAAAACGGACGTCCCTGGATGAATCAGAGTGTCAGATTGAGGCAAGACTAACTTAACTCAATGATAACTAGTCAGATCTGGCCCAGAATAGCTTAGCTATAGCTTTATCATATCAGTTGGTGAAGACATCCTGGAAATGATGTATGGTATACCTGGGCATTAATACGGCCCTTTGGCTGACTCTGACCGGCCCGTGAAAGAGTACCGTGGTCTTCAATCAGTGGTCCAGGCCAGGGACCACCAGAGGTCCTTGAGAGAGTTCCAGTTAAATATGGAAAGTTGGTTAAGCAGATGTAACTCTTTGAGAGCGTAAAAATGAAACCAAATGGACCCTTGCGGGTCCATTTGATTTCATGTTTAAGCTCTCAAGAGTTAAAATATTCATCATCTGAATTAGTCTACACAATCAGAGAATGTAAAAGAATGGTTATTTTTGATCTGTACGTTTGCCTGTTTTGTTTGTGAAAACCAGCCTGGTATTGTGGACAAAAACAAAAGAAATCTTTAGTTTTGCGGTCTGTGGGGCTAAAATGCCATCAAATGTTGGTCCTCTGTGCCTCAAATACTGAATATATGGTGTCATATACTGTATACAGTATATGGGCCCTGGTGTCAAAATGGTCCGTCTTTAGTGGAAAGGATTTGTGTTGGTTGGAATCAGGTAATAATCAGATTTGACTAGCCTTGGATTGCCTTGATCTGGACACAATCAAGATGTCACTAATTCATCACGGCCCGAACTTACTGGCTAGGAACCAACTGTTACATGTCAGCATCTCCCTTAGCAACAGCTACCTCCTACATTCTAGCAAGTAGCCCATGGCAACACCCTTGAAAGAGCCTTCCAACACCATAGCAACATACTGTTAAATCATAGAAAATGTTTATTTCAGGGAGCAATATCCTACCAACCACCCACAGTACCATCACCCTAATAATTATTGTATTCCCATTCACTCAAACAAGTTTACTGTAATAACTTTGTTTTCAGAATTATACAACATTCTGCATTCCAGTCTCTAATGCCTTTCTGCTTTTCAGAAATAAATCTATACTACACACCATGTCATTTTGAGGAAGTGATCTGAATGTTTAAAACAGCCTTCTAGCTGTGCTTAAACGAGCGTAATGGAACACCTAATGAAAACACAGAAATCTATTCAAAACACAGAAATCATGCAGCTCCTCTGTTCTCCCAGAGTGCAGTCGACCGGGTTGCTAGGCTAGTGAGCAGTGGCGACATTAGCGTTCATCAGCCATGGGTGCCGATATCAAAAGGGCCCTCTCAGCATGCGCTCACACATGCGCGTGCAGAGGTGTTTGTCAGATAATTTGGATCGTTTGGGAAGGCTCTCTTTTACGGCCTATATTCTCGTCCTATCCCACCTTGACTAATAAAAATCAACAAGCAACATTACATTATAAGGTTGAATACTAATAGCCAGAAAATTATAACAAGAGTCTACCAATCAGCCAACCATGCTATGGATAAGCAGGTGAAGATGAATGGATGTATTTAGAATAGATAAATGTATTTTGATAGATGAATACAGACATCCCACACTAGAAAAAACTAAAATATATTAACATTTAGGGCTATGCCACACATGATAAGTGATTAACATATCCTACCATAGATTATATGGTTGCAGTGGCTGTTTTTTTAATCAGTAGAGTCAGTAGGATTGTTATTTGGTTACAGTTCCTGTCACCTATGTTTTAAAGCTAAATTAAAATATATGATAAACACATAAGATAAGCATATTAAGCTCTTTGTGATTTTATATTGAGGACTTATAAATAGCTCTTGATTATATTAAGATTATATTTTATAAATATAATTGATTATATATAGGCCTAGAGTAAAATAGATTATACTGTGCAAACAGACTGAGATCATGTAATTAGCTCCATATACACAGCTGTGTCGTATTCCATATTATAAGAACGGGGAATCCCCGATATGCACGCACGGGGCACAGAGACAGTGCATGGAGAAATGCAAAATTTTCCCCTCTCCTTTTGTGTGATAAATGCATACTATAAACGCATGACCTATATAACAACTGAAAATATACTTGGATATACTTGGACCACACTTGGAATTATTGAAATCGGGTGAGAATGGCCTGAGAGTTTTTAGATTGGAATCTCAAAAAAAAAATCTCGGCGGACTTTCAAAAGGTAAGCACAGAGTCGAGCAGCAGCGACAACTCCGTTCTCTTTAAGTGGCCAGTCCAAGGGTGGCCATTCTACATGGACTTCTATTGAGGATCGGGACAATAAATAGGGACCAACATGCTGCACAAACAGCTCTCGAGCGCTTAGTTTCTGACGCCTCAATGTCGCAGCTTTGACACTAGCCATCTTTGTACGTCTGACTGTAATAAGGTTGCTGTTTTTTAGATGAAAGTAAAGTGACATTAGCTCATCTCCCGTATGCTGCTCGCGTGGGCCCCACGCGACAAGATATATTTTAATAAAAGGAGAAGGAGAAAAGTCTGTTTGGGCCTCGGGGCCCCCCTAGAGTGGCGATGGGGCCCATGGGTGCCACGCACCCACGCACCCATTATAAATGACGCTAGTGCTAGTGAGTTTCTTGACATCATACGTGGGTGAGCAAATCGGCTATTTTTGTCCGAGACAAAGATTAATTTCCAGTTGACAATGAATGGATGATGCCATTCAGAGCCATATGGGCACCGGCCACATGCTCAAAGGGTGCTTATAATCTCTGTCTATAATCACATCAACTGTCCCGCACTTTCTAGTATTGCATGTACAGGTCAAAGTTGGAAAATGGGACAAACATGGTTAGCAACTTATCTTAATATCATAGTCAAAAAAGAATTCAGGATTTCAATTGAAATAATAGCAAAAATAGCTGATCTACAAGCTTGCAGTGCGATGGGTTTTGAGCTTGTAGATCAACTATTTTTGAGCTTGTAGACTATTTTTTCTTTAAAAAAATAAATTTGATTTTTCAAGACTCATTTGTGTAAAAGGTTCAAATAATATAGTCCCCAAATATGAGACGACTCCATTTTGAAGAATATTTCCATTGGATAAAACATGGTCTCATATTCAGGCCAATACAGTGTATATGATCATCTATGACGAACAAACACAGTGAATCAATCTTTGAAAGGGTTTACCAACAGTATTTTTCCCTCTCCTTTCCCAGGCACTGTCCCCCCCTGAGTCAGCCGTTCACTAAGAGGGTGCTGCTGGACCAGCACATTCAGCTGATGCATGGGACCATGAAGGCCCTGGAGGGGAAGGCTGGAGATCCTGATCATCTAGAGCTTACACCTGACAAGGAGCACTCTGAGGTACATAACGGGGCTGTCAGGCAGAATTCATACACAGATGGCAGTGGAAACTATGCAAGGCACAACCAGCACATCAGGAGCGATTAGGATTTCAGTGTCTTGCTCAGGGACAATTAACTCTTAAACAGTAACTCTGGGCGGAGTCCGCGTTCGAACCGGCAACCGTGCAGGCCGGTTACCATCCGGTGACTCCATGGGCGGATTGTTTTCTTTTTTTTTTTTTGAAAGGTCCAGGGCAGGCCAGGTCTGCTGGTTTGTGACCAGCATGAGGATAATGTGCACCTAGATCTTCTATTCAATACTGAGTTCTATAACACTGAGTGTAAAAAATGTGTTGTTATGGGATATCACAATCATCTATCTATTATGCTATCTATTAAGAAACGGTTGAATACCAAACATTTTCCATTTTCGACGCATTCAAGGAGGCACTACACACATGTCTAGCAGTAGGCTATTGCTCATTCCACAAATCTCTGACCCTTGCACTTTATACATTGTTGTACAGGTGACAGCAATTTCCACGATTCAAATGATATAAAACACAATACTGTACCCATTGGTATCATGAAAGTTGAGAAACAATGGACAGTCTGAATTGTTATTGCTGAATTACAACCAAGGAAGGAGTCGCAAGGAGTTGCAGTGTTGTGGTTTGCTTTGTTTCAGTGAGTTTCAGCAGTGTAGTTTTGGCCTGTGGGTACTTATACATCATCTGGTTCACCTCCACAGCGCCTCAGTCCCAAGAGGAAGCAGGAAGATGACGCCGAGTCTCCAGGGCTTCGTTCCAGGGCCTCCGACTTACATCACCCATTAAAAAAACTCAAGGTGAACGTCTTCAAGGTTCACAAGTGTGCCGTCTGTGGCCTGACCACGGAGGACGTCGCCGCCTTCCACGAGCACATCCCTCAGCACAAAAGCGACGGCTCGTCCTTCCAGTGCCGGGAGTGCGGCCTGTGCTACACGTCCGGCCGCTCGCTGGCCCGGCACCTCTTCATCGTCCACCGGCTGAGGGAGCCGCACGGACTGGGCCGGCGCAACGGCAGGGCCGACGACAACGACGAGAGTCAGAGGGAGAACCAGGTGGGCCTCGGAGACGAGAACAGCGACGGAACGCCCAACACCAAATGCAAAGTGTGCTGCAAGATGTTCGAGACGGAGGGCAACCTGAACACGCACATGAGAACACACGGAATGGCCTTCATCAAGTCAAAGAGACTGAGCGCAGCGGAGAAGTGAGAGAAAGAGAGAGAGGTACCACACTCGTGAATGTCTGCTGACTGCAGTACGGTGATCTAAAAGAGCAGCAGTGCAGTACAGTGATCTAAAGGAGCAGCAGGACTTTTTGCACACCTATACCGATCGACATTTACAGTACATTAGATAAAAAGAAGAGAAAAAAAACATGTGCCGACTAAGGTGCAGTGTCCACAGAAAGCGTTTTTTTCTGCCATGTAGTACTATGGTAAAGACGGCAGTTTTGATTTTGGCAGCAAATTTAGATTTTAGATCTCACGTCCATCAGTACCTTCCTAACATGTTAGATTAGTTTGCATTTGTTGACAACAATATACAATATTTATAGTATTAGTTTTAGTCACGATAGCTTATAGTTTTATTCAGTCAGTGACCAAAACGTAGTCGACAACGCTTTTTGTCATAGTTTTAGCAGATGCAATGAACACTGAAAGATGTTCTAAGAGCGCTCCTCTGTTTCCCAGTGCCACACATTGTGTTTCAGCGCTCTCTCTATGCAGAATACACATTTGGCGGAGCGCTCGAGTGGAAAATAGTTTCGGGGAGGAGCGTCACTCATCAACGCCACTTTACTATGCAGGTTGGAGCGGATGGGTGTCTCGCTGACGCATGTGTGTGCGTGATGTGTAGCTCTCTGGACATGATATCCAAAGTACTCCATCGCTCAACAGATGCTTTCTGTGGACACAGGCCCTAGTGCAGACAATGTGGACTCCCGCAAACAATCCTCTTCACTTTGGAAATACAAATATTTACTGGAAACGTTTCGGCACGCAGACATTCATCGGGTCATCTTGTGTAGCCTGATGAACATCTGCATACCAAGAAGTAGTAGTGCCAATTATGTGTGGGGTGAAGAGGACAGTGTGTGGGAGATACTTTTTTCTGCAGTACCATCGGATCTAAAACGTTACAGTTTTAAATGTACAACACTTAGATTGCAGAAATGTAATCCATCCATCTCCATTGACTGTCGCACCAACATACAGTACAGTATACGGACATTTTTAAATATAGCCTACAGTATATGTAACACCCATACCCATATACAGACACATTTCTTAAAAATATATAATATATTTCAAAGTCACTTTATGTGTATTTAAATCAAAAAAGATAGCATTTTTTTGTACACTATATGACAGATGTTTCTACAGGCGTTGAATAGATTTTTTTTTAAATAGAAGAGCTTTTTTATTACTTTTACTGTTTTCATTGTGGTCTCATCAGTGTTGTGGTTAGATAATGTATGAACATATACTGTATAATGGGATTAATCCTCATACGGTCTGACTGCAGTGTTAGAAATGTTATGCTGCTATTGTCCCACGAATGTCCAGAGAAAAAAAGTTCCCTGCCACAAGTGAAAGCCAGCTTTGGTCTTCCGTAGCAGTGGTTTTCAACGTCGGTTCCCACAGCAGACCCTACAGAGGGCTGGAACCCTTAAGGCTTAGTCATACTCCAGGGTGAAGTGGCTCGCGGTGAAAGGGTTTCACCGCTGCGAGATGAGAGCCTGGAAAAACGATGCCCCAAAACGACTGACTGAAGTCGGGACTTCCGGTTAGTTAACTTCCGCCGGAAGTTGCCATTAGTCACGATGCGGTGCTCCCGAAAATTAATACCCCACGGAAACATTACAGTATATTGTTTCTCTGGGGACGGTAAATACAGTCACTTCCGCAACTAACATTCTCAGTCTCAAAAGCGCACCCTTTTCCCAGCGTGGGTCCAATGCAAATCTATGAGAGGTTGAGAATCACTGCTCCATCACAACCCAGCTCAATGGATGTTTGACATAAAATGTTTTCTTTTGTCATTTCTTTTCTTTTCTTATTGTAAACTTAATTTACAGTATAACAACATTTTTTTTAGGTGGGGACTGTTGAACTTTGCCTACCAAAGATGTCTTTGACGTCTTTCAGCCCGATAGCGCTAGGTGTTGCTAACGAAGGGGGAAAAAAAACATTCCCAAGCTTCTAGTAGCCAGTGGAAAAACAGCACATAATGCATTCCTATGGCACGACTGTGCACCATGCTCCTTCTACACATAGAGCCTGTAGCTTTTTCTCCAATTCCAGCTCATCCGTGGTGTGGGCCAGGGGTTTTCAACCTTTCTGATCCTATAGGACCCATTATTTATTCATAATTTGAGCCACAGACCACCATTTGAGGACACTTTAGCCCACAGACCCAAAACTAAAGAACCGATTTGCTTTTTGTCCACAATTCCAGGCTGGGTGTTGGAAACAAAACCTGCAAACATAGATCAAAAATGATCATTAATCTTCTACGTTCTCTAGTTGTGTAGACTTTGGCTAATTCAGATGATGAATATTTTAACTCTTGAGAGTGTAAACATGAAACCAAATTTGGTTTCATTTTTACGCTCTCAAAGAGTTAGATTTGGTAAACCAACTGTCCATCATTTAGCTGGGGACCACCAGGAATCCTCTCAGGGACCACTGGTGGTCCCCGGACCACTTGTTGAAAACCCCTGGTGTGGGCCATTTGATGCGCTCAGTAACAGATCAATCTGGGAACCCATGGGCAAAAAAAAGTGAAAAGCAGCACCACCAGTACCCTCCGTTGTCCGCAGCACAGAATCAAGCGATTAGTAACGGATTGACTTATTGTCGGTGAATTAAAATTATTCCCTCAAGCTCTGCATGAGGGTCACATATCAGATGAGATGGGGACAATCAGTGTTCATCAGCCTGCATTGTTTTATTTTTATTTTACAAGTGAAAGCAGCTCAATTTGTAAGCAGCGCGTCCAGCTGTCCATGACAACTTGATATCAAGGACAGTATAGGATTTATTGAATCATTCATAGAAATGATAAATTCAAAACTAGTTGGAACAGTTTCTGAATTTTTGTGGCAGATCATGTTAATAGAGCAGGGCTCTTAATTCCTTTAAGATTACGCCACTTCAGGGCCAAAATTATTATTTTATTTCGGATTTGCTTTGTACAGGCACAGTGCATTGTTTGTAGCCTATACAGTACATTCTAAAAAAAAAAAAGGCATTCCTACCTGATTATGTTTATGACTGTGGCAGCTCTTTGTGATAATAATTTACTTATTGTGTCCTTATTTAACTTAATATTTAGTATAATAAATGAAAGCACTTTTCATAGCAGCCTTCTTTACAGACCACCTTTGGTCTAATTTAGATCCTAAACTAGACATGAATATTACAATATCAAGTAGGCCTATCATAACTAATGACAGCATCATTAGTTCCTGCCTTTTCAATATTCAAAATATTTTATTTGTGATTGTTTTGTTTTGGTTTTCTTTGGTTTGCTAGGATCTCTGGGAAAAACAAAGAAATACATTTCCTTCTCAGAATGTAAAAAAATGTCAAAAATAAGTAACATACTAATTATCTCAGAGACAACTATTTAAATGAACATTACATTGTAAGACCTTGGGAGGGAAAGCAATGAAGAGATTATTTTCCATCCTTCTGCTTTTGTTCATGCCTTTTTGTGAACCAACATGCTGTTTTAAACAATATTTTTTTTCTACTCTGACAAAAGGACTGTAAACGCATAATTTATACTTAGTCGTACGACAGTGTTTTTGTGCCAAAAATTGCCCTCGCACTTGTTTGGCTAATTTTTGGGGGCTTTGAGACACCATTATACAACAGATTATACATCAAGCATACTTGTCTCATGCTGTAAAACTGCATGTAAGAAGAAGCAGGACTGTGAATTGTTCTCTGTTGATTAGAATGTGTCTGGCTGCTGCTGTTTCTTAGTCTGATGCTTGTGTACAAAGCTGTTCTTTGTGTCAATAAAAAATGGTGAAACCTGCCAAGGGGCGCGATTGGAACTCCACTATACGCAAGACATCAGCTCAGGGGCGGATTTAGGCATAGGCATGGGGAGGGGGGGGCAATGCCCCCCTAAATGCTCAGACTGCCCCACCAAACATGATGGCATGCAAAACAACCCAAGATATTCCAGTGCTTATATTTTAAGGTATTTGAAACACTACTGAAAATGGTAGTGTTTTCTTCTGCCCCTCACCAATTGGGAAATGTTACATCCGCAGAATGGCAGAATACAGTATCGGTCCAAAAATCAGTTTATCAGCTCTGATAATGCCTTAATAGAGGTTTTCAACGTTTTTCATACTATTGCCCACTATTTATTCTGCATTTTAGCCACGGAGGACCACCATTTGGTGTTGAGTTTAGTCGCTCAGACCCAAAACTAAGGAATTCCAAGTTTGGGTCCACAATGTAGAAGAGATAAACTGACAAAATGTTGGTCAAAACAACGATTCTTTTACATTTTCAAAGTAATTCAGTAAATCAGTATGTAATTCAGATCAAGTTCAAGATCAAGTAATTCAGTTTAAATATAATTTAACTCTTTGAGAGTGTAAAACCCTTGAAAAAAAAGAGTGTAAATCCTTGTGGGTCCATTTGGTATCAGTTTGGTCCATTTGGTATCAGATATTCAAACAGTGTCGTCATTTTCCTTAAAGGACAACTTTGTTTTGTTTTTTCCAACCAAGGTTCATGTTTTAGGTTGTCATTATTATCTATTATCTATTACACAATCCTAACAAACACCAGGAAATTATAAAACAAAAGAAAGTAGGACATTAAAAACAATTAACACTCATCTTTAGATTTCTCTAATAACAACCCAAAACATGATCCTTGGTTGAACAAAAAACAAGCAGCTGATTATCACTTACGCGTCACACTATAATCATTGTTGTGACACACTATAATCATTGTTGTGACGCACTATAGTCATTGTTGTAATCAAAATCCCACTCCCATTCGACACTGAAAGACAGGCCTGAGTGATTTTATGAATCACTGTTGTAATCAAATCCCTCTCCCTTTCCGAAGCTGAAAGACAAGTGTGCATGATTGAATCTCCAATTAACACGGCAGGTGTTCAGGGCAGACCGTGGAGAAGCACGTCCACCTTATACCTCACTGACGGGTCGTGACGTATGTCCTTTCCAATGTTATTTAGCCACCCCCTTGCACAACAGATATGACCTTTCCTGAGATGGACATGAGGTGGGTGGTCTCGGCGCTGCTGGTCGTAGTGGGTTTGGCCATGGTGGAATCAGCGCAGGCTTTGAACGTGTCTAAGATATGTTTACAGGACACCGGTGCTTTCCTCAGGGAGGTCAACCAGACCAGGCCAAGGAAGTATGCTGCTCTGAGTAAGTACTTATTTTTAAAGTTGATGCTACGGGAGTCTCCTATTGCAGTGTTTTAATTTAATTTCAACCTTTTTGGCACCAGGGCCTACTATTTATCATTTGAGCCATGGATGGACCACCGTTTGATGACATTTTAGCCGCGCAGAACCCCAAAACTAAAGATTTCTTTTGTCCACAATTCCAGGCTGGATTTGGGAAACAAAACAGTCAAACATACAGATCAAAATGACCTTTAATCTTTCTATCTACATTCTCTAGTAGTAATTCATATGATGAATATTTTAACTCTTGAGAGCGTAAACATGAAACCAAGTGGACCCGCAAGGGTCCATTTGGTTTCATGTTTACACTCTCAAGAGTTACATCTGGTTAACCAACTTTCCATCATTTACCCTGGGGACTACCTGGAATCTCTCAGGGACCACTGGGGTTCCCCGGACCACTGGTTGGAAACCACTGTCCCATTGAGTTTGTTTGTTTATTCACATATTATTAAGTGTAAGACAGGTGTATGCAATGCAATCCAAATGGGAGTCATGTGGTTTGGAGCAGACACAAACTTGTGTCATGGTCTGATGACACAAGTTTGTGTCTTCAAAACACCATGTGACTCCCACTGGAAATGCATGGCGAGCTTGCGATCTTCAGTCAGTGTGTGATACAACCTCTGAGTTTCCCAGTAATACGGTAATCAAATTGTTGAATTAATTATAACAAAGACGCAATAAGGAATACCGAGAATATAGTAATAACGAAACGCATGTCTGCTTCTATGTCCTCAGTGTATGACGCCTTTGGGAAGATGGGTAGTGACGTGGAGGGGGGTAACGCCAACAGGCCTGGTTCCCTGCAGGAGTGTCTGTCGGTCCGAGGCCCCGACTTCTCTGGACAGTACTGTCAGGTGTTCCTCAAGCAGGTGAACATACAGGATGTTACTATGTTGGAGATTTCATCATGGCATATATTTTAATATTTAAATAATGCTTTTTAGGATGATATCCAGTATTTTGTGGGGATCTGTGTCCCCGACTCCTGTACAGAAGAGGAGGTGCAGACCATGGTGGTTTATGGTGAGTGCCTTTGATTTGTGTATAATGTAGAGTATATCCCTAGAACACTTAAGTTAATTCTTGTGACACCATCACTGAACACGGGTAAATTTTACTCAATGAAAAATATTTAACAAAAGATGTTTCTCATCACAATATATGGAAGTGCAGCAATACAAGTGCAGCAACCTGGGGGGCTCTTTAATATTTCATCATGAATTTTCACAAAAAATATTCCAGGGGGGATGGAGAAAAATGTGCATTCGTCCAGTGAAGAAAAAAAATTCACCCAAAACCTTCCTGGAGAAAAAAACTAGTTGTGTGCGCAGGAAAATTTCAAGAATATAATTGCTCGAGTAAAAATCACTTATGTTCAGTGTTCTAGTGCAGTGGTTTTCAATGTTTTTCATACCAGGGCACACATTTTTGTTGACATTTTAGCCCCACAGACCCCAAACTAAAGATTTATTTTGCTTTTGTCCATAACTCCAGGCTGGATTTGCGAAACAAAACAGTCAAACATACTATCAAAATGACCATTATTCTTCTACATTCTCTAGTTGTCTTGAGAGTGCTTGAGAGTGTTTTATTTTTACGCTCTCCAAGAGTTACATGTGGTTAACGAACTTTCCACCTAGCTGGGGACCACCTGGAACCCTCTCAAGCACCACTGCTGGTCCCCGGTTGAAAATCACTGTTCTAGGGATATGTTCACACTGGCTGGTGTGCCAAAAGCCATCCCAATTAGACAGTACAGCATTTCTTCCTGATCTGTGACCTTGTTTTGTTTTTGTTTGTTTTTTTGTATCAGAGACATTCCAGCTGGGTAAGGAGACACTCATTCCACCTCTACCCTCCATCCTGGTGCCAAACTCCGTTCAAGGGATATTTATGACCCATTGTTGGTCCAAACCTGCAACACCAGACCTCTCTGCTGTCACCTGCCTGTGAGCATACCTTGGTTCCTACAGTATTACTGTTCTGTAATAGTTACTTCTGGAAAAATTAAGTAAGTAAAAAGGTAAGTAAGTAGTAGAGTAACTACTTTACCTTTTTGTATATATCGGTGGGTTCAACCAGTGGTCCGTGGGATGATGGGATCACCAGTAAAGTATTATAGGTGGTCTCCAGCTAAATGATGGACAGTTGGTAACCAAATGGACCCCTATAGATCTGTAACTCCTCTCAGGAGTTACAGATCTATAGGGGTCCAATTTAAAATAGTTAAATTGTACTTAAATGTCTGAATTACTTAATTTTCAAGAATCTACACAATTAAAAAATGTAATTGTTATTTTTAAAAGGGGTGGTAAACTGGCGTTTTGGCAATTTAGCTTATAGAGCCAATCAAGTCATGAGTGTGAAAGAACATGTCCTGTACTTCAGGTTTGTGTGTTGTGTGGCGGTGCTGATCCCGCTGGCAGCCACCCTGTTTCTGGCCGTGGTCAGGTGGCAGCAGCACAGGGAGGTCAGTCCAGGCCTGGTGGCTTCTCTGAACAACACCAACCCTAACCTCTATGGAACCATGGCGGCGCCCAACGGGCCCCCTAGTGGAGACAATCCGAACTACACCGTCCCAAAGCTGAACGAGACACTCAGTCCAGAAGAAGAAAGTGGTAAAACTCAGTTAAGGGCCAGTGTGTGTGTGTGTGTGTGTGTGTGTGTGTGTGTGTGTGTGTGTGTGTGTGTGTGTGTGTGTGTGAGAGAGAGAGAGAGAGAGAGAGAGAGAGAGAGAGAGAGAGAGAGAGAGAGAGAGAGAGAGAGAGAGAGAGAGAGAGAGAGAGAGAGAGAGAGAGAGAGAGAGAGAGAGAGAGAGAGAGAGAGAGAGAGAGAGAGAGAGAGAGAGAGAGAGAGAGAGAGAGAGAGAGAGAGAGACAGACAGACAGACAGAGACAGAGAGAGAGAGAGAGAGGGAGGTTACGACAAAGTATAATTTTACTTACAAGGAATCTCACACAGTAAGTATAATTTTACTTACAAGGAATCTCACACAGTGTTTCGCTCTATATAGGTTGTATGCACTGGTTTCTTCAGGTCTTCCCTCTCCAGAGGACTTCGCAGGGGGTGCTTCGGCCCACCTCAAACGCCCCGGAAGGGAGCTACTCCTCCCTGAATGGCATCCGCATCCTCAGCCTTTTCTGGATCATATGTGGACACACCACACAGCTCAGTGCATGGAACAACCTGGGTGAGACAAGAAGAAGTGAATACACACACCACAACAGCACTTTAATCTACTTGTGCAGTGTGCTCAGGACCGGATCCAGGCATGGGGAGGGGGGGGGGGACAATGCCCCCCTAAATGCCCTGACAAATTTCAAAGATATTTCAAGTGCTTACAGTATATTTAAAATGATTTGAAACACTACGCTACTAACTGACCACAATTGTGGCACCACTAAACCAACACCATTTCATCATTCAAAACAGAAAACCTTTAGCTTTATGCATGCTGAGTGAGTGCCTGTTGTAACTTGAACGACTGATGTTATTGTTGATGCTTACTTGCATCAACAAAAATTATATGGGTGCAGCTTCCTCGCCCGTGGCAGAAAGCGGCACAGGCGATGAAGCCGCCTCCATATCATTTTTGCCTACCCCCCCCAATTGGGAAATGTTACATCCGGGCCTGAGTGTATTTCACCCATACTGCCATGGTCTTTATTGTAGATAACGAGAAGGTATGGAAGGAGACGGTGGAGAGTAACCCCATGTATGTGATGGCGCTCAGCGGGCCTGTATATCTGGCTGTCGACACCTTTCTGCTCCTGGGGTGAGATTGATCTATTCTGTTGGCACTTGGCTTGGCCTCTCAATTTTACATCATCTCTATTATTATCAGGGCCGGATCTAGCCAGCCCTACTAGGGTGGGCTGAAATAATGGCAGGATGTATGGGCACCTCCAAAGTTTTTCATACGAAACAGTGGTTTTCTCTGTTTTTGACACCAGGGCCCACTATTTATTTGGCATTTGAGCCACGGACCACCATTTGAGGACATTTTAGCCCCACAGACCCCAAAGCTAAAGATTTATTTTGCTTTTAACCACAATACTAGGTTGGATTTAGTAAACAGTCAAACATCCAGATCATTTTTTTTTTTTCTAAATGGGATCATCGTCATGTTAAAGGGGAATTCCACCCATTTTCAATTTTTTTTCTGAGAGTGTACCATTTGTACACTCTCATAAAAAAGAAGCGTCTAAAGGAATCCATTAACATGGTGAAAATACATCTTGATGATGTCATCAAGATGTTTCACCATGTTAGTGGCTTTCTTCAGACCTCCATTTCTTGGGAGCACAGAATGGGGGAACTTTTTCATCAAGTCCACACAACACCTTGAAGATACATCAATGACATAGTAAAATATTGAAAATGGGTGTAGTTCCCCTTTAATTCACAATGTCTTGTTTTTCCTGTGTGTTGCAGGGGTCTGCTCAGCGCCAGGTCTCTACTCAGCTCCATACACAAATCTGAAGACAAACTAAACCTTAGCCTGGTTGCCAACTATCTCTTCAAGAGGTTTAAAAGGTGCAACGATCTGTCGAGTCATAATTTACACTTTGTATGTTAGAGAGATACTGTTGCTAGATGTACAGGGGCGGATGTAACATTTCCCAATTGGGGAAGGGGGGGGCAGGAGAAAATGGCATGGGGGCCGGCTTCATCGCCCGTGGCGCGAAGCCGCACCCATACCATTTTCTGTTACAAGACTTTGTGTTGTTGAAGTTGCAACAGACACGCAGCATGCGTAAAGCTAAAGGTCTGACTCAGAGAGTTTTCTGTTTTCAATGTTGAAGCGCTGTTGGTTTAGTGGTGACACAACTGTAGTTAATTGGTAGCAGTAGTGTTTCAAATCATTTTAATTATAAGCACTTTTATTTGAAATAGCTTGGGTTGTTTTGCATGCCATGTTTGGTGTGGCAGTCAGGGCATTTAGGGGGGCATCGCCCCCCCATGCCCATACCTAGATCCGCCTGTGTCACCATGTGTTTTATCCCTGAAACCCCTTCCCCGCCCCTCTCTCTCTACAGGATCCAGCCCCTGCACCTGTTCATTGTGTGTCTAGCCATCGGTTTCTTCTCAGTCATCCAGAGAGGAGCCTTCTGGTTCACGGCTGAAGACTTGGTGACAAACTGTAAGAAATACTGGTGGTCCAACCTACTGCTGGTCAACAACATCTTCACCATCACCGACATTGTAAGTGCAAGTGCAATTCAATGGGTTAAAAAGTATTTATTTATGTACACCCTAAATAACTTGGGCCACTTCCCTGCTTCAAGGCTTTAATCACAGGTGTTGCCAATGATACTAATGAAGGCTCTGATCCATTCTGCTCAGAGTCATGGGTGCTGTTTACTAATTGGGGACAATCTGCTGCACCAGTAGCCTGGGTTTCCATCCCAATTGCTTCGTTTTGCGTGCATTGGAGATGTCACTTCGCAAATCAGTCTGGACAGAGGCTGCTTGACTCACATTTCATAACATCACCTGTTATGTAGCCACATTGTTGTTGTTGTCGTCACCAGCCAGCGCCACTTTGTTTGTGTTCTCACAGTTGAAACAAAATAGCTCTGTTCAAGGCTTGAGAGTAAAACATACTATAAAAAGTAAGCAATTCAGTACATTCACTCCCACTGAGCACAGATCTAAAAAAAAAAAGAGGTTTTCTAGAGGTCTAATCTTAGATTAGATGTTGATTAGACGTCCAATCAAGTCTATCCTAGATTAGACGTCTAATCAACACTGATTTACAAAGTGACATTTCCAGTGTGCAGAACGGAGCAATCAGCATGGAACCCTAAGCTACTACACCAGTGGTTCTTGAGTGTACTTGAGTGGGCCCCCTGCTAAATAATTTAACAGGGGCGCCCACTCAAGTACACTTTTGAGAATGTCTAAGGATGTCACAGTGTGCAGAGTAAATTGGTGTGCCACATTTACACGCTACATACAGTAGGGAGTGTGACCTAATTCATATTATGTGTGACGTGCTCCTCCCTGTCCATCGGCTGCCTTTCCCCGCAGTGCGCACCCTGGACGTGGTACCTGTCTTTAGACTTTCAGTTCTACGCCACCACACCTCTACTGATCTACCTATACCGACTGTAAGCCAGCAGTACCAGTTTTGTCCATGTGGCATGATGATAAATTCTGCTGTATTTCACCTTCAAACGGGAGAAATCACATATTATGTTCTGTACTGCATGTTTCGCCTCTGCGAAATGCCTCTGATGTCTCTTTTCTATATGGTTTTTTCCATCAGTAATACACGTATAATGGCTGTAGTGGCAGCAGCTCTTTTGTTGACGTCGAGTTTGGCCAGTGGACTTATAACAGCTCGACTGCAGCTTCCTGTCCACCAGCCAACCACACTGTAAGTAAAACACCAGTACCACAACACAGCTTTGTCGTACCACCTAACCAGGTGTTACCAGGTGGCTAACCCATGGGTAACACTAATGGCAATATAAAGTGCTCACCACTGTAGCATATACAGTACATGTGATATATTCATATCATGAAAGGGATGCACTCGGTCAATAAATATGTCTAAGGTCCCACAGAACCTTGACTACAACAGCCTTTTGTTGTACTCTAGGGGCCCTATTTCGACTGTCTTAAATATCATGTCTTATGACTTAAAAAAACGTGTGACTTCAAAACTTGGAGGCTGTTTTGATTGGCAAAACAGCTTTGTCACACCTCAAAGTTATAAGACATGATACTTAAGTTAAGAGTGACGACCAAAATAGGGCCCCTAGATTTTTTAAACTAAAATGGGCTCATTATCACACAGACAACATAATAGTATTATTGAAGCACGATTCGAACCCTATATAGACAGCTTTCGACCACTAGATATCCTTTCATAAAAAGCACATCCACATGCCGTTTCTTTTAAATATGATGTTTTGCTGTTTGCTGTACACCGCAAACATATCAGTAATCAAACACTTACTCTCAAAATTCCATTCCTATTTAAAATGTTTAACAGATGTTGTGCATTTGGTTCCAGTGCCTATGAAAGCTACTTCCAGTATTACTACAATAAACCCTACACCAGATATGGGCCATATCTCATAGGGATCCTGGCAGGAATATACATGACCACGAAAAAGGATCTGCTCTTAAAACACCAGGTATGAATTTACAAACTGCTATGACGCACATTTCACGTCAGTGCAGCATATCTGTATACACACAGCTCATTCTTTTGTTCAAATGAACTGACATTTCTTGCATGATTGATGCAGCACCTACAAGTGCATCATTACATTTCAGGGAGATATCAGGCAAACAAACGATTATTTCAGGAACACTGATCTGCTGTGGTGGAAGTACTTAAATGTTTTACTAAGTAAAAGTATACTGC
This sequence comes from Benthosema pterotum, assembly GCA_039105355.1. Taxonomy (NCBI): domain Eukaryota; kingdom Metazoa; phylum Chordata; class Actinopteri; order Myctophiformes; family Myctophidae; genus Benthosema; species Benthosema pterotum. The sequence continues at coordinate 34,468,876 of CM076985.1, forward strand.
AATATAAAACTACTAGAAGTAAAAGTAGAGAATTCAAAATATAATTGGGCTGAAGAAATGACAATTGTCAATTAGTGGCAGCTGCGTGTTAACAAGCAGGAATTCCCTCCATGGCAACAAGTGTTTTCTTCTCTGGCTCTGGCCAATCAGAAGTTGTCATGGCATTGCTGAGATCAGCCAATTAGATCGCCGGTACAAAGCTCTTCCCATGGCTCTTGGTTGACTTGTGCCATAATGGTTAATCCTCACTGCATTTCAACCTTCATATGGCCAGACTGCTTTGCGAAGTGACATTTCAGATGCGCAGAACAGAGCAATTGGGATGGAACTCAGTCATCAGGCAGTGGACCATGCAGGCTAAAATGCAAAGGGTTGAATATGAAATATGAAAGATGAGATGAAACAACAACTAATCAACATTATTATTATTGATCCCAGTGGCAGGCTGCACTGGGTTGGCTGTCCTGTCTGTTAGGTACGGCCGTGTTAGTAGGACTGGCCTACGTTCTGCGGGACGTCCCACCTGGGCCATCTGTCCCTCATGCCCTGTACCAGGGCCTGCACAGAACACTCTGGGCCCTGGGAGTGGCCTGGATCATTGTGGCTTGCGAGGAAGGTTATGGAGGTAAAGTTAAGGTTAAGTACCTTGGATGATGAGGATTCAAATGATGCACGCACGCACACACGTACACTCACACGGTACCCAGCAAACACGATCAGAACCGTGACAAATTAGTGATGTCTTGACCTCACATAACCTGATTTCAACTAACACACATCCTGTCCACTAAAGATGGCCGTGCCTAGATGAATCAGAGAGAGTCAGATTGAGGCCAGATCACAGCCCATATTTATGGGGATGATCTTTACGTCATTTCCAGGACGTCTTCACCAGTTGACCCTTATTCTGGGTCAGATCTGACTAGTTATGATTGATTTAAGTTAGTCTGGCCTCAATCTGATTTATCCAGGGATGTTTCGTCTTTAGTGTACAGAATTTGTGTTGGTTGAAATCCGGTAATATTCTGGGGCAGATTTGACTAGTCTTGAATTGCCTTGATCTAGCCGCGATCAAGACGTCGTCCCGAACCGGTCGTGACCGTGTTTGCACAGGCACAATAAATGGCACAATAAATGGTCTCTGAAACAAATATTCACCATGGCATTAATAAGGTTTACACATTTCCCCATCTCTCCCTCATTCTTTCTCGCTCTCTAGGCTTTGTCAACAGCCTGCTGTCTTTAGATCTCTGGGTTCCTCTGTCCAACATTAGTTTTGCTTGTTATATGATCCATCCTGTTCTCATAATCATCTACAATAGCAAACAGGAGACTCCCATCCACTACTCTGACCTCAACTTTGTGAGTACTTTCATAACAGTGCTGGTGACAGTAGTTTTACACAACATCAGATGAAGTTACATATATTCATACATAGATAGTCATGCAGTATTCAAGGTTTTATATGAGTAACAGCACAACAGTACTGGCATCCAACATTACAACAGTACTTGCAGTAGTACCAATGTAAAAGTAAAGGAAAATAGCTCACCCGCAAGCAGTCTGAACTCTCCTAAACTCCTTATGAAATGTATAGAGTATAAAGTATCACAAAATTGAAATACTCAACTGAAGTAAATTGTACTTGAGTACTGTACTTCCATCACTGATTTTCATACAGGGTTTTTCCAATATTTTGGTAGTAGTCCATAAGACTCTTTCTTGCACCTTTCATTTGTGTAATACTTAGACAGTTAAATAGAATTATGATCTCAGACTTTCTCACATAACATACAGTAATCTTCTGTTTATTTCCAGATGTACCTGTTCTTAGGCCACCTGGTGCTGACTCTAGTGGCAGGATATGTTCTGACGGTTTTGGTGGAGAAACCTTACCTTTTCCTAAAAGGGAACATTGGATAGGCAATTCATCCCACCTATTCTTAGCTGGCATACTGTCCTTAATTGTAAATAACAGAATAAACAGATACAAAAGCTCACAACAGGCTGTGTTGTGTTGCCATTGTGATCTTAAGACCTGATATTTTTGTAGAATGTTTTCCCTGTCTATCATGAGTGTGACATGTTTACTTCCTAGTATGCTTACATCGGTTATTATTATTATTATTACCCTTATTATTATTGTTTTATCTTGTAAAGCACAGTACAATCAGTCAACCAAATGTCCTGGTATAGTGACGAGTCATGCTGCTAAAGCAGAAATGACTCGTCATTCTTGTTATTTGTCATGCAAACAAGCCTATGGGCGTATTGCTATGTAACCAAACGTCCATAAGTCCCACAATTGTACATATTTTTGCTATTTTTAACTTTTTTTTGATGATTAAAAGTATTGTTATTTTCATGTCTTGATTGTAAAGTGAATGCCGCAAGCAAGAAAAAATAAACCTATAGCCTTGATGTGACCATAGAGGCTATAGGTGATGGCATCATTACATTGTATGGCTAAATAATTACTTTCTGACGTTGACAGCCCATACATCCAAACAGAATAGTTCTATTTGGTTGCATTAAATGACGTTACACGACACGGAAGTAAACTCACTTTACCACTCTATCTATAAAGACATCAAGCTAAACACTAACCCTGGAAGGAATTGGTGGTGGGATGCAAATGTGATAGCAATTCTTTTGTTGATATACAATTTGAAATTGAAATGGAATGAAATGGAAGGCATGGTCACTGATAAATAAAATACCTCAAAACGAATTAGCACAATTTCAGTTGTGGTTAATTTTGTAGTTACTCAACTCATTAGATAAGAAATGCAGAGAACATGCCTGATGATGCCCTCTTGTGGATAATTGTGATAACAGCATATTAAACAAAGACTATAGTGGCATATAGCTTTTGGAAGCACACAAACTCAGCTCTGAATAATTATTGAGTAAACAGTGTACATAATATAGACTTTTTGGTACTTAACGTGTTACAGTGTATGTGTGTATATGTGTGTGTGTGTGTGTGTGTGTGTGTGTGTGTGTGTGTGTGTGTGTGTGTGTGTGTGTGTGTGTGTGTGTGTGGTCACATTCATTTCTGTATGGTTTCGGTAGGTGTATAAACGTCAAATGTAACAAAAATTATGTTATGCCTGAGCGGTATACATCCAATATATATGTGCAGTGACTTTGCCTAATATGCCGTGACTTTGCCAAATATATAGCATTTAAAAAGGGAGTTAATTTGTTTAAAGGGATATTTCACTGTCCAAAAAATGTTTTTATCATCTACTCAGGCTTATATTATGCGAACATCCCAGCCATTTTTTCTTAAGTGGCAATATCATTCGCCAGAAGAAAATCATGAATCTATCATGGATCATGGAGTTTTAAGTTATAATGAGTTTGCTTTATAAACTTTCTGGGGTGTTGACATGAGCCTGAGTACATGATAAAACAAGCAAGTTTTTTCTGAAACTGAAATATCCCTTTAAATCGCTGATCTTCATGGACACAACTCTCTGTTGTACTCTACAGTCCAGTGACAGATGTAAAATATTCTCATAGAACTCTCCTCCAAGGTTCAAGGTTGTACTTTATTGTTACATAATGGCATATGTACATCTGCGTGTTTTCCCTGTAGTGGCAAAGTTGTGTGTGTGTGTGTGTGTGTGTGTGTGTGTGTGTGTGTGTGTGTGTGTGTGTGTGTGTGTGTGTGTGTGTGTGTGTGTGTGTGTGTGTGTGTGTGTGTGTGTGTGTGTGTGTGTGTGGCTGTGTTGTGTTGTGTTGTGTTGTGTTGTGTTGTGTTGTGTTGTGCTTTTCCTTTACAATTACAATTTACAAAACGTGTGTTTTTTTTCCCCAGACTGTGGTGGAGTCTGTGGCCTGGTTTCGCTATAGTTCTTATCAGTCCATGCATGTATCCTGACTGTTCAGGAAAATATTTTTTTTGCATTCTATAGAAGTTCATAGAAGTGTTTTGCAATTTGCATTATTTTGGCATCTTCCCATGCAGCAGCAACTCCGTCTGGTTGGGATGGCTTGAATCCTTCATAATTCCACAAGCTTTGCTGACACAGAGTATATACACTATATATTATTATTCATAAAGCAGCTAAAATAGCTGAAACCAGGCTGAGAGATAAACATTATGAATGAACTACGCTGAGAGATGCATCATTCAAGTCATTTTGAGGGTTGAGCAGGTCGCTGGCATTGATAACAAATTGGCACGGGTGAGTCATTCTACTTGAGGTCACACAACTCAGCAGTAGCTACAGGTCTATGAAGATAAAACCCAGCATAGAGCTCTTGGGTGAATGTGGTGTGGACTGTATGGAGGAGAGTCATGGTGTCAGCCACATTGTAGAAGGACAGTGTGCCTGCACTGTGGTCCAGGTACACTCCTACTCTGGAAGACACCGGGCATAGACTGGGAGTTCCACTACTCCTGTGAATCAATCCGGGTTGGATAAAAGGACCATCTTCCTTGGTACATCGAAAAGCCCACGAGATATCATTGCATCCAAATCCACTTACACTAGAACACGCTGTTCTGCTGATATCTTTGTATGAAACTGCTACGTGAACAATCATTCCACTCCACTTTACCTCCCAGTAGCAGCGTCCAGTCAGACCCTCAATACTTAGAACCTGATAAGTTGTGAATCTTTCTGGGTGTTCAAGACATATTGATGGTGGGTGAATATATGGATCCTTGAATGTTACCTTTCTGTTTCCTTTAGACAGAGACAGGTATTGATTAGCTGTGTTTGGATCCAGTGTGATTGGACATGCATATTGTAAGAACTCAGCTCTGGTCTTGGGTTCTGCTGCTGGTGCTGTTGGTGACACTAGTGCCTGTGCCTGGATCCTGTGAATCTTTCTCCTTCTTTTTTTCTTCTTTAATTTCTTCACTGTCTCTGGGACATTTGTCCCTTCCTCTGGAAGAATGTCCTCTAGTTTGCTTGCTCTGGTATTGGGTTCTGGTGTTGGCAGTAAAACATCCACTCTGCTCACCATCTCTGAGACTTTTGTCCCTTCCTCTTTAAGAATGTCCTTTAGTTTGTCCCTCATCTTGGACATGGCCACAGTCACATCTTCTAAGTATCTCAGAGGACGGAAATTGCTGCTGACTGGGTTTGTCAATGCACTGATCTTCGATAGGGAGGTGTCATGCTGCAGAAAATGGATGTGATCCTCTGTGAGTGAGAGCTGCACCAGCTCAGCATGTCTCATCCTCAGTTGACTGGCCTCCTGCTCTGCACGCCTCCTCAGTTCTTCAGCACAACTCACTTGACGCTCCTGCTGTACTCTGAGTAGCTCCCTCATCTCAGATCGTCTTCTCTCCATAGAACAGATGAGCTCAGTAAAGATGGTGTCAGTGTCGTCCACTGCTCTGTCGGCACAGTGGTTGATGGACTGCACCTCCTGGTGAAGCATCTTCACATCTGTCTCTATCTCCTGGATTCTCTGCTGGATGTTCTGCTGACTCATATTGAGCTCTTTCTGTCTCTCAGTCCATTCTGCTGCAGCTGTGATCACATTGTGACCTTTGTGCTCTTCCACAGAGCACTGAGAACAGATACACTGCTGATCGGTCCGACAGAAGAGCTCACTCACCCTGTTGTGATGAGAGCAGATATTCTCCTGAAATCTGCCGGAGGGTTTCACCAGCTTGTGTTTCTTAAAGGCAGGAGAGTGATAGTGAGGCTGGAGGTGAGTGTCACAGTAAGAGACCAGACACTGAAGACATGTCTTCACAGCTTTCAGTCTCCTCCCAGTGCAGACATCACAGACCACATCTCCAGGTCCAGCATAGCAGTGATCAGGAAGAGCAGCTTGAAGTCCTGTTGATGGAAATGGATATATATAATAATATATATATTTAATGTGCCTATACAATTCAGTGGAGGTTTATTGGCAAGAGAAAACAAACATTCACATTGAAAAAAGCATGTCTGACAATACAGTTTGAGGGTGAACAGAGTTTTGTAAACAGTTATGTCACATTGCAATATCTTTTCACATGGGCAGAGATTTCTTTTCTTTTTGTATTTTTAAACAAACCAAATCAGGTGGCAACATTTTTCCCTCACGGTTGTGCAGAGAAAGAGAGGAAAACCAGATGTCACATCTGTTCAGCTTTGTTTACATGGACAGGTCTAGATAGTGCAGACTATAGTCCTTGGGGTGGTTGTATTCTATTGGCAAATCTTCCTATGTCACAACAGTTCACATATCTTGCTGACGTGTTTGTTGTTATATTTCCTGCAATAGGTATGGTAGTTTTTGTGACCATCTGTTGTACCACCATTCTGTGTTAGAATGTTTCCCCTCAAGACACACAAACCTCTTATCTTTGTGTAACATTCTTGTGATAAGATAATTCATCTCTTTATTGGTTTAAACATGTATATCTGACATACAGTGAACTGTATTTACAAAATAACTTAAATTGGTCTCACCTGTTTTCTTCAGGTTCTCCACCACCTCAGCCAACATGGTGTTTTTCTTCAGAACAGGTCTGGGTTTGAATGTGTGTTTGCATTGTGGACAGCTGATTCTTCCTTTCTGATCATCCTTCCAGAACCGCTCAATACACATCCTGCAGTAGCTGTGTCCACAGGGAACAGTCACTGGATCCTTCAGTAGATCCAGACAGATAGAACAACTCAACTGTTCCTGATCTAGTTGAACTCCCTGCTGCGCCATTTTAGTACGACTGTTTGCCACTGTCAGATGAGTTTAGTTTGTTTGCATTTCCTTAGACATTACATGACATGGGAGGTTCCTCCTGTGTGTGTGTGTGTGTGTGTGTGTGTGTGTGTGTGTGTGTGTGTGTGTGTGTGTGTGTGTGTGTGTGTGTGTGTGTGTGTGTGTGTGTGTGCGTGTGAGCGCGTGCGTGTGTGTGTGTGTGTGAGAGAGAGTGAGAGTGAGAGTGAGAGAGAGGCAGAGAGGCGTGGTGTGGAACTGCTGACTCAAAGCTCAAACCCTAGAGGTAGCTTTGCACACAGACACGATTGTAGTCAGTGCCTTGCGGACTGACTGAGTGACTGGCAATTTTGTTTGGTTTCGTTTTCTCAGAAATCACATGACAAGGAAATGGGAGTTTCTTCTTGGCGGCGGGGGGGGGGGGGGGGGGGGGGGGTTACTTTCTGCCCCACTTTACCATAAATCATTATGATTTCAGTGTGAATATCAATGTTTTATTGGACACACTGCATGTTTTTTTCAGTATCATGTAAGATCAACAATAGAGGACCTATACTTTTGATCTTACAGTACATGATGCTCTCTGAGAACAATGCAACACAACTCAACAGAGAGAAAATGAATACAATGTCATGAGATGAGCGAAGACAGGCAATGTATAATGCTGCTGACTGACATTAGACATTTAGGTGAGTCAGGTAGTAGGAAAAGCTCAGAGAAAGATGTGCAGAGTTGGACAGAGAGTAGAGCAGAGAGACTAGGAATGAAAGTAATAAATGGGGAATGTCTCTACAGAGACATGGGGAATGTCTCTACAGGAAGCGACAGAAAAAGGGCGTCTCTGGTCAGATCTGATCATATAAACGACAACAGGTACACCTGCACTATACAGTATACATGATTGATTTTAACATGTTGCAGTCCTACCCCTGTCCTATTTATACCATAATAACAAGGAAATGGAATGCTTCAATTATGCCAGATATAGGTAATAAGCTGACATTATTATTATTATTACCCTTATTATTATTATTAGCGTATTGTCCCCAATACAAGACGACTCTGGTTATAAGACAACCCCCCTCAACAGTACAACCCCCTCAACAGTAAACCCTAATGCCTGCAGGCTGCAGGTATTGGTTATGAAACCAATCGCCCATAACCTGCAAGATGTAAACAGGCATATATTTCTACTAGCTGCAAAGCTACCAGCTTTCTCGCACGTTGCCATTGGCTGCAACGCTAACAAGTGTACCCTGTGCATAGTACCCCCCCCACACACACACACACACACACAGACCAGTCAGAAAACTCACAAAATATTTAAATAATATTTATTATAGAACCAGAGGTGTTTATTTATAGTAGCCTACGTCCAGAGATTTTCTTTTTAAACTTCAGCTTCTGTGGCGGGTATTTATATGTAAATATGATGACCAATGGCCTTGACTAAACAATGAATATGAATCATGGGAAATACTAGAATGAAATATTTTTAATTAGATAAATCATGATCAGCTCAAATCAAATCAAAGGCAGTACAGGCATCAAAGGCAGCAGCGGGCGCTTGGCTTGGTTATGGCTGCTTTTGTTGCGCTTTGCTTTGCGCTACTCTTCGCCTTGCTGCTGCTCCAGCTGCTTCGCCTGCTGGTGCTCCAGCTGAGCCTGCAGCTGTGCCTGCTGCTGCGCATGCTGCTGCTCCAGCTGCGCCTTCTGCTTTGCCTGCTGCTGCTCTAGCTGCGCCAGCTGGTACTCTAGCTGTGCCCGCTGCTCCTCCTGCTGCTGCTCCAGCTGTTCCCGCTGCCGCGCCTGCTGCTGCTCCAGTTGCGCCTGCTGCTGCTCTAGCTGCGCACACTGCTGCGCCTGCTGCTGCTCCAGCTGTGCCTGCTGCTGCTCATGTGTCTGGTTCAGCTGCGCCTGCTGCTGCTTCAGCTGCGCCTGCTGCTGCTCCTGCTGCTGCTCAAGCTGCTTCTGCTGCTGCTCCAGCTGCGCCCGCTGCTGCTCCAGCTGCGCCCACTGCTGTGCCTGTTGCTGCTCCAGCTGCGCCTGCTGCCGCTTCAGCTGCGCCTGCTGCTGCTCCTGCTGCTGCTCCAGATGCGCCTGCTGCCGCTCCAGATGCGCCCACTGCTGTGCCTGCTGCCGCTCCAGCTGCGTCTGCTGCTGCCTCTGCTGCTGCTCCAGCTGCGTCTGCTGCTGCTCCTGCTGCTGCCTCAGCTGCGTCTGCTGCTGCTCCAGCTGCGCCCGCTGCCGCTCCTGCTGCTGCTTCAGCTGCGCCTGCTGCTGCTCCAGCTGCACCTGCTGCTGTTCCTGCTGCTGCTTCAGCTGTGCCTGCTGCCGCTCCAGTTGCGCCTGCTGCTGCTCCTGCTGCTGCTCCAGGTGCGTCTGTTGCTGCTCATGTGTCTGGTTCAGCTGCGCCTGCTGCTGCTCCAGTTGCGCTCGCTGCTGTGCCTGCTGCCACTCCAGGTGTGCCTGCTGCTGTGCCTGCTGCTGCTTCAGCCTCACCTGCTGCCGCTCCAGCTGCGCCTGCTGCTGCTTCTGCTGTTGCTCCAGATGCACCAGCTGCTGCTCATGTGTCTGGTTCAGCTGCGCCTGCTGCTGCTCCAGTTGCGCTCGCTGCTGTGCCTGCTGCCACTCCAGGTGTGCCTGCTGCTGCGCCTGCTGCTGCTCCAGCTGCGCCTGCTGCTGCTCCAGCTGCGCTTGCTGCTGCTCCAGCTGCGCCTGCTGCTGCTTCAGCTGCGCCTGCTGCTGCTCCTGCTGTTGCTCCAGCTGCTCCAGCTGCTGTTCTTGCTGCTGCTTCAGTTGCGCCTGCTGCTGCGCCTGCTGCTGCTCCATCTGTGCCTGACGCTGCTCCAGCTGTGCCCGCTGCTGCTTCAGCTGCACCCGCTGCTGCTCCAGCTGCGCCTGCTGCTTCTGCAGCTGCTCATCCTGCACAGGCTTAGACTCTGCACATCACACAGAACATAATAGGGGAAGGTGTGTTACAGTGAGGTTGTTGTACTAGCCTGTGTCAGACCCATGGACCAGGTTCAGACCAAGTCTCTTGGTCTGGCCTTCTATTGTCAACCTCTTCAGTACCAAGACGTAATTAACCAAAGAGAGTCGGAGTTGGGGGTTGGTCTAATTAGAGTACTATAAATAGTGAGTGTAGCGACAAACTTTCATCTCGTACCTCGTGCTGGGTGGAGCTCTGCAAGTTTGAAACATAGGCCTACATAGCTAACCACTGCATCACAGCACAGCCTGTTTTGTATTATACATTAACTAAAGCCAGTTATATAAAAAATCATTATTGACTATAGTAATGAGAGGTCTGTTAGTGCGTTAAAATGTCCTAAAATGCTGTAATTTCACCAATTTAACTGCGAACATGTGATCTGCTATCAATGAAGCTGGGTGGCCAGAGTGATTTGTTTGGAACCACAGTATGTTGTATAAACATCATCCGACATATTTTACTGCTTTTGTTAACATGCTAGTAGCGCTCGTTGGCTGTGTTTTTTGTGGTTGGCAAACAGGCTAGCCTGTTAACATGATTGACAACAACCTCTGTGTTTTTTTGGTATGAACCAAACCCCTCCCCCTTGAAACCTCACAGACTGCGGACAATTTCAGACTCAAGCTTCAGGAAGCTGAACTCGAGTCTGATAATCAGGCTATTGTTGTACACTGAGTGGAGTTGAAGGAGAAAAAGTACTCCAAAACCTCAAGCACCCCTAGGGGTGCTTGAGGTTGAACATCCAACCCACACTTGGGCTTGTGCTGAGCAGTAAAGAGTTTAAACAAAAATGATAAAGAAAACACTCTCATACACTGAGCGTAACAATTTCCAATCGATCAGGGTTTCAGGTTAGGTCCAGGCATAGGTTTTACTGAGGTTAAATTAAGGACTAAGGTTAGGGTTAGATCTATAGTTAGGGAGAGTTATGAAATTATGGGAACATTACCAAAAATGTCTTCACCAATGTGTGTCTAAAGGTGTCTAATAACATGTACTAACATGTTGAAATTCAACTCCAGTGGGAAACCTCATAAAAATAGGTCAAAATCAGGGTACTAGTCACAACCTATAGAAGACAAAACATGCAAAATGTCATCATGCTTTATGCAGCATGTGATAACTCTAGGGGGTCTAACTAGGGAGAGTTCATGATGCTGAATCTATTCCAAGCATTAGTTGTTTTTTTCCTCAGAAGACTACTAGATAACTCATTGATAACTAAAAACAGACATACAGTACAACATTAATTAGCCTGGTCTAGCCCTCAATGGTTTTGGCCTTGGGGGGCGGGGGTGTCGTGGGATCCACACGGCGGAAGTGCTCCGCTCTGATTTGATCTCACTAACGTGTCGTCATCTCCGGCCCCTCCCGCGCCCGTCCACTGCTGTTCTACGTCACATCATTTAGAGCGACGCCCACCCCGGAAGGTTCACTCCCACTTGAAGGCCACTTTCCAACGTGCGTTAGTCCAGGCTTTCCGTTTTCGCGCAAGGCGAACGAAAATGAAAGCCTGGGTGTCGAGGCTAGGCATTAACCAACTAGTCGACTGTCAATAAGTAAAACCACTAGTCGACCTCGATGTTACTAGTTGACTAGTCGATAAGAAATTAATGAAAACTGAGGTATTATTATTTTTATTATTAATATTGTTTTAGTGTTACAACATCAATCTTAGCTGGATTATAGTCACCAGTGTAGTTTTCCTTGTACAATAACAAACATTATAATAACATGAGCGCGACGCTCGCCTCTGCCACAGAAAGGTGCTTTGGTTCGAGTAGGGCCTGCCCCTGGCTTAAAACAAGTGCTGGGAACCCAGGAGGTCAGGGGCAAGGCTTCCCCCTCTCCCGCCCCCACATTTTTTCTTTTTTAATATAATTATTTATTATACCTGGTACATTAACGACTAGTCGACTAGTCGACTAGTAAACTAGGCAACTAGTCGACAGGCAACTAGTCGACAAGTGAATGGCCTAACATACAGTAAACGTCACCATAAATGTGCTCAGTCAGCACATTTTGCTACGGCCGCTTTCAACCCAGTGAGGTTTTTTTAAACAAATGTTTTTTTATGGACGCTTCAAATGTCCTGACTGTCCAGATCGGTTATGAGTACAAACCAACAGTTTAAAGTCATTTCACTTTCATTATATACTTACAGTATATAATGAAAAAAATAAATAAAAATATATATATATATATATATATATATATATATATATATATATATATATATATATATATATATATATATATATATATATATATATATATATATATATATATATATATATATATATATGTATGTAGCAGATGTCCTCTTGGTCTAGTGGTTAAGATGTTGGACTTTCACACGGGAGACCCGGGTTCGAATCCCGGGCGTTATATATATATATATATATATATATATACTTTTTATCTTTTACTTGTTTTAACTCGTTAGAATTACTCATTTATAACAAATGAAGATCAAATCAAATTAAACCAATAGCAGTACCATGATCAGTGGCAGGTCCAGGTCCATCCAAGGGAGCTACAATTCACACAACATAAAGTAGGAAAGAATTAAAGGTCTGTTAGTTTATACTGTGTACCAAAGTACAAATTACAATCTACAGTTTATTCATTTAGCAGACGCTCTTAATCCAAAATGATTTACAGTATAACAACACATGGTGAGCCTAGTATGCATGCATAGAAATACAACAACAAAACAACAACTGTACGTTTAGAACCTTCTGAATTCAGTGTTGATTTCATTGACTAAAACTGAAAATAGCCAATCCACAAGATCAACACCTTTTCTCACAGCACAAATGTAAGAACAGTCGCCAAAAACATTTTAGTCTATATAATCGACTGTAGATTTGATTAACTAAAATACTATTCTGTTTAGTCAACAAAAAATAGACTAAACTTTCCAGGTGAGCAAAATCAATAGGCCAATAAAACTATTCTGAATCTCTCTGTACATTAAATCTGTTCTGAATGTTTCTGTACATTCCAACGGTTCAGAATGATTAAAACGGTTCTGAATGTCTGTGTACGTTTAATCTGTTCTGAATGTCTCTGTACATTAAACCAGTTCTGAATGTCTGTGTATATTTAATCTGTTCTGAATGTCTCTGTACATTAAAACGTTTCTGGATGTTTCTGTAAAGCTCCTACCTGCACTGACACTGTAGAGCAGAAGGCCCAACAAGGCCATAGAGACCATCATTTTCATCTGCATAGAAACAGTTCATAATGGAGAAAACATTAGAGCTGGCATTCTGCTTCACCATCATTATGATCTACCACAAAAAGTAAAGTCTAAATCCATCTGATTTGCTAATTGATAAATGGACTTTACACAAAAATCAGAGGCTCATTCTTGGTCTTGTTTTTATTATTCAATAAATTTGTCACACCTGTAGCCTGGAACCCAAATCTGTCTATCAGTAGGATACAGTATCTGTAAAACGGAACTATGTATACACTATATAGTGCTATATGTCTATATGTTAGTAAACACATCTACAAATATTGGTGAAGACATTTTTGGGTAAGAAATATTAATATCAAAACGTATACTGTATAGGATATGCTATGCTATCTAAATGCAGCCTTTACATACCCTGTCAGCTAGGTGGTCAAGGCTATGGTGCATCTTATTAAATCATATCAAAGTGAACAGATGATGGACTTACCTTTCAAAAGTTGTGTGTGTCCCGTTCGTTGGCTGGTTGTTTCTGAGATCAACCAAGATCAGGATGTGACGACAACACACTGAGGAGCTGGACTTATAAAGGCTCAACACATACCACGTCTGACCCAAAAGGTTCTGACCTTTAAGTTCATAATTACCTTTAAGTTTATAATTACTACTAAGTGCTCCGTCCAGTTATTGTCCTGCACCACCTAAAGGCTGTACCGCTGCTGGTGTTGCACCACCTACATTTCTCTCACAATAGTGAACTGTTAAAAGGAACCCTGGCTAAAATATGGATAAATACATTATACTTTCCCTCTATAACTAGAATTGAACATTTAAAACATATAAGTTATGTTTAGTTTAAAAATAGTTGATATTTTTATCCCAATGACGTCACAAGAGATCGCTCCGCAGTAGAAGTAATGGAATGCATCAAACAACTATATATTTTGTACACCTAGTAAGTTCACCCAGTTTGTTTTATAGTCCTTTATTTCATCAGTGGGGGTCGCCATTTTAATTAACAACAGAGCAGTGTATATAAGTAAGTAGCCTTGCCAGGCCATGATGTCATGAGGCCCAGCTGAGCCATAGAGGCCCATATAGGTCAGGAGCCTATCTCCTGTTTCTGTAGCGTGAGGCAGCTTGATGTACAAGTACACCCCCTGGACATGACGCTAGTATATCGCAGGGACTTACCCCCAATCCATCCCTTGATGCTGAGTGCCAAGCAGGGAGGCATTGGGTCCCATTTTTTAGAGTCTTTGGTATGACCCGGCCGGGAATCGAACCCCGACCTCCCAGTCTCAGGGCGGACACTCTAACCACAAGGCCACTGAGCTGATACGTATATAGTGTATAGTGTATATACATCAATGTTATATGTTGCACTTCTGGGTAATCATGGACCATTCTCTAGCTGGACTATACTACAAGACTCCAGTGACGTTATCCCTATGACAGGCACAGTAGAATGGCAGCCCCCAGGAGATAAAAATACTAGGGATGTTGAATGATTAAATTTTTTAATCAAATTAATCACAGCTTCAAAATTAATTTAATCATGATTAATCACCATTCGAACTATGTCCAAAATATGCATGTTTTCCGAAAAAAAACAACAGAATCTGTGAAAAAAATAACCATATATCTTTAAAATATTTATCAAAATAGGCGATCTACAAGCCCTCAATGCTTGTAGATCCTCCAGCTATACTCTATGGCTCTGGTTACAGGGAGACACAGCTATAAGTCTCCGTAAAACCCTGCTCTACCCATTTCTTTCAATGAGAAAATGCTCAGTGGGTTGAGTGAGTGTGCACATGAGTTAATTGCGTTAAAATTTTTAATCAGATTAATCAACAAAATTAATTTAATCCCATTAATTAACTATTTTCAACAGCCTTAAAAAATACAAACTATTTTTAAACTTGAGAACTTATTACTGGTATATGTGTTTTAAATGTTCAATTCTAGTTATACAGGGAAAGTATAATGTATGTGTGTGTGTGTGTGTGTGCGTGTGCGTGTGCGTGTGCGTGTGTGTGTGTGTGTGTGTGTGTGTGTACGTGCGTGCGTGTGGGTGTGGGTGTGCATACGTGCATGTGTGTGTACGCAGAGATGGGCAGTATTTTAACTACATATATTTGAAATACGTATTTGAAATACATGATTCTATTTTCTAAATTGTATTTGGTATTTGGAAGTATGCTCTGTATGTTTGACATTGAATGTTGATTTAGTTTAGTCATGAGTCTGTTAATTGTCTCCACCAGGTCGAAGGCATTTGTCCTTTGAGGTAGATTATGCAAATTCTACATAATTTTAACCCTAACAACATGCTTTGTTTCATGCAATTTAGAAGCACTTTGTCCGGTGGAACACCAAAATAATGACTTAATGGAGTTTGCTTCTAGGGCATTTTGAGTTTTGCTGTGTAATGCAGCAGAATGTCTCCGTCATGTCAACCAGCCATGACATAATGGAGACATGTCATGCGCCGTTAATTGCTTTCTCTGCGCCGTTAATTGCTTTCCTTTGTCGACGAAACGAACAGAACGAGGAAACAAATCTGTGAGAATTACTCACAGAGAGAGTAACATAGCTGAGCTGCTGTTGGCATTCCTTCATCTCTCTGTCTCTCTGCCTCTCACTTTCCCCCCTAGGTCTTTGTCTGGAGCAGTAACTACAGTACATACATGCAATTAAAAGGGAATTCTACCCATTTAACATTTTACTGTCAAGGAAGACTTTAATTATTTTTGTTTGTTTGCTTTTCACCAGGGGTGGGCAATTATTTTTCCCCAATGGGCCAAATGAGATACATAAAATGTTGTGGAGGGTCAAGACTAAAGGCTGAACTAAAGTCTGCGTAATATTAATTTACTTTCAAGATAATAGTAAGAGTAAAACCAACCATTTTGACACCATGGGCCTCTGTTTATTTACCATTTAACCATGGACCACTATTTAGTGACATTTTACCCCCACAGACTGAAAGATTGTTTTTCTTCTTTTTGCTTTTGCTTTTTGGGCCCTGGTATGAAAAAGGTTGAAAACCACTGATCTATTATATACTGTACTGTATGTTCTATGTACGCCTGCTCACACAATAGACTCACATGCGCTGTACAGTGTATGAATCTATAGCTGTGGTTTTCAACCTTTTTCATACCAGGGCCCACTATTTATTCAGAATTTGTTTTACGCAAATGAGTCTTGAAAAATGGGGGGTCGTCTTATAACCATTCGGGACAACATGTAAACATTCTTCCATGGTGGCACCTATAGTTGCTCTGAACGAATTGTCTTGTCTATGTCCATATAGGTCAACAACATTAACAATGCACCATTCCAGGAATGTCTCACAGTAACACGCACACACACACACGCACACGCACACACACACACACACACACACACACACACACACACACACACACTCGCGTGTAACTGTAGAACAGTTTGCCCAACCTGACAGACACGTTTCACAACCCTACAATAAGAGTGCAGTGCCTGCCGGGCCTCAAATCTGTGGGACACACCATTGTCCAGACAAAAGGCCAGTGGGCCTAATCAGCCAAGGTCTCCTCATCCGTGCAATTTCCAGGCCCTGCCTCAACCGATTGATTACAACGCCACACCTGTTAAATCGTTACTTAACCAGTCAACGTTTGACACTCAGTTTGCAGCACACACACACAGACAGATATACACATCTCCATTTCCATTATATGTGACCAACGGGCACGTTTTGGCAGGCGAAAATGGCATGCCGCATGATCCATCGCACCCATACCATTTTCATTTAAATTCTTTAGTTCTGTGACCAACAAGATTTATATCTTGTACATGACTTATATTAGGCAAGTAAACATAATAAAGATGAAATGGTGTTGGTTTAGTAGCAGTGGTAGTGTTTCAAATCATTTTTTTAAATATATTTTTATCCCACGATTTTGTAACCCATTTTTCACCCAGTGCCAATTCCTAATGTATGAGGCATTATGGGACACGGGGAGAACATGCAAACTCCACACAGAAAGGCCCTTTCGCCAACCCCGTCTCGGTTATGGGGACTGATGATGCGGAGGAGGAGACACGCCGCCAGCACCCACAGCAGCGCCCCTAGTGGGAATCGAACCCAGGACCTTCTAGCTGTGAGGCAGCAGCACTAACCACTGTTCCACCGTAGCCCCCGTGTTTCAAATCATTTTAAATATAAGCACTTTATTTTGAAATATTTTGAAATTTGGGTTGTTTGCATGTCATCATGTTTGTTTGTACAATCAGGGCATTTAGGGGGGCATTGCCCCCCATGCCCATGCCTAGAGCCGGCCCTGCGTACAGGTCTAGTCATGACAATGACTACATGCATTGCGTGTGCACTGTGCCGCACCTCCTGCATTGTCACACTCACAGAGAGTCAGTCTGGGGACGACAGACTGAGACGGACTGTGCAACAACCTGGTGTAAATATAGCAGCCAGGACTTGGGGTAAGACGACACTCGCTACATGTGACTCCATAGGGACGGATCACATAAACAACATCATGGACCGTGTAAGAAAAGTCCCCGGACGTATCTTTGCTGTACTACGTATCACTTAACAACATTTTCTTTTTTTAAGATTGGCACGAGCCAATCAGAGACTGCAGGCTGGTTGGGACAGCTGTTGCACAATATGATTTATTTGATTTACTCTATTACTAGTAGAATGTAAAACGTTGTGATAAATAAATAAACGTAGTATAGGATTATTACAGATGTGTCCATTATTATCTATCTAACAGCTAAGCAACCGGCAACTTGCAGGTATATACACTCCACATCTCAACTCACGTTGCGTCACATAGCTGTTGTATGAAGATTCGATTTGCGTATTTTACTTTTACTATAAATACTAAGAACATGGAAGTTAAAATCCCATCTGAAAGCTGTGAAAGTGTGTGTGTGTGTGTGTGTGTGTGTGTGTGTGTGTGTGTGTGTGTGTGTGTGTGTGTGTGTGTGTGTGTGTGTGTGTGTGTGTGTGTGTGTGTGTGTGTGTGTGTGTGTGTGGCGTGTGTGCACTGCAGTGCTTGTATACAAACACACAACTACAAATACGTTGTACAATTCTAGCCCCACCCCTGGGACTAGTGAAAACACTAGGCACTAGTGTGACCAGCAATAACATGACACACTTAGAGACAGACGTGCAGTCTGTGTGTGTGTGTGTGTGTGTGTGTGTGTGTGTGTGTGTGTGTGTGTGTGTGTGTGTGTGTGTGTGTGTGTGTGTGTGTGTGTGTGTGTGTGTGTGTGTGTGTCTCACTTATCAGTGCAACAACCACTTTCTTCACAGATACAATTACAAGAACA
Source organism: Benthosema pterotum (assembly GCA_039105355.1). NCBI lineage: Eukaryota > Metazoa > Chordata > Actinopteri > Myctophiformes > Myctophidae > Benthosema > Benthosema pterotum. Next base: position 34,487,100 of record CM076985.1, read on the forward strand.
TGTACACCACTACCGTCTGTTTCCTATTTTCGCCTGTGTGTGCCACATGCGCGCACGCACGCACGCACACACGCACACACGCACGCGCACACACCCTAATTTGTCAATCTATTGTGCCAATTTTGTATTACCGCAATTGTCAAAAAAGTAGTCAAAGATTCTTTTGAAAATGGCAGATCTACACGCTCACGACAAGCTGCGGTGAGTTTAGAGAGCGGCAATTTAGGCTAAATTTGGCACACAACGAGCAATAAATTGTCACTTGGCAGGTGACACTGCTGTTGCATGGTGCATAAATTAAGCCTAACTAGAACATTTGTGGCATCTTCACTATTACATAACAGAGACAAGGATAGAAAGGGAATTATTTAAATCAATAAAAACAGTACTACCAGTACACACGTGTGTGCGCGCATGCGTGCACTTGTACTGTACTTGATACAAACCCATTAACTTCTAAGTGCTCTACACTCTACCACACAGCTGGAATATACTGTACAGCAGGGGTTTTAAACAGGTGGTCCGGGGACCACCAGTGGTCCTTGAGAGGGTTCCAGGTGGTCCCCAGCTAAGTTGTTTAACCAAATGTAACTCTTGAGAACGTAAAAATTAAACCGGTCCATCTGGTTTCATTTTTACACTCTCAAGAGTTAAAATACCCATCATGCGAATTAGTCCAAGTCTACACAATTACAAGGCTAATGGTCATGGACAGAAACAAAAGAAATATTTAGTTTTGGGGTCTGTGGGTCTAAAAATATCACCAATTGGTGGTCCGTCCGTGGCTCAAATGCTGAATAAATGGTAGGCGCTGGGATGAAAAAGGTTGAAAACCACTGCTGTATAGTATAATCAAAATGCAATGTTTGCACTAGACTGACGTGTTTATTGGAGAGGGTAGATTGAGAAGGCCTGTGTGCGGTGCAGAGCTGGAGGAGACCTGTGGGCGGTTCCAGACCTCTGTCCACTTGACATTTAGGCGCTGTAGCGATAAAGAGGGGAAAGGCACTGATAGGTGATGATCTCTGAACTTAGGGAGGGCATGGGAGAAACGGAAGAGAAGGAAGAAGAACGTTAAGGGGTCGTGCGGGCAGTGCAACACTAAACAGCACCAGATGATTGTTCCATTAGCGATGAAAGAATCAAAATACCTGACGGCCGATGAAGTGAAGGCTGCAGTGAGGGAAGTATTTATAGCAACCCGGTCATATAAGTCGTCATATACCGCGCTAATCAAACATAAAAGGGAAATATAGGCAACTTTAGTGTGTACAAACACTGTTTGTAAACAGATTAGTTTTAAAAACAGAATCAAACTCCACCTCACCTCCACTCTATTGGCTCGTTATACGATTGCTGTGCTGTGATTGGCTAAAAAGCTGCCCCACCCTACACAACCCCCTCCCCCACACAAGTACCACTTTGTCCTGAGCCCGACAAATGTTTAGTTTTCATGATTCGTTGACAACAGTCAACAGTTCCGGACCATCTGTAGGACGAGGCAAGTCTCTCTCTGCAGGGAAACAGCTGCATCAAAGTAGAAGCAACGTAGAGGGGGAAAAGGCAAAAAATATAGCTATATATACATACTGTATATAGATTTTTGACTAAAACGTCGCCTATATATTACCTTTAAAGGTAGGGGAAGTGATTTGAAATTCATGGTGTAGTACCAGCCTGGTGCACTAGGGGCCCCCAAAAGTAGCTACACTATGTGAACCTGCTGCTCGCTCCTGATTGGAGGAGAATTGTGGTGACCTGGGGAACTTTTATTAGCTCCTCTGCTAACATGGGGGAGGGGGAAACTCCATATGTGGTTTCCACACCTTATAATAGAGCATTTTAACAGAAAAAAAATATTTTTTGGGTGATATCTGACAAAAGTGAAATCACTTCCCCTACCTTTAAAAGTGAATAGACTTGGTTGCCATGTGACATAATGACTTACGTAAGTTAAGCAATCTGTGCGCGCTGCGAGGTCGGCAGTCAGCGTCCCTCGGGGCGCACCGATTGGCCGGTTTGGGTGGGGATGTAATTGGGACTTCATCACCCACAGAGAGTAGCTGGGCAGGGAGCATGAAAAGAGCCTGGGGAAACAGAGATTGAAAAGGTTGGAAGGCCAAAGGAGAGGAGGGAGGTGTAAGGGATGTAACGGTGATTGAGAACAATAGGAAGTCTTAGACGGAGACTTTACCATGAAATGTAATTCGAGAGATTACGTAATGATGAAGTAATTATGAAACGTTAATAATTAATACGGTATTATTGAGAATTATTGAGAATTTTGACATGTCATGTGGGCTCTAAACAAACAGTAAAAGCCCATAGACTTGGCTTTCATTCAGTTTTGGATAACAGTGCTCTAAATATATTAAAACCCTTGGCTGCCATAAGACGCGTTGCGGATCTAGCATATTATATTCAGGACTTTAGTATACACTCCTCAATCTGTTAATGGGCATGTACTGTATGACATTGTCAAATATTGTAAATTACTGTCTTAAAACAGTTACTTCAACCCCACCTTAAGTTCATTTACCTCAAGTCAGAGATTCTTGAAGTAACGAGCAGGTCTAATATTGGTGTGGCTCCACTGTCCCACCTGGTCAGTGGGACAGTGGATCTGTTATTATGAATTCACAAAAAACGTAGCCTACAAATCTACACACACAAAAACATGTTCACAAAATGTGAAATATTATGCTGTGGTCAGTGAGGGATTTTACTTCTCGGCTGCGTATACGAGACATTTGGAATTTATCGCGTTGTGGTTTGCAGGAATAGTAGACTGAAATATGACGAGTTTACCTCCACTGGGTGGAGGTAGACAATTAGGTTACCAAACATTTGACTCAGCTGACATTCAGTGTTCGCTGAGCAAGGCATCATCCCCTAAATGTACCGGTATCTAAACATTAGTAAAGTGCTCACATCCCTTGTGACAAACGAGCAGCCGAGTGGACACGGTTCTGTACTTCTGTGTTAGGGTCAATGGAGACAGGATCACTCAAAAGATTCATCCACAGGGGCTCGTCCTCCAACTCCTGGATTGTCTCCTCCAACCAAAGTCGATGTTTTGGTGATCCAGGGCTGTGGCCGAGGACTTGAATCCGGGGAGCAGGGTCAGCCCGGACAATCGCCGAGGGGGGCAATCCATTGGGCGCGTTTGAATAGAGTTGCACTGGCTCCTGCCACCAAAGACCAGCAATGTTGCTCAGAATGGTGCCATTGTTTCCGAGGACAAACATGATGACAAAATGTCATCATGACTCGTATATAATTTGTGATGGAAAAGAGTGTCTTTCGAAGATAACTGGCAATTCTGATCTCATGTCACAGAGCAGAAAAAAAATATTTTCCCACTCCTTATTCTATAACTACTGTATATCCATTGCTTCACCCAAAAGCAAACAGATGCTGCATCATAGTGCTTAGTCCCTGAATGGTGTCCCTGAGCATATTCCTGTGCTCTGCGTTCTATCCGAACTGAATGAAGGGAACCTCGTCCAAGGGTGGTAATCTCCTGCCTTTTCCTTCCGTTTCCGTTCCATTTCCTTATACATTGCCGTCGTAATCTTTATCTTTGGTGTGTGTGGACTAACATTCTGTTCCGGCCAACGTTCTGTTGCTGTTAGCAGTCATGGCTGCCAGCTCCCATCTAATGTCGTGTGGCAGCCCTGACTGTTCCAGACCGTAGTGGATAACCGCCAGCTTGCATAACGTCTTCAGACCGGGACTCAGGTCTAATATGTACAGGTCGTCGGGAATGTACCCTCCGAAGAGGACGATGCGATCTCCCACCATGCAACAGCACATTCTGAAAGAGGACGAACACGGTCCTTTCCCTTTGGGCTCAATCTGCTTCCAGGAGAAGGTCTCCGGATTGTATTTCCACAGGTCATCTAAAGTCCTGTTTAGGCGATAGTTGTCGCCACCGAATATGTACAGCTCTCCGTTATAGGCAAAAGCTGAGTGGCCCCTGCGTTTCTCGGGCAGAAGCTGAGTAGAAGGCGTGCGCATCCAGGAGTCTGTCTCCGTGTCAAACACGTACATGTTGTTGCTGTAGTTGAATTGGTCCCCTTGGCCCCCAAATATATACATCTTGTTTCCAATAATGGTGGCGGTGTGATATAATGAACCCGGAGCTGGAGTACCCGTGGTGTTTATTAAAGACCAGACCATTGTGGTAGTGTCCATCTTGTGGATGTCATTAGTGCACCCAGTAATCAGATTGAATCCCCCAAAGATATACATGGCCTTAACTAAGACACAGGATGAGTGGTTGTACCTCTTCTCCGGAAGGGTTCCGGAAATCGTGGGCTTGAACCACCTGTGGGTGTTGACGTCAAACGCATAGAGCACGTTGCAGAAATCCCTCGTGTACTTGAACCCTCCCCAGACGTAGATGACGTCGGCGATCAGCACGGCCGTGTGGCCCATGCGCATAGAGGGGACCGCCTGGGGATGTTCCCCCCTTCCGGTTGTCATGGGGGTCAGCTTTATCCAGCGCAAGGACACTGTGTTGAAGATGTGGACCTCAATCTGATCCCTGTTCATGTAGGTCGCCACCAGCCCTAAGGAGCCTCCAAAGGAATATACGTTAAGCCCCACTGCCACAGCAGCATGGTTGGCTCTCTCTGGTCCCTTAAGGTACAACGTCCAGCGGAGAGTTTCAAACACCAAGACCATTGGAATTAAAATTGGAAAGGCCTAATAAACAACGGGGGCCTTTCTCCGTAAAAGAATGTGGCCCTACACTTCCTGAAACACCCTTATACTAGTGCAGCAGCTCAAACACCATGCACACAAAGCTCAGCCAATCGCGGAAGCCAATGCCTGTTTATCTACATAATAATATGGCAAACTATAGCAATCGCAGCAGGTCAGGGGACTCTGTATGCCCTGCAGCAGTTTCTTCTGATGGTTACTGTGTAAAATGCTGTTTTCCATGCCGATACCATCAGTATTATTATAGTGTAGTGTTCCAAGATGGTTCTATTATATCAGTTTATCCGTCTGTCCATGGCAACTGGGCAGATCAGCATCAAATCTACAGTATTCTGTCAGCACATCCAGGAAGGAAGTACATCCACACAGGTTAGATATGCTTTCCCCCAAACCCACACCATAATTACATGGATCAAAACAAGTGATTATTTATATATATATTCAGCTATTAGTGTCATTTTCTCTCTCTTAGACAAACATTAAATTCCCTTTGACAATGAACGGAGTATTTACATTATATGGGTCTGAGCAAATAGACATGATTACACAGATGTGATTATCAATTATTATCAGTTTCTGTGGCGTGTTGGCTTTCTAATATCCTCGGGTGCTAGCATCGTGTATCATTTCTTTTTGAGAGATAGTTGTGGCTAAAACCACGACTAAAATTACTTGTGATATAGTGTAACTATAGTGTAACTTACAAACCATAAACTGTCATGTGCAATTACTTCATTAGACCTGCCTATTGGACGATTATTTCTCAAATTGTTTTTGTATTTTACTGTATATCGTTACCGTTGATTAATCAATTTTATAACAAGTTCTCTCTACTGTAAGGATCATCCAATGTTGGGATGAGTAATGCAGCTAAACATGTGGCTAGCGCTCCCCAAACATTTGCCAAAATCTCCCCGATATGCTTCTCTTTGTAGCCGGTCTCGTTTTGACTTTTGAGCAACCAGACAGACAGACAGATATGTAACTGCCACTATGAGCATGGCTCATCTAGCTTTACTTTATAGATTGTGTATGTTTGTGCAACGCTGCCCCCAAGGAAAGATGCCAGCACGTTTGTCCTTTCAGTATAAGAGCCGTGCAAAAGCACAAGTGGAAGCTGGTGTTGCATTACGCAGAGTAGCAGCATAATTTGCTGTCAACCCTGGTACCATTTCCAAATTTAGGACCAAGGCCGTGAGACTGGGGAAGTCAAAGACAGACCGCAAAGTGACCACAAAATTAGTGAAAAACCTTTCTGGTGGAAAATCTAGTGCTTGTTGGTGAGTTGGGGTGAAATTGGTTGACAGGCGCCAGAGATAAAACCCTCGTTTTTCACCATTTTTCCTCCAATGATAGAGTTCTCCTTCCTTCCTAGAAAGGACCATTGATAACCAAATGGACCCTTATAGATCTGTGACACATTTAGAAAATGTAGAAGAATTGCTATTTTGACCAACAATTTGCCAGTTCTTTCTCCTAAATTAGTCCGAGAGACTAAACTCAACATCAAAATGGTGGTCCATGGCTGAAATGCAAAATAAATAGTGGGCCCTGGTATGAAAATGGTTGAAAACCACTGCTCTAGCACATTTTAGTGCATTTATTTGTACTCACTTACTTATTTTTTTTATAAAATACAATAAAATACAATTTAACACCATTGAAGAAATGAAGTACTCAAATGAGTGACTGAAGTAAAATTTCTGAACATACAAACAACAACAAAGTGACCTAAATGGAGTTAGACTTAATAATTAATTTTGGTACCAATTCAATTATCCCGTCAACAACTAAATGCCTAAAATGTAATTGCAATAAATAGATTTTCCACAGCCTACAGGCACCATAGAATATGTTTAGAATATGTTCCTTGTGCTCAGCAAATGGAAATATGTGTGTGTCACCATATCAAGACGAAGTTCCACACTGCAAAACCCTGAGGGGACCCAGCAAGGGTCCCTTTACACTCTCAGAGTTAAATGAACACTCCATATTATACAGTGTACCTGCTGGCATGTCAGGGGCGGATCTAGGCATAGGCATGGGGGGGCAATGCCCCCCTAAATGCCCAGTCTGTCTCACCAAACACGATTGCATGCAAAACAACCCAAGATATTTCAAATTAAAGTGCCTATATTTTAAAATAAAAAAAATGATTTGAAACACTACTACTGCTACTAACTATAACTACAGTTGTGGCACCACTAAAGAAACAGCATTTCATCATTGAAAACAGAAAACTCTCTGAGTCAGACCTTTAGACCCCCCATACCAAAATGGTATGGGGGCGGCTTCATCGCCCGTGCCGCTTTGCGCCACTGGCGATGAAGCCGCCCCCATACCATTTTCTCCTGCCCACCCAATTGGGAAATGTTACATCCGCCCCTGCTGGCATGTCCACCTCACATTACAGCCAACACATTTCTCAGGAACTGGGCAGGGCTCCACCTAACTGGGTCACGCTTACTGCTGCTGGAGCTTGGGAAATGGTTCCCCAACTTTCCTTAAAACCATTAACAAAGTAAATAAAAGTCATCCAATTTGTTGTTCAATCCTTTCTGTTTGAGTCAGCGGTTATGTCTTAGGGTCCCTTATAGTTCCAAGGGTCCATTTAGTTCCTATAGATATGTTAGCTCGTGGCTCTCTCAAGAACCCCAGGTGGCCCAGGCCATCTCAACCACTCAGGAATAACAGGGATATTTTGTTGCCTGTTTTGTTGTTGTGATTCAGTCTCTTGCATATGTTACCGTAAATAAAATTGTACCCTTATTGCCCCTGAGTGTACTCAACAATATGCATGAACCTGTACACAGTAAAAAGTCAACAGTGTTCATTTTTGAGAGTGCATGTTCTGTAAACAAATTACAGGCCGGATGCTGAAAACTCAACTTACTCTTCTAAATTATGATCTACCCACACAATCTAGTGTTATTCCCATTAAACTAGCCTGAAACATCTAACATGTCTTCAGTGATCTGTCTTCTGGGGAAAGGCTTTTCCTGTATGTGTTTGGCTTCATTCTTGCCCTTGCGACTCCACTCCACTCACTACTGTGGGTTGAAAACATAACCTGGAAACGAGTGTGATCTAGATGTTTGTAACGTAGACTAGATGGACGCCTGCGAAACCAAACGTCCGTAAATATAGATGCAGAGTGTTAAGTGTCCGGGATCGGCGCATGTCCACAATATCATGTAACCGACTTTGTACTTGCGGGGGGACTGACGTCAAAAATAGACTCACACCCCAAGACCCTCAGAGTCCTGCCCGAGCTTATTCTCGAGTCCTACATCATAGCTTGATATATTCAACTACTCGGCTATGAAAAGGGTACGTACCTGCATGACTGGAAACCCCCTGCACGGCCTAAACAACTGTTTTGCCTCGAGTGTGTTACGCCTGTTTGATTTATGATGTATGGCATTATGTTTTACACCCTGCCGGGACCAGCTAGGTTGCCAATACATCTGCTGTCAGTTCTAGTCAGTACCCTGCCGTGTGTTCGATATGCGTATGATGTATACAAGTAAACATTCAAGAATGTTCCATCTGTGTGGATACTGCACAAGGGTGGAGAGTGTGATGTGTGCTGCGTCACTGTGTCTCAACATATGACATATAACTTTATAAAACAATAATAAAGAAATAAATTAGAATAAAGTTGTTGTGTTTTTTCAACTGAGTCCTGTAACTTAAGTGAGTAGAACACCTGACTTGTGGAATGCTTGTCTGCAGGGACATTTTTAGTAGTAATACTTCTTCTTTAATGTTAGGGTAGATCATACATACTGTGACTACTGACCCTGAATGAAAAACCTGATTTTAGCAATAGGAAACTACCCTCTGCTGTATGTCTTCATGTGGCAGCATGATCATATTTTAATTGATTGGGATCATGTTTTAAGTCCAGTTCTCTGATCATCACTCCAGCTGAGTGGCTTTGTGGTCAAATAGGAAGGATTATTTTTGATTCACAAGATACTCCTGGGATCATGTTTGAAAGTCTCTGACTAGCTATGGAATGCTTTGAACTCTGTGGACATTACATTACACAACCGAGTTGGAACTAAACGCATTTAGAAGTTGTCACCGTAATCACTAATCCAAAATTAAAAAAAAAAAAAAAAAGAAAAAGAAAAAAGAAGAAGATTTTGCCTGCGTCTTTTTCCCCTGCATTTTCTACCCTTTCTTTTGGGTAACTGTTTGTGTGCCTGTGCTAATGGACACAGTGTAGTGACTGGTTTATGTAATGGTAAACATTGTTAGCTGAGGTGCCCTTCAATGCAAAGCCCTTCCACAGGAATGTGCCCAATGCAGGTCATGGGTGAAGATGCACTGGTATTTTTCCAGTGGCTAACTGCCACAACTTCCCCTTCTGCAAGAAGGCCGTGGCGTGTTGCCTTCCAAATTCACGCCAGGCGTATCTAGTATAGATACGAGCTGATGTCTTTCTGACATGTCTTTCTATAGATGGATAATTCAATTATTAAATAGTCTATATTGTGTTTAATTTGTGTTGAAATACAAAGACATATGGGGCCATATATAGAATCTGGGAACACCACATCTAAGCTGCACAAAATGAATTTATTTCACTGATGTGCCATGGTATGTTTGCATGTGAGAGTGATACATTACACTAACTACTGACAGTGTGTGTAATAATATGACAGGGTAAACAGTAAGCCCTCAGAAATATGAATATTATAAACAATATGGAAGCTGATAAGGGCAACATGAATAGGCTAAATAGATCAAATTAGTTATTGCACTTGTTTACAGAGAGGGTAAACAAAGTAGTAGCATGATATACAATCTGCAGTGCACATGGTATATATGGACACAAGAGGTCATAGTGGCATCAGCAGAAAAGTGGCAAGACTGACTGGATGCAATTGTAGAAGTAATGTATATAGAGAGGGGAAAAATACACTAAGCACTGAATGATGCACTAACCTTACCTTCAAAACAACACAGGCAGTGCACAAACCCAGCTCTCACTATTCAGTAAGTATTGTACAGTATACAGAATGGCACATGGCGCAATGACACATACTGTACCATCCTCCTCATAACTTTTCTGAGATGATGCCACTGGTGAGGAGGTTAAGACCTTTGCATGTGATTGCTGTTTAAAGCTGAAGCCATCCAGGTTTATACCATACTACTAACAATGATTATAACAAGTTGCTAGTCAACGTTTTTAACGTTTCAACTTAAAACTATTATTCCTATTGGTAAATGTTACTGCAATTATTACTACATGTTGTAAATGACAATGAAGTATTGAATCTGAAGCACTTTGATAATGCAGACATGCACAGAACAGAGTGTGTTCTAGCCAAAATGCATGACACTATAAGGGCTTACAACAACAGGAAGCTTCCCTGGTGATAAGGTGCGACAAGAATCCTTTTAAAGCCACTAAAATAGATGCAGCCCTAAGGCATTAACAAGGGGCATACCCTAGGGTAAAGATAAACACGTCATACAAAGTGACAGCTAGAGGGAGATAGGGGAGCTGACTGGTTAACCTAGAGATGACCATTATAACTAGGATGTCCAGGTTCAGTTTTATCAGAGATCACAGACCACGTATCCACATATAGCTGTTGATTTCAATAAGAAACTGACTAATACTATGCCTATTTCACCCATGAAAACTATAGTGGACAAGTTTGTAGATCTGTTGTTTTCAGCATACTCTGTGTGTAATCAGAAAAGTGGAAAATCAGCAATTACAATGAATGACACCAAGGTCTGTAAAATGCATTATGTCAACAGACAATACTAGAGTAACACAAAAAAAAATCAAATAACAAAAAATGACTAATACTAATTCATGGTTTTATTTATTCCTTTTTATTACTAAACTAGAAACAAAAAAAATCTGCCAAAATTAATACTATTTCCTGCGTTACTTTACAGGTGCTGAAGGAGATGGTCTGTGAATGCGTCTGTGAACAGCAAAGAACTATGGATTAACCAATCAGCCACCACTGTCCATAGAAGAACCTCATCCTATTCGTCCACATGCTGAGCCTGAAGGTGTTGTTGTGGGGCTAAAGCTGCCACAGACATGGATCTCCCTCTCCCTATGGATTCTCCACTCTCTTCCACAGACGGGCAGGCAGTAACTCTACTCCCAAACTGCCAAACAGGGGATTTAGCCTCTTCGCGCAATCCTACAGAAATAAACTCTCCTGCAAATGAGATTCAAGATGAGGTTGCGTTGCAACTTCCAGGCCGTGTGACGGAGCGTACAGGCATGTCCCCCGTGGACAACCCAATAGTGATCTCATCACCCCTTTCCGATTGCCCCACTCTGGAGAATGTTTCTGACGTGGGTCATTTGTCCCCAGTAAAGCCTGCGTCACCCAGCAGTGGTCCGGCGACAACATGCTTCTCACATCACCCGGAAGCCAAAGTCAACAAAGAGGCTGTACCGGCCATACTTTACTGCGACATACATGACAGGAGAATCAGCGACCTGGACTATATTAGCACAACGGAGCGTACGTTTCCGCTCTCTGTTGAATCACCTCACGTATCACGTAGCCTTAATTCAAGCCCTTCTCAAGGTCTCTCAGGAGTAAATGAGGCCTACTCGGAGTTCACGGAACGTGAATCGTCACTCTCCGATTTGCTCTCGAGGGACTGCGGGCCCGTGCCTCTGAAGTCGTGTAGTTTGACGGGACAGTCTCTCACAGAGTCCACACCACAGCAGAGCAGTAGCCCGGCACTGGCCAGTAAAGCCACCGACCTGTTGCTCAGGTCATTATCAGAGCTTTCCGATAGCTCAATAGAAACCGACGATGTCGCAGAGCCCATTTCAGACCTTTATATCTTTGAGAGTGGAACGCAGGACTTCATCCTGAGTCCCCGGGAGTCAGACTTGGATCTAGAAAAGATTAACTGTACAGACCGCCTGTCATTATCGTCGTCGTCACAGCCAGAGGACAATGAGAGAGGCCCTGAACACGGCACGCACGCGTTAATCCTCGGCCATCAGGACTTGGCAGTGGCAGTGGCACAAGATCACCGTCACATCGGTGAGAGAGGGGAATCAGTTATAGTGGAGTTAAATCCAGATTTGGGCCGACAAACCCCTGCCATGGTCTCCCATGAGGGTGGCTTAATGTCAGTAAGTGAACCGTCTCAAGGGACACCAGAGGTTAGCAGTGACAGTCCTAATGAGTTGTGGCTGGACGCCTGCCAGTTTCTGGCAGGTGAGGGTGAAGGCCATGGAGATGATGCTATCACGGAGGGAGGAGTCTGGACCGCCACTGACCCTTTCCCGCAAGCAGACACAAAGGTGTCCGGTTACGCCCTTGGTGACGCGTGTGGCTGGCCCAGCGACGACATAGAAGTCTGGGGGGCACCTGTCGAGAGGTGGTCGTCAGTGGACAGCTGGGCAAGCGCACTCTCTGACTGGACCGCGATCATCGCCGCTCCGCCGGAGGATTTCACGGCGGCCTTCACAGAGATAGGAGCAGAGATAGATGCCTTGACACAGGCACTGACAGACACTCACATATATGAACAGGCAGGGGCACAGAGTCAAACGGAGACAGAGCAAGATCTGCTTTCAGAGGGACAGGGTTGGGAAGAGTCACGGGCAGACCCACAATCTCACAATCACTCACACATGGCTATCCAGAACCAGACACTGGAGCCACAGGGCTCCGTCCTTCCAGGCCAGGCCTGCTGCTCTAACCCCATTATAGAGCCAGAAGCTGGAGGCTCAGTTGAGCTCTCAGGCAGAGGGGACACGCAAACTAAAGAGTCTTATCAATCAACAACTACTGCACACAGAGATAACAAGCCAGGGGAGCTCCAGAGCACTGAGGATGAGGGCCGCCTGTGCCCCACGGACAAGCACTTTGGTTCGCCCGGTGGCATGTTGGAGTCTTCTGGGAGATACAGCCCGGACATGGTCACCGGCCCTGGACCCTCGCCCTCTGCCGCCCTCGATGTCTTAAGCTCAGATCTGCCCCTGTTGGAGGAATATGCTAGCGCAACAGAGGCAGAAATCTATGCCAGTAGCCACGAAGAAGATCCGATCCTTTTGCACATCACAGAGGATGCAGATGAAGGGCTGGAGAGCCAAAATGTCTTCTCACCGCTGAGTATTGGGGAGGTGAGGCGCGAACATTTTTGATGTTTGGTTTTATGTTTATTTTTGTTGTTTTTATTCTCGCCTTTATTTCCAGTTCCATCAAGGAAACACGTGCTGTACCACTTCAGGAAATTCAAATAAATGTTCAGAATCTACATTTTATAACCAACACACCAACATAGCCAATGCAAAATGTATGTATGGTTATCAACAACAGATAAATATTGGCTACTGCCATCGGTTAACATCAGTGTTCTTTGCCAGTACATTGATTGATAACTGCAAACATCCACCAAACTGATACATCAGTGCATCCCTAATTATGATTATTATTAAGCGTTAAATAGAATCTAAGCAAAATTTATAACAAGCATTGCTATATTGTAGTGTTTGTTCAGTAATAGGGGTCTCATCTTGTCTCCAGCTCATTAGTATAACTTACAGAAAATACAGGTAGGATTTCTAATTTGGTCTAATCAGAACAGAGAACTTAAACAGAAGGTAAACAAGTAAATGTTAAACAGGTAGTCTAACAGGAACACTATCCGACCTGAAAATCTATTTTCTGTTTACTAAAGAGCTGGATAGAAGACACTTAACCTGCACAGTACAATGCTAAGCAGGATTCCATGCTCTAGTCCAGGGGTCATCAAACTACGGCCCCCGGGCCGGACCCGGCCCGCCGCCCCATTTTACCCGGCCCCCTGAACAATTCCCAACTCATCCACCCACCCACGTTATCCCCCCGAGCAGCGCACATGACAAACCTCTCACGCAAAGCTGAGTCTGTGCGCACAGACAGATTAACTAGCTGCAGCCCCCACCCAGGCTTCAGACAGACAGCTGTCTGGTGTAAAAATAATATTAATAATAATAATCGCGGGTCTTTTCCAACATTGAAATGTAAGTAGGCCTAATGCTGCTTTCGTCTCTCTCTCTCTCTCTCTCTCTCTCTCTCTCTCTCTCTCTCTCTCTCTCTCTCTCTCTCTCTCTCACTCTCTCTCACACACACACACACACACACACAAGTGCGCTGAAACCAGCTGATCTGCAAGCTCACCAGGTTGCAAAATGCTCAAAACAGGTCCCAAAAACATGGTTTTCACCCGTGCAACTGTTTTTGATTTGTATGATGAAAAATGTGCGACACGATCTCCGTTGGCTGGAAGGCAGCCAAGAAGCAGCCAGCAGCCAGCTAAGGGAGACGACGGGTGCGCTATAGCAGAGAAGTTGCGACATTGAGGGGTCAGAAATTGAGCGCTCAAGCAAACGTGTTTGTTGCCAACTTGTCCCCATTCTCAATACAACTTTATGTAGAAGAGCCGCCATTAGACTGGCCCCATGAAGTGAACAGAGTTGGCGTTACTCTGTCTGCACTCATGGTCCTGGGTGTCACTCACTTGTTTCATTTGTTCCACCTGCGTAGTCTCAGAAGCGCTTTGAATTGAACTAAAAGTGGGCTTATGATAAAAGCAAAACCTTCGTGACTCTTTTGCTTATTGATCAGTTGTTCAGTGCTGGTTAGCAATATGTGATGCTAGAGAACAGTGGCTCTCAAAGTGGGACGTCCAGCCCCCAGCTAAATAATCACATGGACCCTTATTTAAAAAAAAAACAATGGACTCTCAGAGTTAAATTGAAAGAAATAAAAATAAAAATAAATGCGGTTAAAGAGAGAGAGAAAGACAGTCAGCTACAAGGTCAATACTTTTTTTCCCACCAAAATTATGTGTTTGAATAGTAGCCTACAAAATCGAAAATGTTTCAATGGTAATAAACAATAAGATTGTTCAAGCTATTATTGTGGTAATTGAACATTACAAGTAGGCTACAAGGCTTGAAAAAGACAAATTTGAGCAGACACAACCTCGCTAAACATTTATTGTTTAGCTCAGCTGAACCAAAACAATAAATGTTTACATTTAGGCACCCCTCTATGATCGTCACACTTTTTTCTGTTACAAACTGACCCGGCCCCCCATTGGGGAAGGGAAAAGTTATGTGGCCCTCGCTGGAAAAAGTTTGATGACCCCTGCTCTAGTCTATATAGTTGATTTTGCCTCGAAATAGGGGCACAATGGTTCACATGGTTGAAGGGACATTGCACTGTTTTTTGGGGGGAAAAACAGTATATGTTAACATTTAGAAGATTTAGAACACTTTTCTGGGGGGCTTTGTGCGTGTAATAGGTGTTTTAGATATTTTAGATTTTAGCAAGGAGTCCATTACATCCTGGACTACTTTTCCCACAATTCTATCCTCCCTGTGGATAGCGTCGATGACATCAGAGTACTGGACTCACTGCTAAACTCTAAAATATCTAAAACCACATATTACACACACAAGGACCGCCCAGGAAAGTGTTTTAAACCTTCAAAATGTTATTAACACATATATATGTTTTGGCAAAAAACTGAAATGTCCTTTTAAGTGTGTGTCCTTTTAAGTGTAATAGAAAGTGCAGCATTGTGATTATAGTGTAAATGATCAGAGCAAAAATACTGTTACCTCCAATGAATTCTCAGCTGCTTCAACAACCTTCACCTTTAACGTTCACATTCAACGTGATCCCCACTAAACTATACCGTAAATCACAGTCACTTTTCACTGCACAAGAACTAGGAAACGCAGTTAAATCCCCCGTTCGCGTTCTATTGTTACTCAATCAGGACATAACAGTGTCTGCTGTACACGTCAGAGGTATTCTGATCCCATCCATAATTAAGTCAAGTCATCAGCTTAGCGGCCAATGCCGCCCATGGAATGAGGCCCTAGCTGAGACCGTGTGTAACAGTGCACACTGTCCCCCTGTCCCCCGCGTTAAAAGACTGACAAGGGTTATGTGTCTGAGGAAATGGGAGTGTCTGGGAGAAAACTTCAGATAGACAGAAATGGCATCTAATAATAGAGGAGTGTTTGATGATAATAGCATGCACCCCCTCGCGTGTCAGGGTAGGAAGGGGGGTGAGAGGGGAGCACAGCTGAGGGCTGAAACACGACCCCCCACATCTCTTATACATTCACCCTTTAGCACGCCCCCCATTCCCAACACTGCTCCTTTAAAAAGCAAGCATCAGGAATCTGACTGGTTCTTCAGGCTTGGAGACGTGTGTTTGATGGCCATGGTGTGAGCTTCTTTCTCTATGACAGTGACTATTAGACGGTTTCAGCTACATGTTGCCCATCTGGGCTTGGAATTATAATGTTTCTCAAATTGCAGACTTCTTGTTCCACAACAAGGTATGTGAATGACATGAATGTAATCTTTGTGGCATTTATATCACACAAACTGCAGCATACATGCTGCAAATGCATACTACAAACGTACCCTTGAAATGTAATATGTATTAAGTAATATGTATTAAGAGAAATGAAAAGAAATGCTGTAGCCTACTACTCCTACTACTCCTAGGGATGGGATCTATGTGGATTATCACATAATTGTCCTTATGGTTATTGCGATTGGTGTAGAAGGCCCATAACTTGTACTCAAATTTTTATGCCCTTGCATGAGTGTGGATTATTGTTGCTACGTAAATGAATGTTTGTGTGTAGTTGTATATATAAAATTATTTTAGTTGTTCTTATTATTTTATTTTTCTTCTTCTTTCATCGTGACGATCAGACCTTTAGAGATGGCCTACTGTGTAAAGTGACAGCGCAACACAGTGTCTCCCATGAGCAAGGCCTGGCGGTGGGCAGGAACGGCGATGAGAGGATTTATGGGTCCATCATCGGTGCTGTGAGCGGCTCACATTTCGGCCGCGCCGAGGCCGGGACGCCAAAGGTTGAGGGGAATAATGAGCGTGCCGAAGCAGACACTCCGCCGACCAACAACACCCGGCCACTGACAGACACACACATGCCACCTGTGGACACTGTGGCAACTGCTCAGAACAACACCAATGTTCACACGTTGCCCCCGTTGTCCGACACCTCGCCAAGCTTCCGGGAGGCGCAGCAGTGGGAGCCGCCGCTGCTACAGGCAGGAGGAGGCACTCAGTTTGTTATGCCCGTAGCCCCACTCGGAATTGGGCCTTCAATCTTTCGCCCGACATTAAGCTACGTGCTGGACGGAGGCCAAGCCCGTGCCAGAGGGGTTCTCGATGACAGCAAAGGCCACGCTCGTGCTCACATAGAACCTTGTGTCCTTTGGCCCAGCGGTGGAAAGTCTAATAATGGACCACCTTCGGAGAGGCACAAGGATAAACTTTTGAGCGAGTGGAGCGTCCGCTCTGACTATTATCTTAACGCGGGAGGCAGCGATAACTGCGAGGAGGACAGCGAACAATTGAACTTTGTTACTGTGCCAGGTCAGCAGCTGTTGATCTCGGAGAAGGACCGTCGCGCATACGTCACTTTAGACCTAGTGGATCCGTTTGCTCCCAGGACTACGAAACCCTGCGAATCCTCCAAGATGCCTCACAGATCTCACAAGAGCAACTCTGAGGGTAAAACGCGCTCCAAAAAGGACAAGTCTGGGAGTTGTGCGCACCACGCCGCACAGGTGCAGCTGGAGAACGTTCCTCAGCACCTCCCGGCCCAGCAGACCTCAAAAACACAAGAGAATGGCCTTGAAGATGACAAGGCTCCATCAGTGGCTGTGATAGAGACTGTTGCGGTGGCTGAGAAGTATGCCACCAAGCCGCATGGCAAGAAGAAGAAGAAACACGTTCAGAATGCAACGGCGGTGAAGAGTGAGGTGCAGCCACTGAGCGAACTGGAGAACGGAGCCAAACAGAAAACGGCGAAATCTAAGATTGATATCTTTGAGGCCAAAACGGACGATAATAAAGCCGGGAAAAGCAAAGATAAGCCCACAACTATTACCGGTTTGGACGGCGATAATAATAAGTCAGATGATGTGCAGAAAAAGGCCCATTCGCTGGAGACTATGGCAAAACAGCAGGCTGAACCTTCAGGCTGTGCATCCCCTAAAGATCAGCAGCCTGCAGCCAAGCCGACTGGCCAGCTAAACGAGGATGCAATTAAAAGGCGACGCCTGTCTGAAAATAAGTTTGGGAAGATGGTCAGTACTATGGAATCCAAGCTATCCAAGCCGGAAGGCTCCATCGCCCAGGCAAAGAGGGAGGAGCCCAAGGCAGGCGCGGAGACAGCCCGCAGGAAGGCCTACAGTGACATAGTCAAGCAGAAAGCACAGACACCTAAAGAAGGTAATATTATTATGTCGAGTGTTGATTTTTATTTATGTAAAATATATACACACATTTTTTTTATCCCACGATTTTGTAACCCATTTTCAACCAGTGCCAATTCCTAATGTGATCCTGGTCTCTACACACCCTCCACCAACTTGCAGCAGACTGGCCTCATGCTTACTCCAATGCATGAGGAGTCCAAGCTGCCTTCTTTTCACCTGACCGGGGGGGGGGGGGGGGGGGGGGGGGGGCAGGAACCACCTGGCCAGCTGAGGCGCCTCCATCAGGTGCCTCAGCTGGCCAGGGGGAGGCAGTTTAGAGCCCAGGATTACTGCATGTTTTTGTGAGGGTATCTACCCTAGGAGACACAGGGAGACACAATTTCACACAAAAAACAAAAATGCCCTTTCGCCAACCACACCTCGGTTATTTTTTCATATTTCTTTCTATAAATTAATGTTGTGGGGCATCCTTTAACCACAAGCCTGCTTTTATACTTTGACATATGAGATTGCTGTGCAAAAGTAGTGAAAATAGCTCACAACAGGCCAAGGGACCAAAGGCTGCACGTGTAGACCGCACTATACTTTTACTTTTTTACTATATTCTTCCTGCATTTCAAGTGGGTCTGTGTGTATATATACCATAGGCTACATCAGTAGTTTTCAACCTTGAAAACCACTGGCCTACGTAATGCCAGCACGGTGCTATTCCAAAGCCCCCTCAGGCACATTCTTAACTATTTACTTGCATGCACGCGGTTCTTGATGTTCAGAAAACATATAGGACAGGATTTAGACTCGAGATAACCATCTCCATCACAAGTGACGTATATGTTCCTGTTGTCCCTTACCGTAGCTCCCAGAGTGGTGCAGCCCATCCAGGCTGTGTCGGTGAGTGAGGACCCCCAGAGTCTGTCTCTGTGGTGTCAGTTCTCTGCCGTCTTTACCGATCACACCGTCACCTGGAGGAGAGACGGGACCATCCTGGCTGAAAGCAAGAGAAGGTATTATAATTTATCATCAGCTAAAATCACTGACTGCAGGTCCCCAGTTTGATATGCATTACTTTAGCCCCGGTCAACGCAGCACCATGATCCTCTGCTTGAGACTATAATCAGGTGTGTACAAAATAAATAAATAATAATAATCACACTTGTGTGAAGTGAGGCGGTGCCCACTGTGACTGCCACATGATGTCATCCCATGGGTATTCTGGGGGGAAAAACACAGAGGGGCTGCCTAAAAACACATTGGCCATCAATCTATTACCTTGATCCCTCTGCCATCATATATTTTGCCATCATATATTTTGCCCTGTTGATGCCCCCTGTTCTTCATTTACCCCTGAGGTTCCCCTCCCCTCCCATAGCTTGCATTGGTGCAGGTTGTCTTTATTCTAATGCAGGTATTTTAGTAGCTCCAAACTTTCAAATCACACCACACACACTACAGGGTAATCGGGCTGATTATTTCATACAGAATACACTGCATGATGTTTTTTAAAAAAGAGTTTCAACCTGGGTGATTGGAGAGGAGAGTGGCAAAAGGGAGGGGAGGGGATGTGATTTACATGTAAAGGCTGCCCCAAAGCGAAGACAGAATGAAGACAAGTTGCACTAAATGCAAACTGTGGGATGTAGAACAGAGGGCATCTATGACAAAAACCAAGGGCAATATGTATGATGTCAGAGCAATTAAGGTAGATTGATGACTGATGGTGTTTTTTTTCTGGTGTGGATTTCTCCTTTAAGACAAACAACAAACGTCCATAGACTTGTTGTCATGTTTGAAAGCCTCAAAGACATTATACTGTAAAAACTGTTGTTTACACCGGCCCATGGCAGACCACTTAAATCCCTAAGGCAGCTGGCGCTGAAAAACAACGATCTGTAAACTGTAAAATACTCTGCATACTTTCCGATGGTCTGGCTTGTCTGCCAGGCTCAGGGGAGATTTGTAATGGCTTTCCATATCAATCCAACATCCTGTAGTGACCCATTCGGCATGCCTAGATGTTTCAACCAATCAGGGAGCCTCATGGAGGGGAGTGGGTCACATTTCGACAACAAAAGGTGGACACACGCCACCACCACCACGGACAGCTGGCACCCTAGCATAGTGTCCCAATGAACCTGTCACACGGCACATGATGTTTCACCTTACAACTATCAAAGTTATGGGGTGAGATTAAAGCCATTAAACTGTCATTTGAAAGGCTTAAACCCTATGTCACATAATTAATCCAGATTGCACAGTTTACACCAAATAACCAATTATTTTTGCATGTGGATACTCTAGGGCAGGTTCATGTGGTTGAGATGATGAATTACGAAGGAGTAAAGTAGCCTAAGAAATTATGAAAATAATATATTTAATGTTCATTCTATGACCAAAATAAACAGAATAGTTCAAGCATTCTAAACCCATAATAGCACTATAACATATGCCAGGGCTCTTGTTTCTGGTGGTGTGTGTAGGACTGCAGTTTTGTACTACACGTCCATTCCAAAAAAATAGAATATCAAGGAAAAGTTGGTTTATTTCCACAATTCCATTCAAAATCTCAAACTTTCATTAATTATAGATCCAGTGCTCACATTGTAAATGATTAAGTATTTATTTGTTTATTTTTACACAATTTGGCTTCCAGCTCATAAAACCCACCAAATCAGGATTTCAAAAAATTAGAATATTTTATGAGACAACTAAAAAAATGTGTTTTAAACAAGAAATGTTGACTATCTGAGAAGTATATTAATGTATGCAGTTAATACTTGGTCTGGGCTACTTTAGAACAAATTATTTCATCTATGGGGCGTGGCATGGAGGTGATCAACCTGTGGCACTGTTGAGGTGTTATGGAAGCCCAGTTTTACTTCAATAACAGCCATAAATGAATTTGTATTGTTCAGTCTTATGTCTCACACCTTCCTCTAATACAACCCAGATTCTCTGTTGGGTTAAAGTCAGGACAGTTGGCAGGTCAGTTAAGCGCAGTAATACCATGGTCAGTACAGCAGTTAGTACGAGTTTTGGCTCTGTGGGCAGTGCCAAATCGAGCTGGAAAGGAAAATTAGCATCTCCATGAAGCTTGTCAACATACCGAAGCCCAAGAGGCCAATGACCAAGAGGGTCGACTTACGTTTGCTTCCTGACTCTAGAAGGAGGGGCCGGGTACAATATTAGGAGACCGGAAGTATGTTGGAGTCTATTCATTTCCAATGGTAGAATGAACGTGAACACAACTTATGATCCATTCCTTAACTCCATGGATACTGAACTAAATACTGGACCCGATCATCAAAAGGCATATAATATTTACAGCATATTCATAGTAAAATGGCTTCTATTAGCTAAACAGAACAGAAGAAATTTCACTTTGTTATAAATTATTCTTTATACCACCGCCCAACTCTCGCGAGATTTGTTATGAGTCAGGAAGAGTCTCTTTGTAATCTGCAGTTTCACATACGACAGATAGGGGGCTCTGATCTAAACCATTACTACTTAGGAGACCATTTGTAGGCTTTGTAGTCCATGTCATTTTATATAGTGGCGCCAATGGGAGTATGGCCATCTTTATAAATAGAGTATCTTTGCCGAAGCATAGGTTACTCTAAAAGATGGTGGGTTTTATGAGCTGGTAGCCAAAGTTGTGTAAAAATAAACAAATAAATACTTGAAATCATTTACAATGTGAGCACTGGATCTATAATTAATGAAAGTTCGGGATTTTGAATGGAATTGTGGAAATAAACCAACTTTTCCTTCATATTCTAATTTTTTGGAATGGACCTGTATATTAACAAGATCAGAATAACAGCAGCTTCTACCGATCAGACATGTAACATAGTTTATGGATATGTGCATTGAAAATGTAATTTGGGATATCTTCAGCTTTATGACAACAGTTACTGTAAGTAACATGCTTTTTGTTTCCACAGCTCTGGGGATGAAAGCAGAGCGTCAGTCACCATCAGCAAGGCATCTCACAAAGACCTGGGCAAGTACCAGTGTCTCCTCTCCAGTCCACATGGATCTGTCACATTGGACTACCTGCTCACTTACGAAAGTATGTTTTGAGAAGGTTTACTTAACCTTAATTGTATTTTATTTTATTATTTTTTTATTTTATTATTTTTACATAATATATACGAGTTCTTGCCAGATGTACAGTTCATGGTTTTTGACCATTTCAAACTCTTTGACAGTACTCAGTGAGATTGTCATCCCGTCACCATCAAAGAAGCTCCAATGTAAGTTGGAAGGTCATGCTCATGTCTGGCATTTTACACAAACTGTTACACAGTAGTGTGCTGTAAACAATACATCAAATACAATTATCAGATGTGATCGCAATTGGGAGCTAGACACCACACAAAAGACTCCACAATGAAACAAAGTCCAAAGTTAATGTTATTTCATTCCACTATAGAAGAAAAGCATAGAGCAGTGGAGTGTTCAATTCAATATTCATTTGGGGGAGTGCAGTCCAAGGGCTCCATTTTCGTCACACTCTAAACCCCTTATTCCTTATTTTAAAAAATAAATGAATAGTTAGAAACATGCCACATCTAATGACACATTGTGAGCATGTAGACTGGCCATTTTAACTATTGAAAATGTTTTTGTTTTTTGTTTTTAAATAGTTTTAAAAGGCAAAGAAGTTAAGCGATAAGGGGTTTAGCAGTGACGAAAATCTAGGCCCAGGTATCATAAGAGAAAACTCTAGGATGCAGACAAATGCAGAGTCATAAGTGTGCATGCTTCCAGTTCCAATACTTAAAATCCAAACTGTCAGATTAAAGTGGCTTGTGCCTGCATTGCATGAGAGTTTTTACTTTTGAGTGGTAGATCCATTTGATTCCTTCTCAATCCAGATCCTCCTCTATCTATCCTCTGTCCTTGCACAAGTCCTCTGTTTGTCACCGTGTCTAGGTTAAAAGTGGTTCAGTCTTCAGCAGTGGCCTTTAAATAGAGACAACCTTAGAGACAGCAGCTTGCACTGAAGTCTTCAGTTCATGCCCTGCACCTGTTCAATGTGCTCCTCTAATTAGAGTCATAAATGCTAGCCAGCTGCTGCCACTGGCACTGCTTATAGACCGGCTACTATAGATCTGCTAGTTTCAAAATGTTTATTTTTGCAAAAATTGAAATGAAACATTCTGACACGATGAGTACTTTGGGTATTTAAGTTAGTGGTTTTCAACCAATGTTCCGGGAACCACCAGAGAGTTCCAGGTGGTCCCCAGCTAAATGGTGGAAAGTTGGTTCACTCTTTGAGAGCGTAACAATGATGTAACTCTTTGAGAGCGTAAAAATGAAACCAAATGCTCGACTATCTCAAGAGTTAAAATATTCAAATGAATTAGCCCAATTCTACACAACTACTAGAGAATGTAGAAGATCAATGGTCATTTTGATCTGTATATTTGGCTGTTTTGTTTCCCAAATCCAGCGTGGTATTGTGGACAAAAACAAAATAAGTCTCTAGTTTTGGGATCTGTGGGGCTAAAATGTCATCAAATGGTGGTCACTGGTTCAAATTCAGAATAGTGGGCCCTGCTATCAAAAAGGTTGAAAAACACTGCTTCAAGTACATTTTGATAACAAATTGTACTTTCACTCAAGCACATTTTGAAGAGTTTTACATTGCAGTATACAACATACTTTTGCAACACTTACTTTAACATTGTCACTGTTTGTTATTGGTCCATGGAGAGTTTTTACCTGTAGGCTTACAGCATGTGTTTCCTTTGTATCTCAGCTGTTCCTGTGGAGCTGGTGGGGGCAGAGGAGGAGGACGTCAACTGTTCAAGGCTGATATTCAGAGAGGAGGACTTCCTGACCGAACAGCACTTTGGGGAGAACCAGCCTGCCAGCATCGTCACAGAGAAGGTTCACTTCGGCGAGGGCATGCACCGCAAGGCCTTCCGCGCCACGCTGCAAGCAGGCATGGCGCCCTTGTTGACACCCGGAGACGCCTGCGTGCTCAAAGTACACAACTCCATCAGCTACGGGACCAATAACAACGAAGAGCTGGTTATGAAGAACTTTAACTTGGCCGTGGAGGTAAGAACGTCTGAACAGAGCGCTGATGAGTCATTATAATTGTACAGAGAACGGAAAGAAAGCACATCTGTCAGGGATTTTACTTACACAGAAGGCCTTACACATAACCTGACTCAGGGAACCTCCTCTCTGCTGCCCCATCTGGCGGAGTCAAGTTACTTACACATGGCATGGCATTACAAATCAGATCCAGCCAGTAGTTTTATGGAATGATACATCCATGATATGCCCGCCAAATTAATATTGTGGTATTTATATTACCCACTATTGAACTACAACACATTGACTCCCTGCAAAACACAAGCAGTGTTTTTTGCTTTTTGCACAACCTGTTCTACAGTGGCTGTTATGTACTTGGATCATCTGCAGAAAAGCTTTTTATTCAAAAGGAAATATTTATTTGCATTTCAGGAATGCCAAGTGCAGAACACAGCAAGGGAATACATCAAGGCGTACACTGCTGTAGCCGAGTCGAATGAGGCCTTTGGGGACGTCCCAGAGTAAGTTAAAACTTTATTATGCTGCCAGTTTGTGAGATGGCATATAGTGTTGCATAGATGTACAAATTACCCAGTGTGTTTGACATCAATAACTTTGTTAGTCAGCTCCATTGAGCTATATAAGAGCCGGAGAGTGAAAGACGATCCCTGCACAACCATTTAAATGATTGCTGCTCCCACAGCATGCACTCATACCATCCCTGGAATTATATACTGTATCTCCAACTGTATGCAGGCACATGCACTCTTGTTATGTGTCAAGAGGCAGCCAGAAAACAGTCTTTCTGTTTTTTAGACAGCTGGTAGATCTTTTTTTTTTGCCAGGGCCACAAATTGAAACCACACACTATAGAGGCAATTCCATTCGCCAGGTGTGTGTCCTACGTTACGAATGACAAGTAAATCTTATGGCATCACACAGGTAGCCCACAGAATCTGTTTTTGGTAGAGACGGTCCGTTTATGAGAAGAAGTATCGTAAAGTTTTAGACTATTGGTCCTACCTTGGGTATGCCTTACCCTTGATCACTAAATACATTTTACATTTTTGAAAAAAAGAAAAAAACATTTTAAAATAGTTTAACTATTTTACAGGATCATCCCCATCTACCTGGTCCATCGTCCCTCCAACGACATCCCCTACGCCACCCTGGAGGAGGAGCTGTTTGGAGACTTCGTCAAGTACTCAGTCAGAGACGGCAAGGAGATCAACCTCATGCGACGTGACTCCGAGGCGGGACAGAAATGCTGTGCCTTCCAGCACTGGGTCTACGAGAAGACTGAGGGGAACCTACTGGTTACGGACATGCAAGGTCAGTTGCATGAAGATCATTGTATCTAGATCCCAACAAGCATGTGGTATTAATATACAAATTATTTGTTCTTTGTATTGACCCACCTGATTAAGAGCATAGAGATGTTAACTGGTGCATTTATATAGTGCCTATAGTACAGTACATGAAGATTATTACAGATATGTCTGTGTGATAACATTATGATGTAGGCTAATAGAAGTCAGAAATCAGAATATAATTTTTAATCATTTGGTTTTGCAGGAGTTGGCATGAAGCTAACAGATGTTGGGATAGCAACCAGCAAGAAAGGGTGAGTAAGACAATGACGTTTTGGAAAGAAGATGAGGCAACACAGTGACAGTGTGCATCTTAACAAAATGAGTGACAACGTGTTCCGTCCTTGTGTTGTGTTCCAGGTACAAGGGTTTCAAGGGGAACTGCGCCACCTCCTTCATCGAGCAGTTCAAAGCTTTGCATCAGTGCAACAAGTACTGTGAAATCCTCTGCCTCACCTCATTACAGCCCAAACCCAAAAAGCCTGCCAATGTCCCGAAGCCTAAGCCCCAGCCTAGCGCTGTTCCCAAGAAGAAACCCTTTGGTCCCAGTGTGAAGGGCAAGTCATGATATTCTAAGCCAGGGCAAAGGTTTCAATGTTGGGCCTTCCTCTGTTTTAAGACTTCTGACCATGACCTTTCTGGGATTTGGGATCCATGAAGAGCATCCATATGAAGAGGTTGTGATGCCAGCAGAGGATGCATAACCATAAGGCTGTATGAGTCGCAGATAATCCACATGTTGTATTTTATTTGCCTCGTTTTGGACTGTAAATCCCAAGGAGAGTTGACGCCTACAGTATATTGAAATGACTGTTTCAAAAGAAAATGGATACAGTAGTGGGGGATTTCAGGATGTGGTGTAGAGTTGGTTATGCATCATACCGTAGTTTTTACTTTGTATCTTACAGTATAGTCATCATCCGACAGAGTTTGAGACATTATATAATTTGCTTTGGATAAAACTGTGACTAATTTAGAAAAAGGAAGAGAAAAAAACTTGAAATTTATATTTATAGCGTTAGTAATTTATCTGTAAATGTTAGATTTGTGGACGCCTGGGCGGCAATGTTGTGTCTCTTCGGATCAGTTGTATTTCCTCTCTTTTTTTTACTTTCAATTTACACTTCAAATTTCTTTATTTCCATCTTTGATTAAAAAAAAGGATGTGTTTCTGTGAATCAGATCAGCACGCTATAAGAATAGATGTACAGTAGACCTACACACACACATACAACATATTTATGTATCACTTCTCAACCACTGAACCCAAAAGAACATTTCAACGCAGTTTGTATTGAGATGGTGTTGATGATGGTGTTGCATACAAACATTGCTCATTCTTGGTCGTAGTACAAAATCGGTCTTTACTCATTTGCACTTTATCATTGAATTACTTGTGTTCGGTCGTTGAGAACTAGCCTGTAGAAATGCTACTAGTAGCTACCAGTGGCGGAAAGTAACATTGCAAAGTACTTTTACTTAAGTACTGTATTTATGTACAATTTTGAGTTGTTTGTACTTTACTTGAGTATCTAAAATTTTCAGGACTTTAACTTCTGCTCACTACATATCATATCAGAGGCAAATATTGTACTTTTACTCCACAACAATTATTTGACTTTAGATATAGTTGTTGATTACTGCTGTATACATTTTCGTCCCAGTTAGCCGATCTCCAAGCTCACATTGTCGTTACAATGCGATGCGTTGTGAACTTGTAGATCTCCATTTGAAAACTTGAAATGAGACATTCTGCATAATGAGTAATTTCCACTGTACCTTTTTACATTTGTGCTATTGCTTCAGTAAAATGTTGATTTAATGGAGCAATAGACTTTTACTTAATGCAGTGTTTCTACACTGCCGTATTGATGTTTTCAAAAGTAAAACAGCTAAGTATTCTTTTTTCCACCACCGCCAGCAGCTATATATCCTGTTGTTAGAACACCGACGTCTGATTGTGGCAGAAGTGAAGCCCAAGATATTCCTTCAACCCACCATATATTTAATGTAAAAATAACATATATTTTTTGATTAATATATTGTATTCGTATTTAAGGTATTTTCTGTTTGAATTCAATTACATTGTATTCATGGAGAAGTTGTATTGATTGATTGATTGATTGATTGATTGATTGATTGATTGATTGATTGATTGATTGATTGATTGATTGATTGAATGATTTTGTCAGATAAAAATATGGCAATTCCAAAAGCACATCACAGAATAAAGACATAAAAAAGCTTTTTGAAAGAAATTCAAGCTGGATCTAACTTTGACGTGTGTACATTCTAAGTGTTGTACAGTATGTGTACGAAAGTAGTTTCCATACCATAAGTCGTTTCATGATGATAGATGATATTTTTACATATCCCGTAAGGGTGACAGCTGACTATTAAAGCGTAGCCTTAAGATACCCTGAGTTTGGACCCTATCACTTCACAATATGTTCTTGCAGTACGCCAGCTATTCCATTACGGTGTGTCAGCATATCTCTGTGGGACATCATATACGGTATATACAGTATGTGAGTATGTGTGTGTGTGTGTCTGTGTGTTTGTAGCACACACACATCCGTGTGTGCATGCATGCGTCTGCGTGTGTGTTGTGTACTGTACAATAATACCACGTTTGTTTGTTATTAAACATGTGTCTGATAATTCAACCAGTGTGATTTATTTCCTGGAGACGAAGCACGCAGTGGCAAAGGTGTTTTTGCTATTAGGCAGACTAGGCATTTTTGGCGGGCGCCATTTTACTGTGCCTGTCATAGGTATGACATCACAGGAGATTTTTGCTGGAGCCCCCCCTTACCAAATGGCTCCAGGGAAAATCTTACCTGGGGC
The DNA here is from genome assembly GCA_039105355.1 of Benthosema pterotum. Lineage (NCBI taxonomy): Eukaryota > Metazoa > Chordata > Actinopteri > Myctophiformes > Myctophidae > Benthosema > Benthosema pterotum. Next base: position 34,515,376 of record CM076985.1, read on the forward strand.
TCCGAATTGCTTAGAAACGCCACTGTGCAGTGGAATGGCCCCTCTGACCTGCAGTTTGATACCTAAGCCTGAAGTATACTGTATACTTCGTTGTACAACGGTGTTGTGCTTTGAAAATAGAGCAGTATAAATTAACCATGAGAGTGAATGTATACTCTGTGTGAGTATCCTGCCTGGCAACAATGTTATGTAGGATTTAGATTTAATTTCCTAAAAACCCTGTTTCCTTGAAATGTGACCCTTGAATATACCAATTTACAGTAGCTACTGTGTGTGTGTGTGTGTGTGTGTGTGTGTGTGTGTGTGTGTGTGTGTGTGTGTGTGTGTGTGTGTGTGTGTGTGTGTGTGTGTGTGTGTGTGTGTGTGTGTGTGTGTGTGTGTGTGTGTGAAAAAAATATAAAATACAACAATAAGTGAGAAACACTATTACTGAACAGCCAAACACAGCATTATCTTTGTTTATGTGGTGACATTGTATAAGAAAACGCAACAAAAGTAAAACTGCATCCTGTGGTATTGTAATGTAAAGTATTTTTATTTCAACTCAATGAAAACACACTGGGGATGGATGCATATGTCCAAACTTAGAACGGTCACTTACTGTATTTCTGTCCATTATAATGTGGCTGGCATCAAAGCAACAAATTAGCAGCTGTGGCCTGCAGAGGTAACTGCATGGGTCACCAGCCATCTGTGGTCTGACACAGTGCTTCCTAAAATGTGGTCAAGGGACCCCTTAGGGTCCCTTGACCCTAAGGATGATAGTTTGGAACCAAAACGGAAACCCTGGCTTTGTTTATTGTATTATCTTGCTATGATACTTTGCTTATTATTTACCTTATTGTATACAAGAACCACTTAAAATATAACAAATATAATTTCAAAGTCTTTTCATCACTGTCTGCTAGTTTTTCAAGATCCAGAAATTTCAAGATTCAGAATTCTCAGAACCACTCAGCCTTTTAAGAGCTAAATTCATCATAACAACAAAAAATATAATAAAATAGATTGATAAAGTTGTGCTGAATAAATTCTGCCATATATTCAAACTATGCGCCGTGATGTGATGATGAGTGACGACAAAATCTAGGTCAAAATTTCTTTAATTTTTTTTTTAAATGAACACGACCGCCACAATATAACCATGCACCAGAGGGCCACATTACATATCTAGGTCGCAAAGATCGCAAAAATAGCCAACCTACAAGCTCAAAACCAATATTTTGGATATTTAATTGAAAACCTTTTTATTTCAAAAGACCTAAATCATCAGACATAAGAAAGATCATCTTAAAGGAGTTTTTTCACCAAAGTTCATGTTTTAGGTTGTTAATTAATAGAGAAAGTAAAAGATGGGTGTTAAATATTTTACATTCTGCTTTCTATAGTTTTAGGGTTTTAGTTATGGGAGGGGCGTTCAAACATGGTCCCAAATACATATTTGTTTACAAAATTTTAAAGCAATTTCTTTTTTTTTATTATCTACTACAATCCTAATAAACCCCAGGAAATTACATCTGGTCCCAAATGATCTACTGAATGTGAGAAACTGCTATATTGAGCCTCTTTCAGGAAAACCCAAATTTTGTGTTTTCCTGACCCAGAGGCTTAATATGGAGTGTGTAAAGTGCAGAGTGGTGTTTTGCTTCTTTCACATTCAGTAGATCCTGTGAACTTCTGTGGCCAGTTATAATTTCCTGGGGGTTATTAGGACTGTAGTAGATAAAAAAAAAAGAGAGAAATCAAACAACCTGAAACATGAACCTTGTTTGTCCTGCAAGCTGCATCTACTGTATGTAGATTGAAGTGAATAAAGTGAATTAAATGTTCAATTCTAGTTACAGAGGACAAGTATAATGTATTCATCCATTTGAGGCTTATTAGCCTGGGATCCTTAAAGCATGTCTGGTGTCCCCCTCATGGCACCCCAGGCAACTGCCTAGTCTGCATAATGGCAAAAACGCCCCTGCTGATGTTAACTTGCGGAACACTTTAAAGTGATGGATGGTGGTGGTGTTGGTTGTGGTAGTGGTGGTGGCCTGCATGCGACCCCTGTCTGCCAGTTGCACGGATGGATGCACCCTGTGGAGGTTCTGTCTTGCCATAGCTATTTAGTGTGATAATGGCGTTTGATAGCACAGGACACAAACACCATTGTCACACTCCATAGCTCTGGAAAACATGGTTCAGGATGGATGGACGGACGGACGCACAGACAGACTGTGAGAAGGCTTTCTGGAGAAAGGGGGGGAAAATAAAAACATAAAATGTAGGTGAGGTGATAAAGGGAATTAGTTTGAGGCATGAATAGCAGAGAAACAGAACAAAAAATATAAAGACCGGCTGTAGATTTCACAAGAGAATGATTCATTATTTGAAGTGCGACCATTTTGTGTGTGTTAGTCATCCGGTTGAGTTTTCTATCAGGTATTTCAGGGTCAGGCTCTGACAAAACCGATGGAATGTTCATTATTATTACTGCTTTCAAACTATAGTAGACTATAGTTAATACATCCCAATGAAAGCAGAAACCGGATATAGCCATTTCAATTCAGAAACCCTCAATCTGAAGCCATTTTATACTGGAAAACTAGTGTGAAAAGGTTTCTATTCTAACTAAGCTGAGACTTATCTGTGGAGTGGGTATGTGAGCAGCTGTGTGTATACAAGTCAGACAGAATGAGATAAAACATGAGAGAGAGGTAACAAGAAGCTATAGCAGCTGTCCTATTCATTCACCTCTGCTGTCAACATCAATGCCATAGTAGCCTACTATTTTGTCTACATACAAGTCAACTGTGTTGACTGCTGAAGATTAAACTTGCCAACATTTGGACCATTAGAACAGAATTACGTTTATATTTTAGGTAAAAACATGGTTTCAGGATGTAGTTCAAGAAACATGGGCTCAATTCCCTTGAAAAAGTTGATTTAAATCTGATTGACAGGAACACAAAATGGTTACATAACATTTGCCCAGCTCTCACAGTGATAAATTGATTCATTCATTTTAGGCTAGTGCATGTGTTCAGTATGTACTGTAGGCAATTCAATGGCAAAGAACCAACGTATGGCCTGTTTTGAAAGGAGAACCCATCTGTCTCACGACCAAACCAACTCACCCCAAGATTCCACAGTGAACGGTATAAGTTCCTCTCTCTCTCTCTTTCTCCCACTTCTTCTTCTTCAATATCCAGGTGGTCCACCGTCCCGCATCCCCTCTCTCCCTCTAACTCCTCTTCCTCCACCCCACAGCATTTATGTCTCCAGCACAGGTCTGGGTTCCGTGTAGCACATACAGTAGTTATAAAGTCCAATCCAGTTCAGTTCAGTCCAGTCCAGTGATGAGTATGCAGTCCTGCAGTCGTGTGATGAAGGTCTGGAGGTCCACACCGGTGCAACTGGTCCAGGGACTTGTCTGAGCGCCGCTCTGAGCTCTTTATGTAGCCATGAGGGGGGTTTGGACAAACAGACGGTTCCCCATCAGTGATAAGCTACTGCAGAAGTATCGATCGACCCTGACCAGAGGTAGAATGTGGTAACAGGGCCCAGTGGTAACTCCCAGTTATTTTAGGTTTAAGTGTCACAATAGTCGCGTACCTGATTCTCACGTTTTATTAATTTGAGAATACTATAAATGCACTTTGGAGCTGATATACTGTAGCTCCATAAGGATGGTTGGTTTCCAACTATCAGTCATTTTTTAAATACGGATGGATACCTTGGAACCCAAGCAACGCCCCTCAAGGAAGACCCCCGTGGGGTTCCTGGACCCCCAAGTTCCAAACCAGGAACATATACAGCGTATATATAGCTCTTGCTATATCTATGCTATGACCGAAAATGAACAGGAACAAACATAAAGTTAGACTACAGCAAGGTCAGAGATTCACTGTTTTTTCATACAGGCATGGATGAAATTTATTATATGGCATTTGTTCTGATTCAAACCAGTGTTTTGATTCCACATTGGATAAATACCCACACTGTACCTATCCTTGGGTTTGATTGGCTTAATATCTTTCACACTGTTTTCCACCATGTCCCCAGGGAACCATGCTGACTTTTTGGCAGATTTCACTAATTGAACCTGATACTGCAGATTCTAACCCAGCCATGAAAGGTCTGATAATTACTACACCTTGCTTCATCCTCTGTTTCAAATACAAAGGGAAGACATCATTGCACATAAAAAACACACAAAGGCGTCCATTTACATACTGTCACCTCTTAAACATGTACAAAATTGGAAAAAATACAAAAATCACGGCACCCCCTCTTTAAGGCTGATTGTATTTTGTACTTACACTTCTATTGAGACATTTGGATTTTGTCAAAGGTCACGTCTCACCTAGACAACAGAAATGTGAGAGACGTACTGTATCCCCTGAGCAACTATGCAGTCTCTATTAGCTCATTGGTAAACATTTCAGAACTTGTGCAGGAAACCGAGTACAAATACATAATAGCCTACTTTGCTAAATGCTGTTTGAATAACCGCCCATGACCTGTAACAGAGTATATTACAGCATAGGCAACGTCTACATTTAGAGTTCTCAAGCTCTGCCCGAACCCGACCAGGCCCGACCCGACCCAATATTTTAAGGCCGGGTTGGAACTAAACTCTATGCTAAACCAGGCTTTGAGCCTGATCAGTTAGAGCCCAGTTAGGGCCAGGCCTCAATTTTCAGGCCCGTTGAGAACTCTAATATAAACTTTTATTCATGAGCGAAGCGGGCACAAGCAAGGCGATCGGTGTTCAGCGTCGGCCTCTTGCGGTACTCTGATTGGCCGGTTTAGGTGATGGTGTAATGGTGACATAAGTAAAAGTGCTTTATAGCTAATGTCATGTATACATGGGTGTAGTGGAGGGGGGACATGGAGGGACGCGGGGGGACAGCGTCCCCCCACTTCTCACATCTAAAATATTTTTTTGGGCAAAAGTAGGCCTATGTTTTTTGTCTTGGCATTTACTTTTATGGATACAATTAGGCATTGTAAACAATCATTCTCAATATGCTATACAAATGCAACTGTGCAAGCACGTGTCTTGAAGGGGAATTCCACTCCCACATTTTTAATGAGTTTCCTTTTTTTCTGAGAGTGTACAAATGGAACCAAATGGACCCGCTAGGGTCCATTTGGTTCACATTTGTACACTCTCAGAAAAAAAAAGAAAATGGGCGGAATTCCCCTTTAAGAGGCGTCCCCCCACTTCTAAAAGTCCCACTACAACACCGCTTCACTCACACACAAGTAGGCCATGGCCTACGCGTGCGCAACGCCAAGTTTACACTCTTCCGATTGATGATCCTGTTAAGTAAAGAAATCCTAGTACTTAAAACTGCAGTGTAGTACGAATGGGTCCATTGGGTCCATTTTGGATGTGAATGTGAATATAATAAGAGTGTTAAAGGGTACTTGTGGTTTAGCTGAGCTCAAATGTCCGCTCAGGGTTTCACTCAGGTCAGTGTTCGAAGGTAACCATGGATACCAGAGGTCTGTGGGACACTGTAAATAGTCCCAAATGCCTCCCATTTACTAGAACTGTCTTATCTTTCATAGGAAAACGGTGTAGCTAGCTATACCCAGTATCACATATTGGGTCAAACAGCACAGTTAATCAGTTAATACATAGAAGATTTAAAATCACACACATGCACACACTTGCGTGCACATACACGTTATTATTGTTTTATCTGTATCATAGTATATTGAACTGGAGAAGGATTGGCTGCTGGTTTGTTTGTGACCACATCCAGTGTGATTGGCTACCTGGGGCCTTTGATAAAATGTCCCCGGACTGGTAGGGAGGCTTTTATTTGTTCGTCCTTGAAGCTGATAACTCCTAGATTGGCCTGTGTGAATGAACTGACGTCCCTTCACCACACCATGTGCACTGAGAGAGAGAGAGAGAGAGAGAGAGAGAGAGAGAGAGAGGGAGAGAGAGAGAGAGAGAGAGAGAGAGAGAGAGAGAGAGAGAGAGAGAGAGAGAGAGAGAGAGAGAGAGAGAGAGAGAGATACTTTCTAAGTATAACTCACTGTTCTTCCTGTTAATTTCAAGCACTACATTTCATTGTGTCATATTGTGGGCCATATAGCAAATACAGCACACTGTACACTTCCTTGTAGGCTAAATGGACCTGGCCTATGCATACCACATCATCCAACTAATTTGTAGAAACCAAAACATGTACTGTATACTGTACATATAGTTTGTGTTTCATTTTGTCTTGACATCTATGGTTCACCACAGAGGAGTCTGAATTATTTGTGCACATACTGTAAGTTATAACATTGCTGAGTCACGGTGAGTCCACTTCAAAGGTAAAAGAGTGTGTCTGTTTAATCTATGTCTAAATTGTCTATAGGCCTATAGACATCCCTGACAACATAACTATTGTTATAGGCAATGGTTGTCATCAGTGGAAATCAGAATTGTTAAGCAGTGGAGATGAATGGGTGACGTCAGCACAAATTGGGATTATCTGGGGCAACAGTTGATGTCAGTGCACTCATGCAACAACCTGCCGATGCTGCGGACCCACACTTGAATGCGCATGTGCAGCAGAATAACTCTGGCAATGTTGGCCAAGTTTACAGGGGCCAACATTAATTCATACAGTAGCAGTCTTTGACTGGAATGCATAAATAAATGTATAATGTTTAAAGGTAGTAAAGGCAAATTTAGTGTGTACAAACACTGTGTAAAGAGACTGCCTTGCTGTGATTGGCTGAAACACTGCCTCACCCCATACAACCCCCTTCCCCTCACAGATCAGTCACACCTGTCCTGAGCCTGATGAATGATTTTTTGTCATGATTTGACAACAACAAAGTTCTGGACCGCCTGCAGGGAAACAGCTGCTGCATCAAAGTAAAAGTGACAGAGGGGAAAACGCAATAAATATAGCTATAGATCTATTTTGATGTTTGACAAAAATGTTGCATCTATTACCTTTAATCGGAGCATTCAATGGTCCAGTAGACAGGTCCTCAAACTAATCATGTCCAGCCGTGAATGTCCGTGAATTGTGTGAGGTGAAGGTGAAGGCCATTAGCCTGTGATTGACACTTGTCATTTCTGATGTCTCTTAAAGGGATAGTTCTGAAGTAGACCTCTATGAAATACTTCCATTTATTTATATAGTGTTTTCAACTGTATTCATTGATTGCACAAGCCCTGAGATGTGAGTTCTGCTCTGGTTTTGGTGAATAAAGTCATTTGTGTTGTTGCAGTCGCAGTCTATTTGGAACAAAACCAGAGCATAACTCCCATCACTGGACTCCGGTAATCAATGAACAAAGTTGAGACCAGTATATTAATAGCAAGTATTTCATACTACAACTTCAGTAAAAAATAAAAAAAATAAAGTCAGGTACACTACACTGTTATTCTAAAAATGAAAACAGTGAAGTGAAAATAGAGCTATTTACAGTACAATATTGTTTCAAATCTACATAAATTACATTAGTAAGACCCAACTACACACAGATTCAAAACAGATACAGTAATTCATACTGCCAGTAGCAGTCTCACTAATTCCCCACATAAACACAAACAAAAACACAACTTTCAAAGTTCTACATTTCATTTTTATTTGACCCAAGTTATATGAATCACAAATACTTGCAAGTAGTGGAATCTTTTTTAACAAAAGTGATATTTCCCGACCTTTAATAATAAGATAAAAAAAAACACCCGATATAAAAGGACAAATCTATACTGAGCCAGCTTGGGTGGTCATCAAGAGTAAAGGAAACTAAGACAGGACAGGGATAAAAGAAAGAGAATACTAAGAATGTAAAGTCTCAGCTTCACAGCGGTCAATGTTTTCTACCTTAGCAGCAAACCAGATTTACAGACTATTTATACTCTGTCGTGTGCAAGTTAACGGTCATGCATCGGAAATAGCAGGTCTGCAACTTGCTGCGTGCCACAGATGTGACACCTTATGTCTTGTAGATCTATTTTCGGTGCAGGACTGACACGGTCACGCAACAGAGCATAAATTAGGTATTACAAACTATATGTATATTGCACTGAGTAAGTGCTCTAAATGAATGAAAAAAATAAAAATAAAACAAATTCACATTCAAGTTAGAAGACATGAGACAGGCGACATGACCTTAAAGTGATCTATAAAGTGCCCTTTAGGTTCAATTGTGTTAGAAAAAGGGGAGAAAAATGAATGTAAAAAAAAAATGAAACGTTATTTTTCATCTGTAAGAAACGTGCTGCTTTATATTCAGTTTCAATCACAGCTTTTTTTTGCATACACGCTCACAGCCGCGCACACACAGACATACGCTTCATTTTCTGTGTTATTCGTCATTAATACTTCTGTTAGATGACCATACATACATGTTTAATATATATCATGAAAGTTTTTTTATAAGAATTTACAGCATTATGAACAGGGATAAGCATAACAATATTAATATAATAATAATCACTTTGACGCATTATCTCTCAGACAAACTATTCCCATTGAATTCTTCCCCTACCCCAAACCCAGAGGGATAATACACTTCCAATTACGAAAGCAATCAAAGCAAACACAAGATACATCATCATGCTGCTTTTCCATAGCTCTTTACGATAACCATTTTTATTCAACACATTTTCTATCACCATGACAAATGATATGGATCCATCATTTCCCCAAAATGGGCCAAATTTACACTCTCTACACATTCCATCTAGAAATGTCCAAATAGTAAACATCAGATTCATCAGTACAAATGCATTGAGTATTTTCCTGTAAGAACAATAACATTGATAAAAAAAAAAACATCTTTAAAATTAAAAGAGAAAAGAAATCCTTTTCCTTTTTTTACTTTTAATAGAAGATTATCAAACCATCAGTTGATACATTTCCTCATTTCTCAGTCTGTCCCGAAGAATCAATGTTATTCTACAACAACAGGCCGTGATGGTGATCACTGAGTTGAATAGGATCACTCCACGCGTTACTGAAAAAAAAAGGGTTTGCGTCAGATCTCCTGATCTGTGATTGGCTAACATTCCTAAGGTAATCCGGTGTTGCTGTGTTTGAGGATCTGAGAGGCGTGGTCGTAGTGCCGTTGACTGGGAGAAAAAGTAGTGCATGTAAAAAAAAAAAAAAAGCCACGTTTAAGGCTTGATTCATACTTTGTTGGGCGTTGGACGCCGCACGCCGAAAAGACCCCAATCTGCAACGCTCACAACGCGTGGCAGATTGGGTTGTTTTTCCCACACGCAACACCGGCGCCAAACTAAGTGTAGCTCGGGGGCTTAAGGCCATGCGAAAACCCTTACGGAGAAGGGTTGCACGAATACGGAGCTATACAATGCACACAAAGGATCTCAATGAAATGTTATTAGTGTTTTGTTTTCTTTTTCCAGCACTGAAGATTTTCACAGGAACGGGAGAGAGGGGGTAAAAGAAGAGGCATAGAGTGGGCAGTTGTAATCATTTGTAAAAAAAAAACATGCCTGTGTAGTAAATAGAATTCAGCCTTCTTAATGGTGCAACTCTATCCCCCTTTCCACCACCCATTCCATCCTATGCACCTGGAAAGAGTGACCGGCGTACAGTACAAGGACCAGATAGGAGACCGTAGTAGGAGGTTATTGGCTCAACGAGTCGCTGCACAGTCTCAACCCAGCGGCTCGTTCGTTACAGTACAACATGCTGGCACGGAGCTGCTGCTGTACGGCCACTGGTAAAATGGCAGTGTGGTGACCGTTTCCCCGTGGACCGTGCTTGCTGTATTTTTAATGCAGCCGTGTTTGTTTTTATTTATTTTTTGGTGTCTTTTTTGTTTGTTTTGTTTTTCGTTTTAATCGACCCCTTCAAAACCCTGGGCGTTCTCCACGGCCATGAGGAGCTTCTCTCGCAGGTCCTCGAAGGACTCGTAGGTGGGCAGGTCCAGCCGGTTGAAACTGAAATGAGAAACGTTATTAGATCAGATATGTTGAGGTTAAGGGGCGTGTTGGGAGGCTATAAGAAGCACTGGTGCATGCATGTGTGTGTGTACAAACGGTTGGTAGTACTTGGTACATACCATGTGTGGGCTCTTGGCAATTTATCTGGGGTCCCCCACTGCTCAATGGTAAACAGCTGGGGTCCATTCGAACCTTGTAGAGAAAGAGAGAGAGAGAAAGATAGAGAGAGAGCATTAACACTTGGACAGCTTAAAATTAGTTTATTTAGTCTTTGCTTACTAAAGCGAGTTTCCCCAGGTTTTGCTTTCTTGAGACTGTACTACTTTCTTGCCACAGATTTGGATCGGATTGGTTGATTGCTGTTGTGCTAATACAACCAGTAATATAACAATAAAGATAATATAATAATAATAACATTTACAGACATTTATTTTTAAGTGCTGCCTCAGCACTTCCTTAAACGGTTTACAAGCTTTGTCTGCACGGAACGGCGCGCTCCCATTGGAAATGAATTGCAAGTCGCTGGGGGACGTCCGTGGCTAAGCGGCACGGCTCCGTGGCTAAGCGGCACGGCTGGCCACGCTCCCATTGGAAATGAATTGCAAGTCGCTGCGAGACGTCCGTGCCTAAGCGGCACGGTTTTTGCTTGATGCTGAACCGAACCATCTATCATTCATTACAGGCTATGGGATGGTAACTGTACTATTGGCCAATCAGACGACCTATCCCTATCCTTACAAGCTATGGGATGGTTATGCTACACTGCTCCATTGCTCCAACTTGCCGACTGCCGTGCCAGTGTAGCAAACGAGACGACTGACAGACAGCCGACAACTTATGGACTGGACTTTTTTTTAAATGAAGTTTGAGATGAACACAGTTTGCTTACAAGCAGCTGTGCATGATTTCGTGTCGCCGTGATCTATAATAGTCTGACGGATTTGTTGTCCTCCTCCAGCATGCTAACGACGCTAACAGTTGGTTTACTCACCACACCGTTCTATATTGCGGCCAACATAATGCGATGCGACGCCACTGTGTCTCCCTTTATCCAGTCCCAACCAAGTCTTTGATGGATTAACCGTTTACAAAATACAGGCTACTACATTTCAACCACAACTTCATTCAAAGACTGTTAAGACTCAGAAGTTTCCCTTCTCAGTTAGCTCATGGATATATATTTTTATTGCCCATCAGATTTTCTTAAAATCACACCCATGTCAAATGAGGGGCACTCTTCTGTTTGTCTACACCTGTGGTTTTCAACCAGTGGTCCTAGAGAGAGTTCCAGGTGGTCCCCAGGCTAAATGGTGGGAAGTTTGATAACCACATGTAACTCTTTGAGAGCGTAAACATGAAACCAAATGGACCTGTGTTGCTCCATTTCGGGGGTCTGTGGGACTAAAATGTCCTCAAATGCTGGTCCGTGGCTCAAATGCACAATAAATACTGGGCCCTGGTGTCAAAAAGGTTGCAAACCCCTGGTCTAGAAAAGACAAACATTAAAGGGCCATTTCACCCCTTTTGCTACCATGCCATATTTTCATGCTGTTTAGCATACAAGGAACCCTTTCTTGATTTTTATGTGTGTCACTGTAATGTCAGCTTTTACATCTTTTAGTTCTGACTACATGCTCATGAAGTCTACAGTCTATAGCGCCCCCCAGTAACGACAGAAAACGTGTTTAATGTGAAAACAACAAAATTACAAATACAACGGGAGCAGGACAGGAGTGGGAGCAGGGGTGTAGTGGAGGGGGGCCGCGGGGGGACAGAGTCCCCCCACTTCTCACATCTAAAATATTTTTGGATCTGAAAATAATCATTAGCATGGTGACATACATCTTGATGACATCATCAACATGTATTTAACCATGTCAATGACTTTCCTTTTTTCTGACAGTGTACAAATGAAACCAAATGGACCCTGCTCAAAATATAATAAAATGGGAGGAATTACCCTTTAAGAGGCGTCCCCCCACTACAGGACACCCCCCACAGACCACCACACAGGCAGCACTTATTTCACAAGACATTTATTTTTTTTGCATGAGGAGTCGCGCTGCCTTCTTTTCACTTGACAGATCATGGGAGTTTCCCTAGTTGGACATGGCGCATGGAAAGAATACGTTATTCCGACCAATTCCTGTCCCCTCCATCAAGCGCCCCGGCTGGCCAGAGGGAGGCAGTCTAGAGCCCTGGATTACTGTAGGTTTCTGTGAGGATATCTACCCTAGGGGACACGGGGAGAACATGCAAACACCATACAGAAAACCCCGCCCCGGGTATGCGTACCGATTACGCGTCCCTAGTGGGAATCGAACCCAGGACCTTCTAGCTGTGAGGCGAACACCTTTTTTCTCATGTTCAGCTTTACTTTGTTTTATTACCAAGGTGAGAAATGTAACGTTGATCACCAGCCAAAATGTGACAACTAAGTAAGCCTTTCTCTGAAGCGAGACAACATGATGAAAATATGATTAGTGACTAAAAGATGAAGTAGTATCCTGCTATTACAGAAGCCAATCAATCTTCTTGTCAGGAATACAGTGCATACCATAGAGTTCAGCAAAGCCATTCATGGGGACTCTGGATGTTCCTGTAACAAACTGAAGCAGACGGATCCTCTTCTCAGCATCCATCAGCAGGACAACCTGAGCAGAAAAAAAAATCAATAATCAAACAGGAAGATTGCATAACACCACATAGAGCTACAGTATGAGTAACTCTTTCTTTCTTCTTATAAGAAAGGACATACAAACAAAAAGGACAACAAACAATGGCAGAAGTTGTAATGACGGATTTCCTTGTAACGAGGCAAAGGCCTGTATGAACAAACAGATGTTGTTTGAATTAGTCCAGCCCGTATGACCCTGTTTGTGTGTGTGTGTGTGTGTGTGTGTGTGTGTGTGTGTGTGTGTGTGTGTGTGTGTGTGTGTGTGTGTGTGTGTGTGTGTGTGTGTGTGTGTGCGTGCGTGTGCGTGCGCACGAGCGTGCTGAACCAAGCTCCAGACAGCTGATAACCAGGGCAAGTGCAGCTCTAGTCTCTCTTTCATCAGAGCAAACACACTGGTTCATCCAAACAGACTTTGATCTTCCAAAGATTAGGCCAGGAACCCTGCCACTGGCCTGATGGGGGGCAAGGGTGATGAGAATATTCTAGTATGGAGCCATTGCTTCCATGTTTCAAAGCACGCCATACCATACAATCCTGCCTGATTTGTTTTTGTTCCACACTCTCTCAAATCAAAATCAAATTTTGCCGAAATCCACTTCCTTCCAACTTATGGTGGGATGTCGCTGGGACCGTTTCAGGTGAGGTGGCTCTGGTCGGCAGACCGTATAAAGGAGCATGCACACTTTAACACTCCCAGTGCCAGCACTTTTTCCATATTTTTTTTAGGTAGCTAGTGCCACTAGGTAGCTAGTGTCATCTAAAAGTCATATTTCATATTTCGTTCCATGTTTCCCGTCGGACAAGTTAGTTGGTGACACACTTCCGGTTCTGGGTTGGTCCGTCTCTTATTTTGGTCCGTTCTGAATGAATGATGCGATCGCTGCTTGCTGCCGTTACATTTGGATTGGATCAAACCGGCGACGGTGAGCAACATAGCGTGATGTAGATCAACCTAAGTGGCATCGGTCATAACTATTATTTGATAATGATAAGCGTGACGTAGCTCTACTGCAAAGGCACGGAAACTGTTAACAGTGGACGCTACGCAATAACACCCAGTGTCACATGCTGTCATTATCGCACGTTGTTTTCTGAGCACAAAACACTGGCCTTTTGAAAATGAACTATTATAGTTCATTTCCTGTTGAAAATGAACTAGAATGCGTGATTTCTTGCTCACCGCCTGTAAGCCCCTTAAGTCTTGTTCCGATTGTGGAACTATGAAACACACACACACACACACGCACACCAATGTACAGGCTCAGGTAATGTTGCGTGCACATGGGCATTACACGCACGCACGCACGCACGCACGCACGCACGCACGCACGCACGCACGCACGCACGCACGCACGCACACACACACACACACACACACACACACACACACACACACACACACACACACACACACACACACACACACACACACACACACACACACACACACACACACACACACACACACACACACACACACACCATATTTACCTTCCAGAACCACTGTATGACAGGGTGATTGGGACAGTAGCCATTCTTATAAACCGTATGTTGCCTCCAGTCATTGACGTCGACATCCCCCAGGCCACACATGAGCAGCTGCACACACGCACACGCACACGCACACACACACACACACACATATACACACACACACACACACACACACACACACACACACACACACAGTGAACAATCATTGATATTGGTGGAAAAAAAGCACTACATTTCTTTTTTTACTGGCAAAGTAAAAATATTGATAATACTAGTGTAGAAACACACGTATTACAATACAGACTACACTTAAAAGTACCGAAAGGACATGGAAACATATTTGGCAGAACACAGGAGCGCAGTGACATTGAGCGTATTGGTCTGGATGACCTCAGCCCTATTGACCAGTTCATCTCTGCTTGCTGTACTAATCTACATCAGCGTGCCTAAGCCATGTCAATCTGTTTTCATAGTACTCATTTGTACTGTCAGCATAGACATTCTACAAATCTACAGCATGCTTGGTTAGAAAGCAGTAGCAGAATGAAATACGAGTATATGGCAGGTTGATTCTGTGTTGTAGTCCATACCTCCAACTCGTTTTCATCAAAGATCTTGATCAGATCGATGAGAATGAGCTCAGTGAAGCCCTGGAAAGCAAAAAAAAGGAACATTAAAGGTTTCATGACAAAAATCATTTATATTTATTGTTCTTTTAGGTTTTAGATTCTCAATTACACCAACACAATTTGAACTTTCAGTGGATTTAGAGAAACTATACATGACATTTTAACAGTCAAAACATGTTCCAATACAATACAGTTAGAATGCTGGGGGTTGACTGTTTTGAGGTTAGATGTACGTATGGTTGTATAAGACAGGTTTCACATGTCTTACAAATATTCACAGAAAGGGGAATTCTACCACTTTTTTCGGATCACGTGTTAAATACTGGATTGCAATTGGCTTAAAAGCAGTGGTAAATAGGACAACTCTGCACGGAACTGCAAAATATCCAGGTGCTTTATGATGCTAATAAACCGCAGAGCCACATATCAATGCACCGACTATCGCATCTGGAGACTTCTGAGTTTCAAGGCTAGAGAGTCGGGAGATTATGTGTATTCTGAAACAATTAATGATTGTAACTAAAGATCCTTGCAAGTTACAAGTGTGTTTCTTTCATTCATACAGTATGTAAAAAAGTGGTAGAAGCATATTTACCCACTGTGGGTAAATCAGCCAACAACCCACACCTTTTCATGGTAAATTCCTTACATACAACATAGTTCAACATTGATGGTTGGTAGGTAGGTGGAACAGTTTCATTGCAACTACAGCTGTGGCCGCCTGCATGGGTTTAACTCTAATTGTCATGCTGCCCCCGTGTGGTGGCTGACATTACTGCACGTACCTCCAAGAAAGCATTCATCTGCTTCTGCACCCGATTGACAAACCTCCACTGAATGACCAGGCTGTTAGAGAGAGATACACATATATGTATACATTTAGCAAACCAAAGGAAATTGTGTGGCAGTCTATTTTTTGAATGTTGTTTGTCTTAGTGAGCATGGCACATGGGAAGATATTTACGGTAGGAAAGGGTGCTGGACGTTCATTATGGGGTGCCGCAAAATGCATGTGCACACAAAATGCATGTGCATGCGCCTCGTGCATGCATATTTTTGTGCATTTACACACGGAAAAGTGGACTTTATCTTCCCTCTCCACATGCATGAGCAAACTGGCGCAGGCACTGTACCAGGATAAGCCCCTGATACTGTGATATACTGCATATGTACTAACTCAGTGGTTTTCATTTCAACCAGTGGTCCGGGGACCACCAGTGGTCCTTGAGAGGGTTCCAGGTGGTCCCCAGCTAAGTCTCCAGTTAAGCTGCTTAACCAGATGTAACTCTTGAGAATGTAAAAATGAACCCTTGTGGGTCCATTTGGTTTCATTTTTACACTCTCAAGAATTAAAATATCATCATGTGAATTAGCCCCAAGTCTACACAACTAGAGAATGTAGAGGATTAATGGTCATTTTAATCTGTATGTTTGACTGTTTTGTTTCCCAAATCCAGCCTGGCATTGTGGACCAAAAACCAAAAGAAATCTTTAGTTCTTGGTGTCTGTTGGGGCTAAAATGTCATCAAATGGCGGTCCGTGGCTCAAATGCTGAACAAACGGTGGGCCCTGGTATGATAAAGGTTGAAAACCCCTGTATTAACAGGAATCTGTTTTGATTAGAATAATTGTTTTTTCCACTTTCCTGTCCAAGACAAGGCTGTGTCTGAAAAAGGTGGTGCTCCAGCCCCCCCTCCCAGCACCCCTACTTTCCTCAGCCATGTTAGAGAAAGCCTTAAGAAAATAAAAACCAGTAAAATGCAAAGCTAATAATCCGGTAATAACAATAATTGTAGAATGTCCTTACTCAATATATTCGTTCTTGTTGTTATTGGTGACGACCATGTCTGAGCCGCTGGGTTTTAGGTCCACCTGGTAGGTCTGTGGCAGTCAGACAACATACAGTAAGAATGAGGTTTATAAAACATTTAGTTTCAATTCAATAAAAGCTATTGGTTATTTATAAAGAAAACAAGTGAATAGGAACTTGAGATAATAAACTCCATAATAATTTGGGATTGGTGTTGTGGATTCACCTGTCCAAAGTTGTCCTCGTCGATGCAGAACCTCAGGTCCAGCTCCGTGGGGTCGTTCTCCAAGATCCACTTCAGAGAGTTGTAGTACTCACTGTCCTTTAGGGACGCCATGCGGAGACAGCAGGGAGACAGAAAGACAAGACGCCAGAGACATCATCACAAACAGTAATAATGGCTAACAAAACCATCACAATAACAACTTGACTAGTACCCTTTTTCTTCACTGATGAAAACTAAATGAAAAAACAACACTAAATCTAAGTCTAAATGTGCTGACAATTTTGTCAACAAATTACACAATTTTATTTTTTATTTTATTTATGTATTTTCCGCACTATAAGGTGCACTTGATTATAAGGCGCACCTTCAGTGAATGCCCTATTTTGGAAGTGTTTTCATAAGCTACACCGGCACATTAACCTGGCTTCCCCACCCTCATTACAAGCATTACAAGCTTGTATACGAGTCTGGAGTTGCGGGCAGGGTTCTGACCCTGCTATGTAGAACACAGGCACCGGTAGTACGCAGTGTCTGTAGTCCCCAGTACCATTAGCTAGCCTAGCTTCGAAAAACTACAAATTGGGTCTCTGCTGATTTGTGTCATTTGTTTTTATGCGGAAACGCGCTCCGATTGGCTCACCAGGGTTCATGCCGAGCCAGATCCACCTCTGATTTGGCGAAGCCAGAGTCTTCCGCACCCGCGCCATTTTGCCAGTAGGGGGCGCGGGGAAGACTCTGGGCCCAGGGTACCAGCGCTAGGAGGCTACTGCACTTAAATGATCCATATATAAGGCGTACTGTTGTTTTTTGAGAAAAATAAAGGGCTTTATGTGCCCCTTATAGTTCGGAAAATACAAAAAAAGGGACTAGTGGGGAAGAGATCCAGTATAATTAAGAGGCAGTGAGAGCGTACCACAGACTCCATGTCGTTGAGAGAGATCTGTTTCCCCAGCATCATCTTGTAGAACGGTCGAATGAAGAATCCTATGCACAGAAGGACACAAGGATAAATTAAACCTCCATGGCCGGAACACAGCAATTCATTTTACGCTGTCAAGAGTTATACTATTGTTGAAATCTGCATTGTTAATGTAATAATTAGGGAATGTAGAGGAATTGCTATTTTTAATCAACATTCGCCCATTACCTTTCTTATGTGCCATATCAATACGGCATGTTTTGATTGTAGACAAGATCATATCCAACAAGCCTTTGCAACCCTTTTGGCTAGACGACATTTAAATGGAAGGAGAAACTCCCACCAAGTTTTAAATCATGGGTCAATGATGTTCTACATCATCTGACATAGGAAAAAAATCGTTACTCCACAAGAGGGTATGCTAGTGCTTTAAAATTTTACACCATTTGGCAACCTTTAACATATATTGACAGGATGAACACGGCTGACATCAACAATCCTTAACACTGACCCTATTTGTACTACTGTACTCCATTGTATTACTGTAATTATTATTTTATTTTGTTTATTTATTTTACTTTTTCACTTGTTGTACACTATAAATATGCTATATTTGGTTTATGCTTTAATTGATCAATAATATGTATTGATTAATTCATGTATATTAATGTATATTGACCAATTAATGTATTTTTGTTACGTGTATTTTAATTTTATTTATTTATTTTTATGGTACAAGATGGGAAGGGGGGGGGGGGCAAAAAACTATTTGACTAGTGAACTGAAATTCAATAACAAAAGAAATCATATCCAACAACAATAACAACACAGTTTTGGGTCTGTGAGACTAAATATTGCATGATGGTCCGTGCGTGGCTTGAATGCCAAATAAACGGGCCTTGATATGAAAACCACTGACGTACAGTGACACAAGCCAGCAGGGGCGGATTGGCACATATTTTCACACCGGGACAATTTTGCCTTTCCCAGGCCACCCTGGGGGGGCAGCTGGTTAACCAGATGTAACTCTTTGAGAGCGTAAAAATGAAACCAAATGGACCCTTGCGGGTCCATTTGGTTTCATTTTTACACCCTCAAGAGTTAAATATTCATCATGTGAATTAGCCCAACTTAGTCTACACAACTAGAGAATGTAGAAGATTAATGGTCATTTTGACCTGTATGTTCCAGATGAGCATCTAGCACATTCTAGTGCATTTTGGAAGTGCCACTAGTGCATTTTTGATCTTGGCAGTTGGCAACACTGCCTCCAGCAGCACCCTGGCGCACAGGAGTGAACAGGAATATGGCAACTGTCCTATTGAAGGCTCTGGTGTAGGACACCTTTTCTTTTTTGAAGAATAGAAACACTAGTCTGCCTGGCCTGGGCCTGGCGCCCTGGCCTGCCCTGGACTGTCCAGGCCACTAGGAGGTGCAGGCCACCGGGAAAACTCCCTGTACTCCAGATGGCCAATCCGCCCCTGCAAGCCAGCGAACCAAAGCTTACCGTCCAACAGTTTCCCGTGGAACACCGCCATGCCTGCTACGCGGCCGATGAACTTGAAATAAGAGAGGTGGTCCTCGTTGCATAGGCCAGAGTTGGGGTTGATCTGGAGTGTGTAGTTGTCTCTAAAAAGACACGAGGACACGAGGACAAGGATTTGAAAAACACAAAAAGGCGAGAAGACAAAGGCCAGACCTGACAACTATTAGTGGGTATTGGATAAGCAGCTGCGCATAGAGCGCAAGCCTCAATCATCCATTGGAATGCAAATGCATAATAAATGCATGCCTTTCAGCCTGCCCAAATTCTGCAATTTCTGGAAAACACCACCAATGTTAGAGCTCATTATAGTTAATGATGGTAGAAGCTGCGGCCATAATGGCAAATGTGTCACTTCAAATGACTTGGGTTTGATGATGATGATGTTTAGGAGTGTGTGAAGGGCATAAACAAAAGGAATGTAATTTTCATTATTGTAGGAGTGGAAATGGGACACGTTTTGTTAATGCTTCCGGATGCCTGCCTGCCTGGACTGAATGAGAGGAAGAGGAAAGAGCCAGTCAAAGCAACAGGAAACTACAGGGTAACTGGACTTGGTCCCGTCCCAAACATCTCCGCATGCACAGTCAAATCCAGTGTGACTATTAACGCTACCACCTGTAGGATTTATGTGCAGTATGTTCTACCCAGGACATAAAGCCTCATATAGAGGTACTATAGAAGAACGTATTTGCACCTACTGTGATATAAACGATGTTGAGAAAGAGTTTCACTTTGTCTTCTACTGTCCACTGTATCATGCGTTACGTCAAAAGTTATTCAACCCATTGTAGACTATCCCGATTCTAAAAATGTCTCTGAAATACTAACCTAAGTGTACTGGTAAACTTCAAATTATTGTGTAACATCACCAAATTTTGACATTTTTTGATACTGTACATACTGTACAGAACGCATATTGGTGTTCCCGTCAACTAGGGTAAAACTACCACTAGGGGTTCCCGTCTACAATGGGTTAATAGATGTTAACATATAGAGCTGATGGGGTTAAGTGATGCATTGCAGAAGACCTTCAATGGCTCTTTGAACACAAGATATTTGCATTAGCAGAATATATATAGAAGGCCTGGGATGTACGATTTTATTTTTTGTTTTTTCTCTCTGCTTACTTTTGGTCTGTCTCAGCAACATAATGCTTCATGTGGCTTCTGTGTGGAAGTGTTGTGATATTGTTTATTTATGATACCAAATGGACCCATAAGGGTCCATTTAATCTAAATTACTTAGCATTTTTTAAGAATGTGTGCATTTAGAAAATGTAAATGTAAATGTACAACGTTTTGCCATTTTATCTCTCCTAAATTGTGGACACAAACGTGAAAATCCTTAAGTTTTGTATCCTAAGAGACTAGGGCTTTAACCAAAAAATCGATACATCGATGCATCGATTTGCATAACACGAGTCGACTCCAAAAAGCCCGAGTCGATAAGTTGTTTTTTCCCCTTCTTCCGAGGGAAATGAGTAAGGAGGAGGAATTAAACATTTACCTTTGTTTTCCCCTTTTTTCTTTCTCTATATGTGCGACGCGTGTGTATATAATTCAACTGTAATATTGGTTACTGTCACTCACGGACAGAAGTCTCCTTTGAAGTTTCCTTTGCAACTCTATCGGAGTTAAGCTTTAATTTAGGCTTACCAATCTTATGCAGCTGCGCTCTTGCGCTCTGGGCGCGCGGCGTTCCAGCTGATCATTACGTACACGGATCAGATCGAACAGCAAACAGTGTAAGAGGAATACAGAACTTCATCAACCAACACCTCCCTGTGCTACAGTCAGTGACCGTCTTGTTCCTCGTTTCGCATTAGGCTACGCAGTAGGACGCATGGGACGCATGCTTCTGTCCGCGTCGTTCTCATTAATTTGCTGAATGGATCAGAAAAGAAAGGCAACGCGATATGATGGTGGTGGTGGTGGTGGTGGTGGTGGAGGAGGCGGCGGCTACATGTAAATGGATCGTATTCTGATAATGTTGGCGCTGTTAGAGCGAGCATGTCTTCTGTTGCGTTCTAACGTGTGGGCTGCTCTGTATTGCTGTGTTGCTGTGTTTTTATGGCTGGCCATAGTGAACGTTGTGCTGCGCTGTGCCAATATTGTTTTCATAAGCTTGCCACATGCGCCATGCGTAGCCTCGCGATGTGTTTTCTATAAGCACTGCGCCGGCATATAGCGGCACCATTTGATCCCCGACCCCCCTCGGAGAACCACCACCACGACTGTCTGGCAAGTCGACTTGAAAAAATCTCAAGTCGTTAATGCCCTATAAGAGACTAAACTCAACATCAATTGGTGGTCCTCCATGGCTAACATGCAGAATAAATAGTGGGCCCCTGGTATGAAAAAGGTTCAAAACCACTGGTGTAGACACTAGTATACATACAGTATAATCACACACACGCACACGCACACGCACACACACACACACACACACACACTTACGTGGCAGAATATTCAAATAGGCCATAGTAAGGGTTGAACATCTCTTTGGACAGCAGGAAGAACCATTCCCTGGCCACGCCGCCGTAGTCCAAGCCCTTCTCCGACTCGAACTCGATCCAGAGCCGCGCCTTCAGGATGTCGGGCCTCTTCAGGGACATGATGCGACGGTACGACTCCTCGAAGATGTTGTTCCTGTGCAGCTTCATCTCAAAGCGGTTGGGTATGTCCGCCTGAGAGACACAAAGGAGAACACACAAATGCAAGGCAAAAAAAATAAATCAGTGAAATATGATAGTAAAAGTCTTTTTTTTTCTTAATATGCAACCCTAGTAATTACACTCCAATGGCCCAGTATATAAAATGGAGAGAAGTACAGTGATATTGTAGACTAGGGGTTTTTAACCAGTGGGACCACGAGTCGTCCTTGAGAGGGTTCCAGGAGCGTAAAAATGAAACCAAATGGATCTGCAAGAGTCCATTTGGTTTCATTTTACACTCTCAAGCCCGGGTTAGTGTTGAACTATCATTGTTAGACATACTGTAGTGTGCTGGAAAGGAGAATTGTTAACATACCGGTTTCTTCAATTTCTTCCTGAAGTAGTCATATTTCTGTTTGAACTCTCTGGAGTACGGCACAGCCTGTACAGGTATAGCAAACAACAAGCACGCATCATGTACAGTACAAGTAAGTAATAGTTTTCCTGCCGTCCACGAGTGCTCGTGGATTTCCCGTTAGAATCCCACCGCCGAACACGCGGACGGCTCGTATCACGCGGAAATGTAGATTTCATTCTTTAATCCAACTATTAGTCCGTGCGCATCGTCTGATGATCATCCCGTTGCTGACTTTCATTTGGGACAGAATTGGGGACAACTTTTTTTTTTCCGTCCCATTGACATTCATTCAATCCAATGCATTCAAACGGCTCTCCTCCGGTTTGCCCCCTCAATGTCGCTGGCGCATGGGTTAAGCAGCCAGGGCTACACAGCTCTTCCTGACTTGTGAACCGGATGTTTTTGGGTAGATCGCCAGATGATCGATTAGGCAAGACAACAGACACAGCATAACAGAAACAGCACATCCTGTTTAGGAGATCTGAGCTTCAAAATAAGGGCTTTTTTACCGGAAACAAAGAAGATCCGATCGCGGTAAATGAGGTAAGTAAGTACAATGATCTCAATGTAAAGTCCAGGGAACTCCCAGGGACACTTGAGGTTTGGGGCGGTTTACGAACCAAATGGACCCTTACAAGTTGTAACTTCGACAGTGTCCAAAATGTTACATCAAACAGCTTCAGAACCAGTGCAGAAAAATAACTGAACTGAACTGAACAATCTACAGTATCAATCGCTATTGCACAGCAAATGTTTTATTATTATGTAAATGATATACAGTGTGTAATGTTGACAAAGATTTAGCTGTGATCTACTGCGGGGGAGAGGCACACAGAATGACACAAAGGTGTTGTTGACACGTCAAGTGATGACTGCGGGTGACAAAGCGACGTTACGCAAACATTCGTGGGGACACGACACACACTGGTGCCGACACCAGTGTGCAAGACGTTGCGACAGCTGCGTTATCGTTATGAGAAGGGCGCGTGTTTTAACGCGTTGTTGAGCACAGCATGTACTGTATCAACGTTGCAGTAAATGTGAAGTACGTGACTTGGATACTCACGGGTCCTGTGATGGCTGGACTCTGAAGCCGAGGGTCCTCCCACTGCGTGTTCTTTGTGTCTGCAAGAAACAAACGCGGGTCGTTAGAAATAATGACGATTAACATAAATCTACACACAAAAGAAGGAAATAAGTGGTAACGGGAAGTCTTACTGTGGTCGATATAGAAGGTACGTCCATCTGTGTGAATCCGTTCTTCCCATCCAGGCTAAAGAAAGGAAATAAAGAAATAGGGTGGGATGAGCAAACAGGTTTAACATCAAACAGTGCTTGGCTCAGACCATGCTCAAATAGTATCCTACGTCCAACCGCTTCTTTTATATTTATGCTCGATATGATTTTGCCTGACCATGAAATGGTTCAAGAGCTCAAACTTGAAAAGAACGAGGAAGGATTGTGTCTTGTGTTTGAGCCAGATCTGACACCTGTGACCAGAAAGGGACGCACACACACACACACGCATGACCAACCACAACATCCAGGTTAACCACCACCGACCAACACAATCCTTCACTGACGATATTCACATCACCGCCATCTTGCCAGCAATTCATCCCATTCAGCCAACCTGAAAAGTCCTATCTAATTGTTTTAACAACAAAAGAAAACCTGCCGACATTGCATGCTATATGGAAAGCTTGAATTGTGCTCTTTCCATCTGTTAAGTTTGTTTCCTAAAAATAAATTCACCTTATGAGTTTTGGGAGTGCTTGTTGGATATCAACGGCTCAACGGCCCTGCTGCTTACCAGCTGTTTTGATTTTTGCACATGCAGGAGGCAGCAGGAGGTCGCTTAACTGAAAACAAGTGCTTCCAAACTCTGATGGAAGATTTTTTTTTTTGACAGTAAGTAGCTTTTATCAAACATTTTTTTAAAGATTGTAAAGATATGAAAGTGGATGATTCAAGCTTTTCATACAGCTGCATTGTTGACATTAAGTATGACGTTGCTTAATTAGGTAAGACCTTTCTGTTTGGGGGAATGGGCTGTCACTGGTAAGTTGCACCCAGTCATCACCTTGCTGACAAGATGGCCGTGGTCAGAATATTGTCAATTGTATGCCGACGTTGCGTGGGTAAAAACAGCCAATATACAAGCTCAAGTCGCATGAGCTTGTGCGTCGGCTACTTTCATTGCACCACACACAGAAAAAAAAATCTGACAGTGTCACTCACATTCATACAGCACCAGCGGTCAGGCAGTTAGATATTGGACAGTTGGATATTGAAAGTGAAGGGGTGAGGGTACACACAATTTGTCATTTAAGGTGTGTGCGTGCGTGTGTGTGTGTGTGTGTGTGTGTGTGTGTGTGTGTGTGTGTGTGTGTGTGTGTGTGTGTGTGTGTGTGTGTGTGTGTGTGTGTGTGTGTGTGTGTGATGTATGTTGTTGCCCAATTCATTAAGTTGTTTAAACCCATATTTGGGGTGTAAAGGAATTTTCTAAACTTTGCATGTTAGTAGTCTCCTTCAATGATATTTTTTGCCTGGGATCTTCGTGGAGAGGCATGTCTGCTTTGAGGTAGACCAGGGGTTTTCAACAGGTGGTCCTGAGAGGATTCAAATGGTTTCATTTTACACTCTCAAGAGTTAAAATATTCATCTGAACTATCCCATGCCTACACAACTAGAGAATGTAGAAAATTAAAGGTCATTTTGATCTGTATGTTGGACTGTTTTCTCCAAAATCAGGCCTGGAATTGTGGACAAATGAAATCTTTAGTTTTGGGGTCTGTGGGGCTGAGATGTCCTCAAATGGTGGTCTGTGGCTCAAATGCCAAATAAATAGTGGGCCCTGGTATCAAAAAGATTGAAAACCCCTGGTGTAAACTATAAGGGAAGCGTGACTAAAAGTGTGGCTCATTTGTGGCGTCTGAAGTTGAGGGGGAGAAGTAGTTGTTGGGTGAAGCGATTTATAAATTACAGTATGTACGCTTACATGGCACCCAAGTTTGCCTTATTGTCATTGGAATGGCTTATTCTAGACTATCAACGTAGGAAGTTTGGAAAATTCCTTTACACCAAGGGTGTCAAACTCAAATACAGAGTGGGACAAAATTTAAAACTGAACAAAGCCGCGGGCCAAGAATAAAACATTAATTATTGCTTAGTTTGCTACACTGATTTGCTTTAACACTGAATATGGAACAAGTAACGCTTACATAACTTAATAGTGCAAAATAAGCTTTCAAAAAACAAACGAAAAAACATCAATGGCATATTAAATAAAAATTGAACTGCCTCTTTTCTATTTGCAGCCTTTGAGGTAAATATATTAACTGTATTAACTTTTTCCACAGGCTAATGAATCTGAAAATAAAATAACAATGAACAAATCAACCATTAAGGCCTTTTTACTGGTCAGTTTGCGACACACTGATCTAATCTGATGAGTCCAAGCCAGATACTTGGCATCTTTTCTTGGATGCTAGTTCATTAATGTCGGGTCTCAGGCTTTGAGCTGAGGCAACCACCACTGTATAACACCAGCGGACCAGCTCTAATCTTAATTTGATATTGCCTCAAGGGCCAAATGAAATTACACGACGGGCCAAATTTGGCCCCCGGGGCCAGAGTTTGACACCTATGCTTTACACCCAAAATACGGTAGTAAACAGCTTGGTGAATCAGACCAGAGCGCAGAAAGATGTAAAGGGGGGAGAGACGAAAGGAGACCATCAACATGCGGCACACACAAAGCTGCGCACGTACAACAGGTACATACGACTGCCTGGCTTTCTCTGTCTCTCTCTCTCTCTCTCTCTCCTTTGATATCATCTTGTTTCAAGGTAATCCTCCATCTTTCTCGCACAGATGCAAAGTACATGCATAACATACTGTAAGCTCCCCTGACGAGACTCTATCAATCAAGGAAGGGCCTTGACGATGGATAGGGCCACTACAAGTTCAAAACGTCTTGAGCTTGTAGCTCAGCATTGATTATACATAAATTAATACATAATAATAATAATAAGAAGAAGACAATAATATTTTAATACTGGTAATTATTTGCGGGCTGTATTAAGTGATGGTGACTCCCACAAACATATGGATCCTTGCGGGTCTGCAGAATTGTGAGAACTCCCAAGAGATGACAACAAAAAGTCCCAGTCACACCATGACTGGGACTGTGATATTGGTTTCAATTCTTAATAATAATCTCTTTATAATGTACATGTATTTGTACCCTCTCAGGAAAAAGGGGCCTGAAGGAAAAATCATTAACATGGTGAAATACATCTTGGTGATGTCATCAGATGTATTTCACCATGTTAATGATTTTTTCAGACCTCCATTTTTAGGAAATACAGAATTGGGGGAACTTTTTATCATGTCCACACAACATCTCTAATGTATATTAATGAGTTCCCCTTTAAGGGATATTTTTCTTCACTCACTCCTCAACTTCATTTGGTATTCCATATCATTTCTGGTTCATGATTTAGTCATCAATATCCACAGAGAATATCCACCAGCGCACCACCACAGAAACAGCAAGCCAGTCTTCAAAGAGCGCTTGTTTTGAATGAATCAATGTCCCTCCAAGTCAGACACACTGTCTGGCTGACTTGTATTCCCTGTGGCAATGCCCATTTCCAGTGCATTCTATGTCTAAAAAAAGCAATATATCAATGCATAAAAAAACAAGGACGAAAAGAAAAACACGATATTTTGGGGCGGAGTGGGTCTTTAACAGGAGATGGTGTTGGGGCGAGAACACAGAGGAGCAGGAAGTGAGGCAGAACAGAGGTGAACAGGGTAGCAGTGTTGATTTCGTCGACTAATACTATGACAAACAATGTTTGGAGACTACCCTTTTTTCACAGACAAAAACTAAAGTGAATGAAAACCAAGCTATGATGACTAAATCTGAGACAAATCCGAGACATTTCTCGTCAACAAAGAAAAACTAGACTAAAATGTTAGGAAGGGACGGGAGGAAAAGATATCCAGTATGAAACATTTTATACTCTGTTGCAAGACTAAAACAGTTGATTTAGTCAGACTACAATCTTATATTTACTCGATTGATGCTAAACTAACAGTAATTAGAGAATGTTATGAAAATCTGGGAACTAAACGTTGACCAAGAAATATCTTTACCAATGTGTAAAATGTTGAAATACAACATCCTGGGAAACCTCATAGAGAACCTCATAGAGAACAGGTCAATGTCAGGGTACTTACTAGTCACATCCTGTAGAAGGCAAAACAAGCAAAATGTCAGGATGCATGTGATATGTCTAACTAGGGGGTTTTCATGATGCTGAATCCATTCCAATCATTAGTTGTAAAAACAGACATACCTGTTATCATAAATGTGCTTAGCCAGGCATATTTGGGAAATTGCTATGGCCATTTTCAGCCCATTGAATGTGTTTATTTGCAAAACCAATGCTTGGAATGGATTCAGCATCATGAAAACTGCCTAGTTAGAAATTTGGCATGTTTTGCCTTCTATAAGTTAGTGAATGGCAACCGGACGTTGACCTGTGTTTTTTTTTACTAGGTTTCCCACATTACGACATTTTCGTACACGCTATTCGACACCATTAGAAACACATTGGTGAAGAAATTTCTTGGCATTGGCGACTCTACACTAAACACTCAAACTAAACTTCATTCAACATTGTGACTACTAAAACTGAAATCAACTAAAATCTGTGTGCCAAAATCAACACTGCGGGGTAAGGAGAGATACAGTCCATCCATGCCCAGTCATGAGAAAGAGGAAGAGAGTGCAAGGCTGATTGTCAGGCATTTTGATTTGGACCAGACCAGACCAGACCAGACCAGACAAGGAAGGCAGGCAGAGGGAGGGAGGCGCCAACCAACCTCCTCTGGTAGGTTCTGTTAAACAGACATGGCCAGGTGGAAGAAGAAGAAGAAGAGGTAGCGCACACAAGATCCCCCAGAATGTGTAGAGAAAGAGTTAGAGAGACAGAGAGAGGGAGAGAGAAAACACATACACACACACACACACACCAGACAAGCCCTGTGAGAAGCCGTTCATCTCCCATAACCAGGAGGGGCAAAATCATTTTTTGAGTTGTGACCGACGCATAATGTCGTTGCCCAACGGTCGCAACAGGTGGCCAAAGGGCTGCGTCTAATTCATGTTATTTTTCAACTTGAAATCATTTTGCGACGGCGGCATCCGGGTTGCGTCTAATTTATATGGCCACCCGTTGTGACGGGTATGCCACGGTTGCAAATTGATTTCTCGGTCTCTCTCCCCAAAACCTGATTTGGCGAATGACTAATTTATACATAACGACAATTGGAAAAAAATATTTCAAATGAAAACACTGGTATATAAAATAGGCTTAACCCATTGTGTCCTGATCAGATTCTGGTTTCTGATGCTAGATTCTAGTTCACAGCGCTAGATTCTAGTTTCCGATGCTAGATTCTAGTTCCTCATGCTAGATTCTAATCCCCCACGGTAGATTCTAGTTCCACTCAGTAGATTGTAGTTTCTTGCAGTTAGATTTCTGACACTAGATTCTAGTTTCCGAAACTAGATTCTAGTCCATGACACTAAATTCTAGTCTGTGACACTAAATTCTAGTCCGTGGCACTAGATTCTAGTTTTTCTGGAAAGAAATCTCTTTCTGTGTCAGTGATGCTTAACATATTTCATAGGAAGGACCCCCAGAAATATCTATTATTTAGCTGCAGAACCTCATCTAAAAACATGTTGTTCTAGGGATCCCACAAAAGCAAAGACTTGAGTTAAAAATGTTTGCTTTCACAAATAATGTATTCAAAGATTTGCACCACATTTTCACAATGTTTCAAAAATAGCAGAACTACAAGCTCAAAAATAGCAGATCTACAAGCTCATAACGCACCACCCGGTGGCCCGATATGAGCTTGTAGATCTGCTATTTTCAACAGCTAAAACACCAAAATGCATTCAGTACAGAAGTATTTTTTCGCCACAGGATACGGTATAGGTGTAGTGGAAAATACCACTGGAGCTACAGTACAACTCGCACACATCATAGCCTACGTGTAACTTTCATTAGCAATCAAAAAATAAATAAATAAAAGCCACAAAGGGCCAGTTGAATACCCCTGATCTAGACCTAATAAAGCGTCCCTATCACTTCCTCCCTCCACTCCCGTTGGCCCTGGTTAAAAGAAAGGAACGGCAGACGCATAAAGATTCTGACCACGTAACCCCCTATCTCATTCATCCAGCATCTCTTTTAGACAAGGCAGCCTCTCTCCCACACGCAGAATTAAAAGCACACAGTGTTCCTTAAATCATTTGGCTGTTGAACAGCGACTGATCCACTCACATGAGCTGAGGTTTAAGCATTTTGTTGCATTAATCAGTTGTCGACAGATTGTCTCAGTGATGATATAGCAGAATCCACAAAACCCTGATAGTCTGTCTCACTGTCTTGTTTTATTATTTTGCCAAACTAACATTTCAAGACTGAAAAATATTAATATACTGTAGATCAGATCACAGAATATATCTCCAAATTATATTTTGGTAGCCGTATGCATCTAGCCGCTTGAAGATATTGCAACTTAAGGATCTTGCTTATAAAATATCCGAGATCATTAGGGTTTTCTGGACGATTGAAATAACAAATGCAGGTCACACTTCTATAGAAGACATGCAGACTTCTATGGAGTCTCCATGACTGAAATCAGTCAGTGGTGATTGAGAACCTGAATCCCTTGTGTTCAGTGTTGTAGTGGGACTTTTTGAAGTGGGGGGACGCCTCTTAAAGGGGAATTCCACCCATTTTCATTTTTTTCTGAGAGGGTACAAATTTGTACCCTCTCAGAAAAAAGGAAATTCATTAACATGGTGAAACACATCTTGATGATTTCATCAAGATGTATAACCATGTTAATGTTTTTACTTCAGACCTCCATTTTTAGGAAATACAGAATTGGGGGACCTTTTTTTATCATGTCCACACAACATCTCTAAGGTATATTAATGACATAGTAAAATATTGAAAATGAGTGGAATTCCCCTTTAAGACACGTGCATACAGACCTGCATTCGTGTGCGCCTGCACAACACACACGCTATTAAAACGTATAAAAGTATAGCATATTGAGAAAGATTGTTTACAATGCCTAATTGTATCCATGAAAGTAAATGACAAGACAAAACATAGGCCTACTTTTGCCCCAAAATTATTTTAGATGTGAGGAGGACGCTGTCCCCCCACGTCCCCCCTCCACTACACCCCTGCTTGTGTTCTCTGTGAGGCCAGTCAATGCTTTAGTTTCTGTTATAGAGGTCTAGGTCTGCCTTATACAGGACTACTCACAGGAAGAGGACCTAGATCGCCGGGTTCCATGGAATTCTTGGTCCTCATATGGACTGGATACTTCAACCTGGGGTCCTCCTGAGAGAGAGACACAGACAGACAGACACGATCATTAAAGTGCTTATATCTAAAATTAATTGAAACACTATGCTACTAATTGACTACAATTCTCGCACCACTGAACCAGTACTAAACACCATTTTATCATTCAAAACAGAAAACAATTTTTGCCCCCCCCCCCAAAAAAATTGTATGGGGACGGCTTCACGCCACGGGCAATGAAGCTGCAACCATATAATTTTCGGTTACAGGACTTGTATTAGTTGAAGTTGCAACAGACACGCAGCGTACATAAAGCCAAAGGTCTGACTCAGATAGTTTTCTGTTTTGAATGATGAAATGGTGTTTAGTACTGGTTCAGTGGTGCGAGAATTGTAGTCAATTACCGGGCCACTTACCGGGGCTGGTTTCCACAGACAAAATTTGTCAGCTCTGACCACAATGCGTTCCTTTCGTACAATCATCACCACATCAGTGCAGAGGATTAAAGGGGAACTCCACCCACTTTTAATATGTCATGAATATACCTTAGAGATGTTGTGTGGACATGACAAAAAAAAGTTCACCCAATTCTGTATTTCCTAAAAATGGAGGTCTGAAAAAATCATGCTGAAATACATCTGATGACATCATCAAGATGTATTTCACCATGTTATTGATTTTTCTTTCAGACCCCTTTAGTTCACATTTGTATACTCTCGAGAA
Source organism: Benthosema pterotum (assembly GCA_039105355.1). Lineage (NCBI taxonomy): Eukaryota > Metazoa > Chordata > Actinopteri > Myctophiformes > Myctophidae > Benthosema > Benthosema pterotum. Next base: position 34,546,813 of record CM076985.1, read on the forward strand.
ATTTTGAAAATGGGTGGAATTCCCCTTTAACACATAACACAGGGAGTAGCAGCTTGACTATGATTTCATCTACGCCATTCAAATCACCTTTGGAACACTTACTGGTCAAGTAAGTGAACATTATTTCTCTATTACTGGGGAAATACAACATGCTAATCATTAAATAATTGGCCCCTTTGAATTAAATCAGCACCAAATCTAGTAAATTACATTCAAATAGTAAGCCAGCACTTAGTGTAATTTGTTTTCCTCACTAATTGATTTAAGCTTTTAAAGAGGCTACATGTGATGGTACAATGAGATGAGATTGAATTCTAAAAGCTACATTCAATTCCCCACCACCAGGTGTCACTGCAACATTCCATTAGATTAGAATCAGAATCACTTCATTCACTGTATGTTATTTTAAGAAAGGTTAAATCAATAAACCGCCTAGAACCTGCCTATTTTTGAAATGCCCTCTGAATAAGGGAGTGAATAAAACAAACTTGCCAAATTCACAAGCTCTATTGTGTATTGCAATTTTATGTTGCATCCTTAAAAGATTGACCAAATCCTGAGTAATACTGAAAAAAAGTGTAATAGTGCAAGGTTTTTAACTCTTTGTTTGGTATTTCATAATTTCAAATTTAGCAGTAATGCCATTGCCAGTAATAAAATATTTATTTTCACTTTGAAGCCCCCAAAATTTGTGTGAGCTTCCATAGCATCCATAATGCCACAATACACTTGACGTGTTTTCTGTCATTTGGAAGGGTACACTCCTAGCCAAATGAAAGAAAACCTGTCAGGTGGCATGATAAGAGTTAATACCTGTACTAAACTTTAGGTACTCATATTGCTGCATGTACCAGTTTAACCACTATTTGAAATGTATCTGTTGATAAACTCTGATCAGATGACACATGGAACATGGCAGCACTGCCCCTAAAAATGCCAAGGCTCCACTCGCCCCAATCTCTTCTCCCTCCTGGCCCCAAAACTATGGGATACACTTCCCACTACAGTCAGAACTGCAGACCCACTCCCTATCTTCTGCCACAGTCTGAAAACACACCTCTTCAGACTCCATCTCAGCCCATAGCACTCGCAGTACATATGAACCCATAGCAGAGTATGTGAGCGGCGCGGAGCGGCCGAGAATCCCGCTCATCGCTCTCGACGTATTTGGTCGCGCTCGCAATCCACTCACGTGGACCCCCTCCCAGGCCGCTCCCAGCTCATTTTCATCTGGGCAGCGCCGCGCTCATCGCTCCGCTACGGGATAATAGGTTATTGATGATGTTCCACTGTGGGGGAATCGGACATAATTGGGGGGGGGTCGCTGCGCTCAAATACGTTGCCGTTATGATGTGCAGTGCTTCAAAATACACCGCGTTCCAAATTATTATGCAAATCATGTTTTTGTTTGATTTTCCAACATATTTGATGCAAATGATGATCAGCATAATTTTCAAGTCATTAGCTGTCAATTCTTATTTCAAATGTTATTGAACAAACCTCCTAATGAAAACAGAATTTAGAAAATAAATTAAAAACTTAAAAAGCTCTGTTCCAAATTATTATGCACACCATAGTTTCAAGACATTTTCTAGTTCGTAAAGAACTGAAAATAGTAATTTGTTGAATTCATAGCAATAATGAGGTCATATGTACTGGGAAAAAAGCTATTTCAATCCAAAACATGTTAACAGGTCCAGTTACATGTTAACATGGGATCCCTTGTTTGATAGCAGCTTGCGTCCATCAAACTTGTGAGTTTATGGAGAGTTTCTGCTTGAATGTCTTTGCAGGATGTCAGAACAGCCTCCCAGAGTTGCTGCTTGGATGTGAACTGCCTTCCACCCTCATACTGTACATAAAGACGTCAGCAAGTAGGTGGCGGAGTCATGTTCTGGGCCGGAATCCTAGGGGAAGATCTGGTTGGCCCCTTTAGGGTCCCTGAAGGTGTGAAAATGACTTCTGCAGAGTATGTTGAGTTTCTGACTGACCACTTTCTTCCACTGTACAAAAGCGAAGAATCATGCTTTCTGAAACAAAATCATCTTCAAGCACGACAATGCACCATCTCATGCTGCAAGGAATACCTCAGCTTCATTGGCTGCTATGGGCATAAAAGGGGGGGGGGGAATCATGGTGTGGCCCCCATCCCCCCCTCCCCCTGACCTCAATCCTATTGAGAATGTGTGGAGCATCCTCGAGCGAAAGATCTAAAGGGGCCGACCAGGTCTTTCCCTAGGACTCCGGCCCAAAACATGACTCCGCCACCTCCTTGCTGACGTCACAGCCTTGTTGGGACATGGTGGCCATGCACCAACCATCCACTACTCCATCCATCTGGACCATCCAGGGTTGCACGGCACTCATCAGTGAACAAGACTGTTTTGAAAAATGGTCTTCATGTACAGTATGAGGGTGGGAGGCAGTTCACATCCAATTAGCAACTCTGGGAGACTGTTCTGACATCCTGCAAAGACATTCAAGCAGAAACTCTCCATAAACTCACAAGTTTGATGGACGCAAGCTGCTATCAAACAAGGGGTCCTATGTTAGCATGTAACTTGACCTGTTAAGATGTTATGGATTGAAATAGCTTTTTTTCCCAGTACATATGACCTCATTATTGCTATGAATTCAATAAATTACTATTTTCAGTTCTTTACAAACTAGAAAATGTCTTGAAACTATGATGTGCATAATAATCTGGAACAGTGCGAAACGCACTGTTCCAAGTTTTTAATTTATTATCTAAATTCTGTTTTCATTAGTAGGTTTGTTCAATAACATTTGAAATAAAAATTGACAGCTAATGACTTGAAAATTATGCTGATCATCATTTGCATCAAATATGTTGGAAAATCAAACAAAAACATGATTTGCATAATAATTTGGAACGCGGTGTAAATAGCGAGGTGACGCATCTAAGGCAAGATGGACAGCAAGACATTCAGGTTACTTTTTCTTTTTTTCCAATTTCAATCATGATCATCATCTCCTTCCTCCCGCAGCATCGGGGAGGATTTTAAATGCCTTGATCGTGTTGCTGGCACTGTAGGCCTATAGTCGCCATCTGAACCACACGTTTATGCACTGAACACGTGTGCCGTTGTCTGGACTGAACGGCTTGGAGCGGCCTGGAGCGGAGGATAATTCTCGCTCCAGAGCGCGCTCCGACCCATTTGAAAACGCGCTCAGCGCTCACTTAAAAATCCACGCGCTCCGATCACCGCTCCGCTCGCGCTCCGCGCCGCTCACGATCTCTGACCCATAGCACTTACAGTACCAACCAAAGGTATTTTAGACAGCAAGGGAAATTCCACCCATTTTCAAGATTTCTTTCTGAGAATGTACAGAGGGAACCAAATGAACCCTAACACGTCCTTTTGGTTCCATAGAAAAATCATTAACATGGTGAATCAAGTTGTGTTTCATTATGTTAATGATGTTTTTCCCCCAGACAATTCATTTCTTTTTGATCATGCCCCACACAACATCTCTTAGTTATATTGACATAGTAAAATGTTAAAAATGAAGTAAACTTAGCAGTTACCTGTATAGGATGTCAAATGTATCACCATGATTTAGTGCTTAAATTGCAAATTGTAAATTCTGCTTATATTGTAACGTATATTCAACTCATCTGTATAGAATAGAATAGATCTTTATTTAGTCTCCTAGGGGAGAATTTGGTTCTGGGCAATGTTTTTACTTAATGTAAGACGCTCTGGATTAGCGTCTGCTAAATGCCTAAATTGTAAAATTGTAAATGGTAAAAACAGAAGAAGTAGGTCGGGAGTGGCTTATTGTCGGTATCAGCCGGTAACACGCAGGAGTCTATCCTGTTACAATGCGCTAGACCCCTGGGAGATGGATTGCTGAGGTGGAGTGCCACACCTACCAACAGCTCCCAGTACTTCCCACACGACTTGGCAAAATAAAAACAAAAAAAACAGCAGATCTATAAGTTCTTATTGCGGCATGAGTGCTATGCTATTTTTTAAATAATTTGCATAAACGTGTTGCAAATGTTTGAATATAATACTATTATTTCAACAGCGAGCGTTTTCGACTCCTATCTTTGCTTCCGGGGGTTTACTAAGTAGCCTCAACACCCAGGATTTAATTTTCGTCCGCGTTGCGCGAAAACGGAAAGCCTGGACTAATTTGTTAGCCACGAGTGGCCTAGAGGGTCAACCTTTCGGGGTGGGCGTCGCTCCAAATGATGTGAAGTAACACAGCAGTGGAAGGGCGGTAGGTAGGGGGAGGGGCCGGGGATGACGTCACGCTGGTGAGATCAAATCAGATCAGCTCATCTACCGTTCTACCGTCCAAAAAGTGACGGCACCCTGACCCCGCCCCAAGGCCAAAATCATTTCAGGTAATGCCAGGCTAGTTACTAAGTGACTCCAGTAGGGATGTCACGGTATACAGTATTAGCGGTATGGGGCCACAAAACCGGTAGTTTGGCTGCCCACCGAATGTACCGAAAAAACAAAAAACATGTTTTTTGTAACCATTCATTCAATATTGCAAGTTCTAACTAGATTATATTAACTAGATGAGTTAACTAGATGAATATTTTAACTCTTTGAGAGCATAAAAATGAAACCAAATGGACCCTTGCGGGTCCATTTGGTTTCATGTTGACACTCTCAAGAGTTACAATGGGGGAAATAAGTATTTGACACGCTGATGATTTTGTAAGTTTTCATGGTTAGAATGTCATTTTTATGGTACTTTTATTTGAACAAGTAGAGGCAGAATATCAACAAAAATGTCCACAAGAAAACATTTTTTAAAGGTTATGAATTAATTTGCGTTAGATCTGGTGAAATAAGTATTGGATACCCAAGCACAGTCTGACTTCGTACTTGGTGGAGAAACCTTTGTGGGCAAGCACAGTTGTCAGAAGTTTCTTGTAGTTGGTCACCAAGTTTGCGCACATCTCAGGAGGAGTTTTGGTCCACTCCTTTTGAGAGATCCTCTCCAAATCCTCAAGTTTTCGAGGGTGTTGCATTCCAACTCGAAGCTTCAGCACCCTCCATAGATTTTCCATAGGATTAAGGTCTGGAGACTGGTTAGACCACTCCATAACCTTAATATGCTTCTTCTTGAGTCACTCCTTTTGTTGCCTTGACCGTATGTTTTGGTTTGTTGTCATGCTGGAAGACCCAGCCACGACCCATCTTCAGTCCTCTGGCTGAGGTACCATAAAAATGACAGAGTGCTCATTTCATTCTAACCATGAAAACTTACAAAATCATCAGTGTGTCAAATACTTATTTCCCCCATTGTATAATATTCATCATGTGAATTAGCCCAAGTCTACACAACTAGAAAATGTAGAAGATTAATGGTCATTTTGATCTGTATGTTGGCCTGTTTTGTTTCCCAACTCCATCCTGGTATTGTGGACAAAACAAAAGAAATATTTCTTTAAAAAAAGAAATATATTTCTTTTTTGTTCTGTGGGGCTAAAACGTTATTGTATATATTATTACTAACGTGGATTGAGGATTTGGCCTGCATGTGCCAGGACTCCGAAGACAACTAGTGCTCAAACTATAAAACCGATAATACCGGTATAAAAGCACTAACTATAAAAACGGTGTTGAGATTCTTGCACCGTGACATGCCTAGACTCCAGCTCACCCAGGTGGTGTTGCGACTGTTGTGGTCGATGAAGAAGGGTCTCCCGTTGGGGGCGATCCTCATCTCCCAGCCAGGAGGGAGGAAGCTCTGTTGCTGCTGCTTGTGCTGGGACTTGGGGGAGCTGTATGGGGACGGCTGAGGGGACTGGGGGTTGGACACCGTGTCCTTCACCGCCCTCCGCACCTGGATGTTACTGGCCCCCTGGAGGGACAAAAAACAAACATGATTCGGGTTACTAAATCGGGAAAAATTAAAATGGTAAATGGTGCATTTATTTATACTTCCATGATGCTTTACGTCAGTGGTTTTCAACCTTTTTGATACCAGGGCCCACTTTTTTTTTTATTCAGCCAGCATTTGAGCCACACACGGACCACCATTTTAGCCCCACAGACCCCAAAACTAAAAAAAGATTTATTTTGTTTTTGTACACAGATATATGGTTTAAATCCTTTTAAAGGCATTTTGCGACTTCATAAGGCTATTGCCGATTAAACTTCTCTCAGCACAAACAGAAGTGCATGCAGGGATTCAACTTTTCTCACGGCCCTCAAGCGACTGGATGAGGTGCAATTACCAGTGGCATTTAAAGGACAGCCAAACAGAGACAGTCGGGGGAACAACTCCAGACCGTCACAAAAGAGCAGAACATTCAAAAGAACTGGTACTATTTAAACGCTCCTGAGGCACTTGCCCATCAGGCAAGTGCAAGTCAGGTTCTACTTGCCCTCAGGTCATGGTCACTTGCCCCCCAAAAATATATTGTAAATTTTGCATTAACTTTACTTCCTGCTTTAAACCAGGTGTTTTCAACAGGTGGTCCGGGGACCACCAGTGGTCATTGAGAGGGTTCCAAGTGGTCCCCAGATGAATTGTAACTCTTGAGAATGTGAAAATGAAACCAAATGGACCCTTGCGGGTCCATTTGGTTTCATTTTTACACTCTCAAGAGTTAAAATTCATCATCTTAATTAGCCCAGGTCGCAATGACCACTTTAAGACAAATTTATCTTGTGTTGTGTTGTAGTGCACTAAGTTGCACACTTGCCCGATCGGGCAACCAGGTAGTAGTCTTCACTTGCCCCACCATTTTTTTTTACTTGCCCCGGGCAAGCGGGCAAGTGTTAGTGTCAAGCCCTGTGTACCTATGTGGCTAAGAAACTACTATGCCCACTGCTTTGAAAACAAATTATACCAACGTGTCAATACGCAACCTGACCCAAAACTCTTCCTACAGCACAATAAGTGCTCATTTAGTAATCATTTCCCATTGAGTGATGGACCTATCAGAGTTTTAATAACAGAAAAAAGCATGCTAATTATTTTACAGAACACTCTGCCTCACCCCCTTATAGGACTTTTTAAACTTTTGTTAAAAGTTCCTGAGCAGGGCACACAAATGTTAATTAAAACTTTTTTAAAGCTCTGTTCCCTTGGCAGTTACAAAGCCCTGTTCAGTTCTCTTAAACGCAGCAAGAGCGAATAACTAGACAACTAGGCCATTTTTAGTTAAAGTACAAAGCCTTCGTTATAATTCCACCCAACTTTGAGCTAGATGTCGATTACATCACATCTTCCATTTGTCTTCGGCTTGATTTTAAGCAAAGAAAAATAGCCCCGGGCCAGAATACATCATGGATTGGAAGCTTAAATTAAACCTTCCCTAATGACCTGATGCAGAAACACTCACAGTACTGCACAGCACAGCACATGCACGCACACACACGCACACGATAACCCGATATGTGCATCAGCTGCAAAACAAAAGTCAATGTCAGAAGAAAACGGACTCAAAATATAAGGAATGATGACATCGATAATAAGATGAAATCGATAAAGATAAAATTGCAATCGAATCACATCTCTCCACAATGTCCTTTGAAGAGAGTAGAACAGGGGTGCCCAAAAGGTAGATTGTGATCTACCAGTAGATCACACAGATCTACAGGTAGATCACATGACACATGACATGACATGACTGACACATGACAGATGCAGGTAGATCACATGACTGTCCCCAGCACCCTTATAGATCTGTAACTCTGGAGAGCGTTAAAATGAAACCAAATGGACCCTTACGGGTCCATTTGGTTTCATTTTATACTCTCAAGAGTTAAATTATATTTAAACATCTGAATTACGTAATTTTCAAGGGTCCACATAATTAGAAAATGGAGAATAATTGTTATTTCGAGTTAGTTTGCCAGTTCTCTTTACCAATTGTGGACAAAAACGTGAAACGTGAAAGTTCTTAGTTTTGGGTGCAAGAAACTAAACTCAAGAGCACAAACTGTCAACTCAAACCCCCAAATACTGTTTTCAAACGTCAGTAATAGCATATACAGAAAAACCTTCCAATTCTCCCCCTCTATTTTTCATTATAAGTGCATTTATTCTTAAACATTATAGCGGTAACCTCAAACTTTCTAGGGGCCTTGAAATGGATTTTCAGTAATGGAACAATCACATTTTGGAAGTGTAGAAGAGATCTTGTTGAGCTGCTCATTTTGAAAGTAGCTCTCAAGTCAAAAAAGTGTGGGCACCCCTGGAGTAGAAGTATAGGGGCCAAATTTGACTGATCCTAAGGTCAACATCACTTTCGTTTAGGATACACTTCATAGTGTATCCCTAAACGAAAGCCTCCATTGCACTCTATGGTCTTAATCACATGATGGGGTACAAGTTAGGCACAACTTTTACCCTTTTGCCATAACAGTGAGACGCACCTTGACCTGCGGCTTCATGTGAGCAGGGTGTGTCCCGTCATAATAATAAGACCTTACAGAAGCTAATCAGTAGCCAGAATGCATGGAGACATAAGTGACTAAGTGCGCGGGGAGGCGCAAAAACAACATGCAGTAGACGCTTTCTAAACTGCTTACGGGCACCGATTTAATGATTACCAACCACACAGATTAAATTGCAAATAGGTTTGCATTAATATTGCGCCTTGCTATAGTCTCGCTGGCCCTTCCATGGATTTCACAGTGAGCAGTGCACTCACACAGTCACATACACATATTCACAAACTGCCTACAGTTGCAGGCTGCAATGCCAAGGTTATTGGGTTCACAGTCAACACCACAATCATCATCGCGACAAACAATGACTGTTTGATTAAAGGTAGGGGAAGTGATTTCACTTTTGTCAGATATCACCCAAAAAATATTTTTTTCTGTTAAAATGCTCTATTATAAGGTGTGGAAACCATATATGGAGTTTCCCCCTCCCCCACGTTAGCAGAGGAGCTAATAAAAGTTCCCCAGGTGGTGGCGAATTCTCCTCCAATCAGGATCGAGCAGCAGGCTCACATAGTGTAGCTACTGTTTGGCGCCCCTAGTGCACCAGGCTGGAACTACAGGATGAATTTCAAATCACTTACCCTACCTTTAATCATTATTATTGGCCATCTAATATGATTTGGTTTTCATACACAAGAGGATGTTCCACTGGAGCATTGCCATGAAGTGAAGTCAGACGACAACACAATGTGTTAAAGGAAGATTGTAATGAAGCATAAGAGTTTAAAACAGGGGTCAGCAACAGGGGCGTTTTTGCCATTAGGCAGACTAGGCAGTTGCCTAGGGTGCCATGAGGGGAGGGGGGGCGACCATGAGGGGGGAGACGGCGACCACCAGACATGCTTTAAAAGGATCCCAGGCTAATAATACATTATACTTATCCTCTATAAATAGTATTGAACATGTAAAACGCATAATATGTTCTTTAGGTTAAAAATGTTCATAATTTTATCCCTGGGGGGTGCCATTTTACAGGAGATTTTCCCTGGAGCCCCCCTTACCAAATGGACCCATAAGGGTCCATTTGGTAAGGGGGGCTCCAGGGAAAATCTTGCCTCCGGCTCCAAATTGCTTAGAAACGCCACTGGTCAGCAACCTTTAATGTCAAAAGAGCCAATTTAGAACAAAAACATGAATACAAAATCTGTCTGGCGCCGCAACCGCATTTGAGTCTTATAATGAAGTCTACACTGGCTATATTAGAGTAGAGTGCAGGCTATAATTCCAATTTTAGTTGACAGAATTGCTAAAACTTTGTTTAAACGTTGTGCTCTTTCTAATGCAGAATTTATTTACCAGTGGTACCTGGCCCCTGTGGTCCTTGTAGCTATGCGGTCCCTGGACATGCATTTAGTAGTGTTTTTTTTTATTATCATTTTAATCAGTGGTGAAAGTGGTTTTCAGATCTTGCCGGAGCTATCAGAAATAAGCGTCTGCACATCTGGAAAATTTGGGATCAAATATTGGAGGGTCAAACCCTCCAATAGGCCTAAAATGCATTTTGGCACAGTATATCAACACAATACAAACACATCAGGTCTTAAATCATTAGTACAAATGTCTCCTGCAATGTGCAATGTCTTCATCTAAAGATATTATAATAACTGTAAATTACATTAAAAAAATAAGTACACATTAAACTTCTTTTTACTCTTAGAATAAATTACTGCTTTCGGAAAACAAAGGATTTTGAGAATGTAGCAGAACTTACTGTATTATATGTTAACATTTTGATAGCTCCTGTGTGGTCCAGTTGGCAAAGTCTTACTGGAGCTGCACTCCTGTCCCCACTTTCACCACTGATATTAATGTCTTCATAGTAGTTAGAAACTCAAGTGAATGACTTGCATGGTGACCTACGACTACTGTCCAGGTGGTAATTTACTGATAAGTTCCACTCCCAAGAAATTCAAAAGGAAAAAGGATGTACTCATCAGTGCACCGGATTGACCGATTGAGGAGTCATAATTACTAGGAAATAGTTGTATGCATGCACATGGGATGATTAGCAAGTGTTATAAAAGCACTAATCTTAGCCCATATCCCCACCCAACAACAGTGGTCCCCACATTGAAGTCAGGGTGGTGGTCCCTTTTTTTTCCACATCGGATGAAAACCACTCTTCTAAAGTACACTTTTTTTTTTTTTTTTTTTTTTTTTTTTTTACAATATTGGAAAAACTGTCATGTTTGGCCTACTACAGCAAAAATAAATTAAAAAAGAAATATGGAGAGAGACTAAACATGGTTTAATCTCCATATTTTGTAAAGCTAAGGCGTCACTAAGGAGAGTCTAAAGAGACACATGTGGCTCCAAAGCCGTCTGTTGCAGACCCCTGGTTTAAAAGTTAGGCATGGTTAGACAATAAGGGCCTCTGGGCGACGAGCATTTTTATGACCCAATGAGTTTATGACTCAGCAAGGTGAGTGAGTCAGAGCCCACGGTGGATTATCATGTATTATGATGTCCGGAAGCATTACATAACGAAACGTACATCTGGGTCAATCAGGCCACTTATATTGTCAACCACTGTTAGGAACATCCTTTTTTTTAAGATGAAGTGATCCTGCTTGTTACACGCCTACTTTATTAATACATTCATAAACTGACCCAAAAGTAACAGTCATTTCCTTGCTTACTGTGATGATTTGAAAGTATTCCAGTATTCATCTCAGAAAACAATGAGGTGAATTTAACAAATAGAATACATTTTCGGCAATATATTATTGTTGATTCCAAGTAATGTATTATTATCATTTGGTATTACTCTCTTAAGGAAAGTTAACATATGGTATTACTCTAAAAAAAGTCCTAAGTAAAGTAAAGTCCTAAGTAAAGTCTGTGTCTGTGTGCGTGTGCGTGCGTGCGTACACACACGCGTGCGTCATGTCATGTTGGACACAACCTTAAAAATCAGCAGCACAGCCAACAGGTGCTCTGAGGGTTTCGATTAGACAACGTTCTGTTATCAAGAAATAACACACCGGTAAATGCAGCAATTGGACCAATCGGAATCAAGCATCCACCAGGCCATGTACTAAAAGCAGCAGGGAGGGATAGTGGATACTAGCGCTAGGGTTTAAGGTTCTCACCTCCAGCGGGGCGGACAGGGTGACGGTGGGCGAGCTCAGGCTACGGGGGCGTCGGACCTGGGGCTCGTGGAGGTGGCTATTGGAGGAGGAGGTGGAGGGGGAAGGGGAAGGCGGGTAGGCAGAGGCTCCTCCCGAAGCCGCCGCTGCTGCTGCCGCTGCTGCTGCTCCGGCCAAGGAGGAGGAGGACGAGGTGCTGGGTCCGTCTTCAGTCAGCTGCGGGTGGGAGGGAGGGAGGGAGGGATGGAGGGATGGATGGAGGGAGGTAGAAACACATTTAAAGACACTACTAGCTTGAGCGAGTTATATTTATCGCCAACACGTTTGATGGATTCACACAGGTTTGACACAGCGGTGCAGCTGGCGAGGAAGAAAAAAAAAGGACAACTCACCCGGCCACCATAATCCTAGGATTTTATTGCATTTTTGCCCCAAAACAAGCCAATCAAAAGCGCTACAGGCTTGGATGGACACATTGCTTTCAGAGGGAATGTGTTCCTGATAATGAGGGGAGGGGGGGGGCTTCTGTTGAAGAGCTAGAGATGACTGCTTTAAAAATGACTCATTCTCAGCTTCCAAATGAAGAAGAGGAGCAAGGCATTTGGGAGTCAATCGTGTCAGCGTCCGGAGGAAAACAACAGTGCCAACACACGCTTAAATCAATGAGACGTTTGCATTGCTGTAATCGTATCTCCAATTCATTTCCAATTGAATGTAAATCACCTGCCATTGACCTTCTCTCTTTTGGATGTGGATGACGAGAGTAGATGATGAGCAGCAGAGTAACGCAGTGTGGTTCATAGACGCCACGGATGAAAAGGTCATAAACGGACAGGCGACACACAAGGAGAAACAAAGAGGGGCAAAGACAAAGAGGTCCAGAGCCCGACCGATGCCAAAATGTTTTGGTCGCAGGCGGCTGACATATTAACCCATTGTGTCCTGACCCTCGATTCGAGTTTCTGACACCAGATTATACAGTAGTTCCTGACACCAGATTATAGCTGCAGCAACATTCTAGCTTTTGACGCTAGATTCTACAGTAGTTTCCGACACTAGATTCTAGTTATTGGCACTAAATTATAGTTTCTGATGATAGGATCTACTTTTGACACTAGAATTTAGTTTCTGACGCCAGAATCGAGTTTTTGACTCTAGATTCTATAGTCTCTGACACTAGATTCTAGTTTTTCTGAAAAATCTGTGTTCCTGTGTCCAAGGCCAAGCCAAGGACCACCAGAATTATCCATATTTGGCTGCAGACCCCCATCTGAAAACATGTTGTTCCAGGGATCCCCCAGATGCAAAAATTTGAGTTAAAAATGTTTGCTTCCAAAATAACATATTCAGAGATTTGCAGCACATTTTCACAATTTTTCAAAAAATAGCAGAACAACAATCTCATGTCGCGCCACTCGGTGGCGCGACATGAGCTTGTTGATCTGCTATTTTTCAACAGATAAAACACCAAAACGGACACAAAGGGTTAAAGACAGCTGCCCTTGCCCTGTGTTTTCTATGGGAGTCACATGGTTTAATGAGACAAGACTGCTCAGTGGTTGTAGTTCCCCCCGTGGAGGAAGCAGGGAGCAAGCCTGTCTTGTCAAGCCATGTCACTGCCGTTGAAAACTGCTTTGCGAGACACGCACGACACACCAAGGAGACAGCTGCTGGTCGTGTCTATTAGGCGCCACAGACCGCCATTGGACTTTAAACATTTCTATTTGAGAATATATTCAACGCATCGTACATTTCGATTTGGTTTTCGAACTGACATGCATTTCATTTTATGGCATTTAACCACACAGCGATGCGTTGTGAGATTGTTGTTCTTGCTCACAACACGCATTAACGTGTATATTTTTAAGTTTGAAAATCTTTCTCTACAATGACATGTCCGTAAAAAAGGTTGAGTGTGATTAGAAATCTGGACACAATCAAAATAATAAAGGGAGTCCGCACACAGCTTTATCCTCCACAGTGTTTATTTAAAAAACACAAAAAGATTCACGACGTTTCGGCCATGTTTGGTCTTCATCACCTGATGAAGGTTCACAACGTTTCGGCCATGTTTGGCCTTCATCAGGTGATGAAGGCCAAACATGGCCGAAACGTCGTGAATCTTTTTGTGTTCTTTTAATAAACACTGTGGAGCATATAGCTCTGTGCGGACTCCCTTTATTATTTTGATTATGTACATTTAGTCCAGCACCAGCACAGAATCTGGATGTGCACATGCCCTTGTATTTTTTAAACTAGAAATCTGGACACATCACCAGCTGCATAAGCGCCGATATGTGTACTGGTCAAAAAAGTCAATATAATGACATAGCCTAGAGAGATACAGTCTATCGTCCCGAGCGATAATCGATCGGGCTCCAGAGATGAGCTATAAATATACAGCGCTATGCCTAGAGACCTGGGATTAGCACCATGCAGCAGACTCTCTCTCCCACCTCAGGCTGTGTAGAGCTGCCTCACACACACACACACACGCACACACGCACGCACGCACACACGCACACACGCACACACGACAAAGAGAAAGACAAGAGGAGAAACAGATATGGGGGAATGTCAGAGAGACACAGAGAAGGGGAGTTGGGTTGTCGGCGTAAGTCCATGGTTGGAAAAGAGACATGAACCGGTGCAGAGTCGGACTTTCGCTCAGCGGCAAAAGTGTTGGGGACAAGAAGAGGAGGAGGACGACGGTGACGGCACAACAACACATTCAACTCGGAAAAGGTAAAGACACGGAGAAAGAGAGAAAGACAAGAAGAGAGAGGCAAGTCAGAAAAGGAACACTGGACTGGAAATCTGGGGGTCCTTGTGAAGCTGTTCTTAACACCACACAGAGGGTGGGTAGAAAAGGCACAACAGGAATAACACGACTCATTCCAGAACCACAGGTTCAAGACAAATGACGCCCGGGGAAATAAGACCATAATAAGGTCCGTAAGGTCGGTCAGTAAGGTACAACGACGGGCAGAGCCGCTGAGCCCCCTGTAAACCATCAGACGTGTGTACCTGTACGATAGGCCTGGTCCAGGTGGTACTGCGCTTGTTATGGTTGACGTAATAAGTGCGTCCTTTGGCGTCCTTCCTCTCCTCCCATCCAGGGGGCAGGCCAGGGGTGGTCAGGGCGTAAGCGGCTCCCGACGGGGACTGGACAGCCCAGCGAAGGAACACAGACAACAGAGCAAAGCAAAAGAAAAACAAAAAGACCAACTAGTTAGCCATGGAGGTGTCGATATTGTGACAGTGAATCTGGGTTTTAGTTTAGTCATAGTCTCTTCTGAATATGTTTGTTTAAATTCACTTTTTAGTCTTTTGTTTAAGTCAACTGAAATGTTGTGGTGTTAGTCTAGTTTTAGTCAACTAAATATCGCTGAGATTTTAATCACTTGCCGAAAATAGCTGATCCACTTGCGACGTGTTGGGAGCTTGTAGATTTGCTATTTTCAGTAGGCAAGAAACTGCAAAATGACTTTTACTGTCTTTTACTTATGTTGGATTTCTGGTCTACTGGTCCCTTTCTAACATTTTAGCGTTGTATTTATTCATTGACATAATTGCCAATATATTTAGTCTGGGTTTAAGGTCAGAGGTGTAGAATGTCAGAAAGTCACAAGCTACAAATCAAAAACCACAAAGTCATCCAAGGAAACACCACCATGAGGAAATAAAATGTGAACAATGAAATAAACAATGTGCAACATAGCGATGATTGCAGTCAATTGAGTGATGACACTAAAGGGACTTGCATAAAGTATTACAATTATATTGGTAATAGTGAGTGCCTCAGAGACATTTCCAACATATTTATTAAATATTTGCTATTTCACATATTTGCTATCGTTACCAATAGCAGACTTCTTGGAACATGGAAGCCATCTTTGGTTGTAAGACAACAACTCACACACGTGTTGTCCAATTTGTTCTGGTGTGGATTTCTCCTTTCAATTGTGCAACAATAAAGCAACGGTTTTAGCGTTTCCCCTCTGTCCATTTCACTGGAATTGGCCATTAAAAAAGAAAGGGTGACCACAGTTTATCATGCCTTGATTAATAGGTCGCTTAAAATGGCAAGAGCTGCTGCTTTTTGTGTTCAGTTCTAAGGATGTATTTAGCTTTTAAGCATTATTGTTTATGTAAAAAGAAAAAACAAGGGGGGTAGAGGGATTAATCCACAGTGAGGTAGGGGTGCAGAGAAGACGAATACTTCCATTGAGAGGTGTACAACGGGGTCGGGGAGGGTATATACACTGTAGACTGAGAACATTACCGTGGGCTCCTCAGCGCCTGTGACTGTTTGAGCTCTCGTTCTTCTGGTCTGGGAACTCTGCGGCTGCTTATAGACAACAACAATGGGGTGGAAGAGGGTCTTTTTTTAGCAGAATAACAGCGTTTTTTCTTTTCACAGAGCAAAGTGGGTGGGTGGGTGGGTGGGAGGATTTAGTGAGGAGTTTGTTCGTCCATCAAGAAAATTGAGTGCCCAGTTGATTGGTTGGTGGTTAAAGGAGAGGAATTACATGGACGGAGGGAGATGGAGTGGTGGAGGGTTTGGGGGGTCGAGGCAAAAAAGGCTGACAGGTAGTGACAGAGAGGTCCTTCTTGTGATCATGGGGGTCCATGGAGGTGGCAGAGTGAGAAGAGAAGATCCCGGTGAAGATGGTTGTTACTTTGGCGGTGAGAGGCAAGAGACGGTGCACCGTGGCAAAAAAAAATTAAAATAAAAATAGATTGGTGTGAACGTGTAAAATCGGCTATTTCTGTTAGACGTCGGTATAGGAATTAAGCAGACCAGTGAGGTTGATAGAAGATAACAGAGGCGAGAGTGCATTAAATCAACTGTATTTTACAGCGCTGTGATTGGAATAGAGAGTAAAAAAGACTTTGTGGAACGGAAAAGACACACAAGAATAACCGCTGGTTCAAAAAGGAAGGCGGTCGACCACACGTTTATTTTTAGCTGTGCCGTGACAGTGATTGATACTAGTTAATCGATTTCATCAGCCAGATGAGTCAACCCAGAATTTTGTTAAGCTATAAAATAAATTAATTTCCCCACGTGCGTGTACTGTGCAGTGCATGCATGCGCACACACAGGCACAGCACTCCTTAAATGAAAAATTGTCTGTACCCACTTTATATACAAATGTCTGAAGCTCATCTTCCCTTGAGAATGGAATGGTTATTCGGCCCTTTGAGCGGTTAGGTAGTTGGCTATGCTTCGACTAAAGTTGATTTGTAGCTTTCATGCTCATTTTCAGTGATTCCAACGACTCTTAGGTGAGGCGGAAGCATTTGAATGTTGTTTGAGCCAACACAACTGTCGTGAGAGACTAATGGGGTAATAACAATGCCTTATTTGTCATTAACCCTTTATGTACTGAACATGTTTTGGTGTTCTAAGCATTATGTACTTTAGAAGTTGAAAAATATCAGACCTACAAGCTCATAGCGCGCCACCGAGTGGCGCGCTATGAGCTTGTAGGTCTGATATTTTTGAAAAATTGTGAAAATGATCTTTGAATATATTTCCGAAGCAAACATTTTTAACTCAAATCTTTGCTTCTGGGGGATCCCTAGAACAACATGTTTTCAGATGGGGGTCCACAGCCAAACTCTGGGGGTCCTTTTGCATCAAATATGTTGATCATCACTGACATAAACATAGATTTTTCAGAAAAAAATAGAATCTAATGTCAAAAACTAGAATGTAGCTCCAGAAACTATAGAAACTAGAGTCAAAACCAGAATCTAGTGTCAGAAACTAGAATCTAGTTTTGGGAGCTAGAATCTGAAGTCAAAAACTAGAATCTAGCGTCAAGAACTAGAATCTAGCATCAGAAACTAGTCTAGAACCTAGAGTCCAAAACTAGAATCTAGCGTCAAAAGCTAGAAACTAGCGACAAGAACTAGAATCCAGCGTCAAAAACTAGAATCTAATGTTAGGACAAAAACCAATGCATTAACTAATGGGTGTTGTTACTTAGGGACAAAGCTCTAAGTACAGGCATCATACACACCAGTGGTTCATGACTAATATTATCTGGCTCCCTCTAATTCACTCTCATGGTCTTGTCTTTGCTTCCTTACTCCCCCCCTCCACTCTCCACTCCATGCAAAAGAGAGGGAGTGGGGGTTAAACTGAAAGGCCATTACCATCAAAGATCGTCTTATCCATATCACGGTTGTATTTTTGGTAGCCTTCCAATGCTGATATAGCAACCGCAATCCCACACACTGAACTACTCACTGCCTCCTCCGGAAAATGTGATCATCAGGCCTGAAGTAGGGAACCAACACGTGTGTATAATAGAATTTCTCACTGAAGGGCTTATTAAAAAAAGTGCTTAGAGTTAAATATCTTTTCAATGAAAAAGCCGACATCAGCACCTGTAGTTTTCCTTTAGGGTGCCTTGGCATGCCGACAACGCCAAGCTGTTGTTTACTATGACTCGACTACGTGGGAGGCACGTTCATCACAGCAGATCATGTGACGGTTCCTCAATACTCAGCTGACTCATGCTATGACTCAGGGCGAGTTGGGTTGCATATGGAGACTATAATGCACTCAAATTCACCTTGCCGTCCCTATTTTTGGCAAGTCATGTTAAAAAACTCTCTCTCTCTCTCTCTCTCTCTCTCTCTCTCTCCTCTCTCTCTCTCTCTCTCTCTCTCTCTCTCTCTCTCTCTCTCTCTCTCTCTCTCTCTCTCTCTCTCTCTCGAGCACACACACACGCACGCAGCAGATCAACATGCCCAAGAAGCAAACACCTTCAAGCTCACAATGTGTTGCATCGCAATGCCTAGAGCTGAGTGAGCTGGTAGATCTGCCATTTTTGTTTTTAAACTATGATGTTTCTAATCATACCGGAATTGTGGACAAAATATTATTCAACAACAGCCAAATATTTTTCAGTCGCGTTTTCACCGCATTGTAGAAAAACCTAAACTCACTTCACCCAGGACTATGCAAGATCCTCAAAACCCATCAAATGGTGGTCCATGGCGCAGATGCTGAATAAATAATGCCCCCTGATATTAAAAAGGGTTGAAAACTATACTGTCTGAGTGCCAGCATGGCTTTCTATTGTTATCCTATCCCCACCCGCAGTGTCCTGCTGCCTGGCACACAGCCCTAACGGCTGAAACGGCAGGCAGGGGTTTTCACTGATGCTGCAGAACTGGCAGAGAGAGAGAGAGAACCAAAACGAATCACGACCAACGCAGAGGAGTTGCGGGAAAGAAGGTGGTGGGGAAAAAAAGAAGAAAAAAGAAGGTGTGGCTGCTTGGCAGGAAGGAAGTGAACGGGGAGAGCAGTGCATCGTGCAGGACTTTGTGCTATGGGTACATCATTACTCACAGAAAGAAGATTAATAAAACTTCAAGACATTGAAAAATGTAATGATGACGTTTCTAGGTCCGACCAGCCGGAAGCAATCACAGATTTGGGGCATTAAGGTTTGCTTTTATGACATTTTTTCGTGCAAATCTTGCCCCCTTTTTATTCCCCTGTCAAAGCTCACACCGACTACTTGGTGCAGCAGTTCTCGTATTCTTGAATTTGTTTTATTTTTATTATCGAAGTTGTGTTTTTAGCTAGCAGATCTGCTAGCTGCTTGTAGGTCTGCTATTTTTTATTATAGAATCCAAACAACTGAAATCAGTCGTGGCAACAGAGGACTTGGCAAGAGAGTCCATGTGAGAGTTGTGGACGGAGAAAAATAGACCATCAAATTCACCTATTGACTGACCCAGCTCTTTTGGAGATATAGCTTATAGAGTTACGTCTTTCAGAGAAACAACTGGTTGAGGAAACAGGCTTGAGAGCTTCACTTCTGTGGACTAGTATTAACCCATTTTGGATACAAAAATATAATCAGTTTTTGCTCCTCTGGTGAAAAGCTTTGGGCCACATGATGGCCTTCCCTCAGTCAAATCCGGTCACATATTTTGTCCATGGGAAATACAAGTGTGGGTGATAGAGGATGCAAGATTAAAATGTCGTTTTGGAGATGTGAGAGTGAATGCGGGAGGCTGCAGAGGAATCATAACAAAATGAAAATATTTACCTCACGACAAACCACAAATTAACCAAAGGAAGCAACAGAAGGGATAGAAGAGGCTGTTTGGGAGAGGTCAGAGAGAAATAAGAGTGAAAACAACAGAGAGGAGGGGTGGGAGGCGGTTGCATACCAACGGGGGAGGAGCCTGGGCCTGATCGCTAACGCCATCCGTCATACTGGAGGAGCGAAGTCTGTTGGACAGCTGGCTCTGTTGGGACAGAGAGGAGAAAACACACACATGAGACCTTGTAGTCACCTTACAACTGTCCATGAGTCACCACGAGTGTTGATTTAACCCATTTCAGACGGGACCACCACTGGTCCAAATGTGGATCTTTACCTTTAAGAACGGGAGGCCATTTTGGGACTTTTACCTTTCATGCCGGGAGTCCAAATCTGGACTCTGGGTAGATTCCGCCCATTTCCGGTCTCATAGCCAATCAAATGTGTCATAAGTCGATGACGTATGTATTCTAGGGTGTCGCAATGCATTGTGGGAATTTTTTTTTTCCTCTTAAGGCAACTTTATTGGTCGGCAAAGTGTTTTTTTTTTACTGCGTCACCGCTATTCCAATCATCACCATGGCAGCAGCAGCAGCGTCGAAGAAAACAACAACAACGACTCCACGTGAAATGGAATATGTTTTGAGCGACGGCAGCGACATTGTCGATGAGTATAGCAGTAGAGACGAGGACGATGTTACTGATCCAGATTATATTCCCTCTTCGCAGCCGCTGGACAGAGCGCAATGGATGCGTGATCGCCTGACGACGATGATGATCAAGCCGAGTTCCGTGTTTTTTTGCCGACAGACAAAGACTTTGTTCCAGACCACTTATAACAAAGTGATGGCCCGGGACAGATTCAGCGCTATTTGGAGGTAATAATAACACTAATACAAACCGCTATGATGATAATTATAATGATAAAACAGTATGATAGCAGTGCTATTGTTATTATAGAGTTGTACTATTGTGTGACCATAGAAGCCTATAATAGCGCAACAACAAAAGTCGTCGCGAGGTTTTCTGAAGGTAATAGCAATAATACAAATTGTATAGTAGGCCTATGATAATAATAGCGCTGCAAATAGATAATGTTGAGTGATCTTGCTGATAATAACGGTAATAATTGATGTCGACGCTGCGATGGAAAACTTTTTAGGCGCACCCTTTCATCATTTATCATCGCACCGCTACGTCTATGATGATAATACAGCCATGTTATGATACAGCATACAGCGCTACATGATGCTTATAATGGCAAATGACCTGGAGTATTGTAGTGTATACTGCATTACTGAACAATGTGCATGTATAATGCTATAATATAAACACACACGCTGTGTGTGTGTGTGTGTGTGTGTGTGTGTGTGTGTGTGTGTGTGTGTGTGTGTGTGTGTGTGTGTGTGTGTGTGTGTGTGTGTGTGTGTTTATATATTATAAACACCACAAAGAAGTATAAAAATGACTAACACCTATGTGCATTTTCAGGTTTCTACACCTCCAGGACAACAAGGCAGATGTAGACCGGACTGACAAGATGTGGAAGCTGAGATGGTTCCTGGACTTCCTTGTTGCTCGATTCCACCCCCGTGGTTGTCAGTGATGCTGAACTGACACTGAACTGTGACTTGTTGCAATAACAGACACTTTATTTTTTATTTTTTCATTTTAAAAATATTGCTGTGGACAGTTCCCAGAGAATGGTCACCTTTTTAGCTGCTTGTGAACTGTTTCCACAGAGAAATTTTCACCTTTTTATTGAACACATATCTTTTTGTCACTTTTTTTATTGAAAGGACACTTTATATTTTATTATTACTTTATTTAGTTTGATTTTCTGCTTTGTGTGCATTTTCAAAGTCTGCACAAATAAAAGTTATAGTTTTTGAAAGCCTACAGTGTGAGATCTCAAATACTTTTTACGTTTAGTTCCTACCTGCTATTGTAGGACCTAGTCTTGGTCCAAGGCAACTATCAGACTATCAAATAGTGTTGTAATTGTGTTTCTATGTGTCTCTATGTGTTTCAGAGTGTGCAAAAATGCAAAAATTGCTGTTTTTTAGTAGGCGTTTTACTAGTTTTATCATATTTTCTAGATTCCTAATTTTTTCTGATTTTTTGATAAAGGTTTGGACCAAGACAATTAGTTTTCCATGAAAGCCAAAGGTGTAAGCTATCAAATGCTTTTGGAATTTTGTTTCTAGCTGCTACAGAGCCTGAGAAACAAATGTTTTAGTAAACGTTGACATCCCTGGTAAGTTTTCCAGAAAAAGTCAGGATTTGGGGGTATTTTCAAAACCGCCCATAGGTTTTAATGGCTTTTTTCTAGGCGGACTTAGGCCTGAATGGGTTAACCCAGGGGTTTTCCACAGGGACCACCACTGCTCCCTGAGAGGATTCGATCCAGGTGGTCCACAGGCTACGTGATGGGGAGTGGGTTAAGCAGATGTAACTCTTTGAGAGTAAAAATGAAACCACTCTCACTCTCAAGAGTTAAAATATTCATCATCTGTATTAGTCCAAGTCTACACAACTAGAGAATGTAGAAGTTTAATGGTCATTTTGATTGAATTTTGTTTGACTGTTTTGTTTCCCAAATCCAGGCCTGGTATTGTGGACAAAAACAAAAGGAAATCTTTAGTTTTGGGGTCTGTGGGTGTGAAAATGTCATCAAATGGTGGTCCGTGGCTCAAATTCCGAATAAATAGCGGGCCCTGGTATCAAAAAGATTGAAAACCCCAGGTCTAGATTCAATCAAATGCAATCATTTGATGTGATGGTTCTCACCAGAGCGGAGCTGGGCCCCGGCACCTCTCCGTTGGTGTCGGGAGTAAGTGACAGCCGCAGGTTCAAGTCCTCGGAGAACTCCAGCGGCACTGGCGTCTGTGGGGGCTGGGATGTGGAAGCAGAGGGGCCAGGCAGGGACTGGGCCAATCGCTCGTTGGAGTCCTCTTCCGTGATTAGTTCCCACGACTGCAAAAACAAAAGGACATCGTCAAGTCAATGACATGATGGGCAAATCAATTCAAGAGTCAGCCACAGACATCAACGCACATGCGAACAGAAGCGGAGTGTTATTGCACCAGGACTTTATTATTTCCTCTCTACTGTATTGTATTTTAGCTTTATACACAAGGAAGAGGAAGTCTGTTTCGTTTGAAACCAACTGCTATGGCTGACAAGCCGGGCCTGTTTATAGCCCAATAGACTATAAACAAGCAGTGGTGGTGGATTAAACACACCAAAGTGTATATATTTGCATCTTTGACTTGAACATTGCACACACACATGTATGATAGAGCCTCCATGGCAGTGTGTTAGGTGAGTGCTAGTTCTAATTAACTCTTTGATAGATTAGCAGAAAAGCTAGGTTCGCTCCCTTTAGGTTCAATAGTAACAAAATAATTCATAGAAAATCCTCTATTGTGAATTTGTGCAAATGAATCATATCCAAAGACAGCTTGAGGTGTCTACTTTAAGGGGAAAAAAAATAAGATGATGATAAGTTGATGGTGTGTTTTAGTTGTTTTAAATACATTTGACAAAACAGATATTTTCACATTTCACTGTTTCCAGGGCTCAATCAGAGATAAATGCATTTAAAGATACCGCATGTCATTTATCATTTATCAATTGTAGTCACGTCAACACCTAAAATACCTTATGAGATGATGGCCAGCAAGTTAATCTATGCTTACAGATAAAAAAAAGTACAACATACGCATTTTCGCAGGTTAAGCAGACAACAGAATAATCAATCACGCCAAAACGTGTGGTAAATCTGTTGAGGAGTTAAAAGTAAAGGTCCATAACATCATCAACAATAACAGCTGTCCAAAACAGTACCACTATATATTAAATATTTCGCATAGGGCTGACCTATAATATTTGTCCAGCCGTTTCCCATCTCTCTGGGACTAATCGATAAAAATGCGGGATGTTGCGGGACTAAATGGGACCTATTTTATTGTTGCAGGAGGGAGTGGCGGACAGCTGATCATCGCGGGCGGTCAAAAATCACAATCATTGCAGGAGCGGGAGGGAATGGACAGAAATCTAGCGGGAGCGAGCAGGAGCGGGAGGGAATAATCAGTCCTGCGCAGGGCTCTAGCAGGGGCGGATTGGCACATATTTTCCCACCGGGACAATTTTGCCTTTGCCAGGCCACCCTGGGGGGGGCAGCTGGTTAACCAGATGTAACTCTTTGAGAGCGTAACAATGAAACCAAATGGACCCGCAAGGGTCCATTTGGTTTCATTTTTACACCCTCAAGAGTTAAAATATTCATCATGTGAATTAGCCCAACTTAGTCTACACAACTAGAGAATGTAGAAGATTAATGGTCTTTTTCATCTGTATGTTCCAGGCGAGCATCTAGCGCATTCTAGTGCATTTTGGAAGTGCCACTAGTGCATTTTGGATCTTGTCCAGGCCAGTAGGTGGCACAGGCCACCGGGAAAACTCCCTGTACTCCAGATGGCCAATCCGCCCCTGGGCTCTAGTGTGTGTGTGTGTGTGCTTGCTGTTCTCACATTCTCCATGTCTCTGATGGCCTCCAGGTGTTCCCCCTCCAGGTCTTCACTGATGTGGCGTCGGGCGCGGAACGATCGGTGTGCGTCCAGGTTGTTCTGCCGCTGCTGGCTGTCGCTCTCCCTCTCCGAAATCACATCCCTGAAGGAAGAAAAACAAAGACACGCCGTGCACACCTCTACTTAGGCCTGGGTTATACGGTACTCACAACCTATCGTGATGCAAGAAATTGTTAGCTTGCAGATTTTTGTTAAAACCTATTCATTGAATTATGTAAAAAGACCACAAAAAGTTGACCGCACTTGGTGTCAATGAGACCTTGTAATTAACTGGCATAAGTCAGCACGAGTGTTGATATAACCCAGGGCTTTTCACAGGGACCACCAGTGCTCCCTGAGAGGAATCCAGGTTTTCCCCAGGCTAAATGATGGGAAGTTGGTTAACCGGATGTAACTGTTTGAGAGCGTAAAAATGACACCAAATGGACCCTTGTGGGTCCATTTGTTTTCATGTTTACACTCTCAAGAGTTAGAATATTGATAATAGTTCAAATCTACACAACTAGAGAATGTCGAAGAATAATGGTCATTTGGGTCTCTATATGTTTGCCTGTTTTGCTTCTGAAATCCAGCCAAACAATGAAAACGTACATGTTGGAGGGCCTCTTCCACTGCGTTGAACGGTTGTTGTGGTTCACATAGTAGGTACGGCCCAGGTTGTCCACCTTCTCCTCCCAGCCTGTGGGCAGCGGGGGCAGCAGCTGCGGGGCGCGCTGGGTGGCTGAGTCCGGGGAGTCTTCCCAGCCCTGGGCAACAGAGCGGGGCCAGAGAAAGAGAAATGCAACAGAAGCATAGCAAAGGGCTTTCGTGCCAGTGTTCTCCTTAAATCATGTAATTTTTATTCTGTGTGTGTGTGTGTGTGTGTGTGTGTGTGTGTGTGTGTGTGTGTGTGTGTGTGTGTGTGTGTGTGTGTGTGTGTGTGTGTGTGTGTGTGTGTGTGTGTGTGTGTGTGTGTGTGTGTGTGTGTGTGTGTGTTGGGGGGGGGGGGTTATTCTATCGTCTACTCAGACTCACTTGAACAACCCCGACAGTTTATAAGTCAGTAATTTCATATATCAGTAATTTCAATATCAGTCACCAGAAAAAAAAGGATGGGGTGGTCTGGGGTGTTCACATTAGACTGACCATAAAATAACCAAAAGTTTTTTTGAGTGAAAGTGAAATATCCCTTTAATCTCAAGGTGCAATGTGCAATAAAAAGTAAAAATAAAACAATCAGCAGGCCCACGTGATTTAGAGTTCTGCTCTGGCATCCAGTGTGTGTGTGGTCAGTTTCACTACACACACGGCAACGAGATTAGCTGCTCTTAGACGGAAGGATGGACACTCAGTCAGGGTGAAAAACATAGTTTCTTCAGGCTTTCCATTTCCGCGCAATGCGGACAAAAATGAAAAGACTGGGTGTCGAGGCTACACTGTAGGTGACTGGTGTAAGTCAAAAGTTGCAAAGAACTCACCTCTGTCTCCTCCCTCATCTCACCAGCCTCCTCTTCTGGTCCGCCTTGTTTGGGTAGATATGCCATCTTCAGTCGCAGGTAGCCCTTCACCCTGGACTTGTGACTGGAGAGAAGAAGAACAGAATAACCCACTATGAGGAAGACATTTTTTTTAAAATGACATAACTCTGAACTGAAAACATGAGGGCAAGACCAAGACAAGACCACAAGACAATGAAGTGACGAGACAATTTGAGGACGCCACAAAAATGAGAACGACGACAAAAGTTCTCAAGGCAGGGCTCGAGATGAGACAATGTCTCAAGAACTACAACACTATTGTTTTTACTCGGGACCTCAGGAGGTTTGAAACTACAAGTTAAACCACAAGTTTATGGGCAACTCATCCTTATCACTGTGTGAACTGCCAACTAACCGCTCCTTCTCACTCCATGCTGTTTTGCAGGTGACTGACTGTTAGGGCTCTGATCTTTTTGGAGAGAAAGAGGCCGACAAATCAAAGACCAGCACTCAGACTATACATTGTGCCTGTGGGTGCTGCTCGTTTGGGTTTCTAAACAAAGCCTTGTAAGCTTTTCTGCCTGCAATACAACCTACCAAGTGTTGCAATTAAAACGGGGCCATCATTCCTTATCATGAAAAGTACGCATTTCCCCTGGGTGAAGCGTGGGGAGGAGTAGGATGAAGAGCAAAGGGCTCTACGTCTTTTTGATGGGTGCTCCTCATTTCACAGGATGGTGAGTCAAAGCGGCGGTCACCTCCTGGTTTGCTGTATGGAGGGTGACAAATACTCCTTCCAGTCTTTGGAGAGGCCAAACGTCAATCATGTGCTCCATAGCTTGTTCGTCCCCACACACACGCACACACAGTGGGCTCAGGCTACTGGCCAAGCAAGGGCCATGTCCAGTCCTGAATTCTGGCTCTGCCACTCTGTGGCAGCTTGATCAGATACTGTAGCACAGTGGTTTTCAACCAGTGGTCCGGGGACAACCAGTGGTCCCTGAGAGGATTCCAGGTGGTCCCCAGGCTAAATGATGGATAGCTGGTTAACCAGATGTAACTCTTTGAGAGCGTAAAAAATGAAACCAAATGGACCCGCAAGTTTCATGTTTACACTCTCAAGAGTTAACCATCTGAATTAGCCCCAAGTCTACACAAGAATGTAGAATATTAATGGTCATTTTTGATCTGTATGTTTGGCTGTTTTGTTTCCCAAATCCAGCCTGGTATTGTGGACAAAAGCAAAAGAAATCTTTAGTTTTGGGGTCTATCTGTGTGTCTAGAATGTCATCAAATGGTCGTCCGTGGCTTAAATGCTGAATAATACTTTTGCACATACAGTACCTTTGTACAGTCAATGATTTGCTCCGTTATAATTTGCTATGTAATTTGCATACAGAAAGTCAACACTGTCACGGTGAGTACAGACTGTTGGTGGTGACTGAGCAATCTCTACATGCTAATCACAAGCAGTATAAACGTGGCCTGGCCAATGATGTTCCCCCACAAAAGCTTTTTTTGGGAGCATGATTTGCAGTTGCGGCCAGTGTTTCCAACCTGGTGCATTTGTCGCTATATTTAGCTTTTTTCCAGACCCCCCTAGCACCAAAATTAGTGAAAAACTCCTGGCGGAAAATCTGGTGCTTTTTTGCTGGTGAGTTGGGGTGAAATTCGTTGACAGGCGCCAGAGATAAAACCCTTGTTTTTCAACATTTTCCTATGATAGATAGTCCAAGAGCATTAGCTCAAAATGTTGTCAAACCCGGAACAAATTAGTAACAAGCTGAAAATTTCAGGATATGTTCAGAATACCTTTAGGAATGACATACTAAAAGTCCCCGTGAATCCCCCTTGTGCTCTCTGAGATATTCAAGATGGCGTCCAACTTGCCTATTAGATATAATGGCCCTAATCGGGGGTGAAAAAGGCAAAATTTTAAACTGAGAGATATTTCTACGAAAATTCACAGGTTGATCAATTATATAAATACAAGCATTCTTTGTATTGGAACTTTCCATGAAATCCAATATGGCTGCCCAATATGGCAAGTTGGACGCCATCTTGAATATCTCAGAGAGCACAAGGGGGATTCACGGGGACTTTTAGTATGTCATTCCTAAAGGTATTCTGAACATATCCTGAAATTTTCAGCTTGTTACTAATTTGTTCCGGGTGTAACCCTATTACTACTGGACTAAGAGTCCTCCTTCGTTCCTAGAAAGGACCATTGGTAACCAAATGGACCCTTATAGATCTGTAACTCTTGAGATCGTAAAATGAAACCAAACGGACCCTTTCGAGTCCGTTTGGTTTCACTTTACGCTCTTAGGAGTTAAATCATATTTAACCATCTGAATTACCTAATTTTCAAGAATCTACACATTTAGAAAATGTCGAAGAATTGCTAATTTGACCAACATTTTTTCAGTTATTTCCCTTAAATTAGACTGAGAGACTAATCTCAACATCAAACGGTGGTCCTCCGTGGCTAAAATGCAGAATAAAAAGTGGGCCCTGGTATGAAAAAATGGTTGAAAACCACTGCTTTAACGCATTCTAGTGCATTTTGGAAGTGCCACTAGTGCATTTTGGATTTTGGCGGTTGGCAAGACTGGTCGCGACTCATTTCACACCCCAGGCGACATACCGGTAGGCAGTCAGTCATTGCCCACATTAAGTGCCCAGTCAACATGTCACACGCCATAGAAAACAAACCTTCTGGGGCGCAGAAGAAAGTCTTTAAATGTATAAGGCCTCTCCATGGCAGGGTCCTCCGTCTGCAAAAACAACAAGACTTATTTAATGTCAATGTCAGCAGCATGCACAAACAACCGACCGACTAACTTGTTAAGACTCAAGTCAGAAAGTATCAAAATATCAGGGCTATTATAGGTAGTACACAGATCATCTCAAGTGGAGTCATTATGCAATGATGAGTTTCTGCCCAGTTACACCCTGGACGATGTGTGTGATTTACTCACAGTAAAAACAAAAGCCAAGTGGGTCCATTTGTACCAATTTCAGTGAATGATTGTTAAACATCCGCATTACTTAAGTTACTTAAGTCGACACAATTAGCGAAACATTCTACAAAAGTTGCATGGTGCCAACTAATGGTGCCAACATCAACACAGCTTGGAATTGTGGACAAAATCTTTAATTTAGGTCTGAAAGTCTAAATAAATGTCATCAAATGGTGGTATGTGGCGCAAATGCAAAATAAATAATGGACCTTGATATGAAAAATCTTGAAAAACACGGGACATTTAGAAAAATATGCGATTAAATTGTGATTAATCAAACATTAACTATGGGCAATCATGCGTTTAAATACGCGATTAAATATCGACTGACAGATCTAATGTGACACAATGTGACGTGCTGTGAGCTTGTAGATCTGGTAGCCCTGCATCATCACTGTCATATGCAGGGAAGTATAAAACAGCGTCAGTCATTCAAACTAACGTTCGATCGTTCCTCCACTTCGGCATTATCTCAGTCACGACGTGGTCCGAAGCTACACACTGCCTGGGTGACTCAGAGATGAAGTGACATGATGACACACTGATTCATAAGGGCCAAACGCTGCTATAGCAGCCTGTTACAAATTATTGTAGTGGACAGGCTTCATGGAAGGTTAATGGAAGAATGCCCAACAGAAGCAAACACAGAGGTGGTGGTGGTGTGCAAAGGAATGACGAATCAGTATGACCCACATCATTGTATCGAATGAGTAAATGAACACACACACACACACACACACACACACACACACACACACACGCCATCTGAATTACTACCTCTTGGCTGTTTCAGGAATCAGGACAAACTCACATCGTCTGCCACCTTCCGTTGTAAAAATATGCAGACGCGAAGTTTGACTTAAAAAGAACTTCCCAGCTGCACAAGTACGAGATGTCATATTTCATATCTCACAGCTGAACCAATGATGGTTTTAAAAAAAATAATGACAACTCTATTTTGGGAATATAATTCGGTACCAATTCCTGGTACCGAAAAAAATAAAGGTTTTGAGGTTAAACTACAAAATACTGTCAAAAGGTATTGTGTAATGCAACCTAGTGCTGGCCTATTGGCTAATGGCCTCTCCGTGGACTCCATTTGTTATTGTTTTCTTAAAGGCTTGATATCATCTGACAGATAACAGTCCACACAGCATGCAGCTGAGTGTTTGTCAATTTAGTCAGCATGGCACTTTCCATTGGCTCAGAGGGTAACCCGGCCTCAGGCCCGCCGGGCACCTCTGTTTACATTCCACACTGCCTTCTTTCCATGCTGTTCTGCAGCTTGATTGCAACAGCAGGTTGCCTGTTGTGTGACCACCAGGGCTTTCACACACACTCAATACGTGTGTGTGTGCCCCCCCTGCCCAGTCACACACACGCACAAATCCACACACTCTTTAGGCTCGACCTTCACAAAACTATCTCAACACAAAATTAAGATAAGAAACACCTGAGTACTCCAAAACCTAATGACAACAATCGACGTCATCCTACATAAGCATAAATAGCCTTCCTCGCAGGAGACAAGGTGCATGTGAGTCAATAGGAGCCCCGATTAGCAGCTCATGAACAAACTATTTCTAAGGCGCACTTAAAGCCCTTTAATTTTCTCAAAAAAACAACAGTGTACACCTTGTAATCCAGTTGCACCTTATATATGGATCGTTTGACTGCAGTAGCTTCTACTCTATGCTGACTGCAGCATATTCTGTGCACCTTATAATCCGGTGCGCCTTGAACACAGTTCTAAAATAAGCCATTCACTGAAGGTGCGCCTTATAATCCGGTGCGCAAATGGACCCTTGCGGGTCCATTTGGTTTCATTTTACACTCTCAAGAGTTAAAATATTCATCATCTGAATTAGTCCAAGTCTACACAACTAGAGAATGTAGAAGATTAATGGTCATTTTGATCTGTGTGTTTGACTGTTTTGTTTCCCAAAGCCAGCCTGGAATTGTGGACAAAAGCAAAAATAATGTTTGTTCACAAGCTGGTCAGGCCGGCTCTATCCACTATAATGGCGTATTCATGACATCAGCGGCATCTCTTCTAGGGGTGGAACGATTCACTTACCTCAATTATGCTGTGATTCAATATATTGCATTTTTTTGCCACAAATGACTGTGCTTTTATAATGCTAGAATAATGCAAGAAAGGGGAATTACGCGTATTTTCAAGTGCGTACAAATGGAACCAAATGGACCCTTTCCATTTGCACCTAGACGTGTGTATCAAGTGTTACCAAAGGTTCTAAAATAAAAATTATTAACAAACACAACTGAAACACAACTTGTTCCTGCTGTGTATCACCATGTTAATGATTTCTTTCAGACCTCCATTTTAGGAAACACAGAACGGTGGGAACTTTATCATGTCCACACGACATCTTGAACAAATTACCAAAAAAATCGATTTCGAACCTGGTGATTCGATATTGAAATCATGGCATTAAGAATTGCGATATATTGTCATAGCGATTTTTTTGCCCACCCCTAATCTCTTTCCTTGATAGCAGAAACAGACTCACCGCCAAGTGACTGAGAGGTACGTCGACTTGTCCCAGGAAATCATCTCTGGTCTAGAGGTGGGGGAAAAAAAGAAGAAAAAGACAAGACAAGGCAATTGCGTTTTTTAAGACCTTCAATTTAGAAGCAGATTGTTTTTTTCAGTCTGGCTGGAGACTGAAGAATACCAAAAGCAAAAGGAGTCCCATTTCCAGCAGCAGGGCTTGTTGGAGAGGTAAGGGAAAACCACAACGATGAGGGGATTTACCAAGCTCCACCAGAAGGTCCAGCGTTGGAGAGCAAGAGGCGGAGGGATAGAGAGGGGGAGAGGGGGGACAGGCTGTATATATATAGAGAGAGAGAGAGATAAAGATGGGAGAGAGATAGAAATACCAGAGAGCGACAGAAAGACAGGGACAGCGACACCATAGGATGAGAGGGCAAATTTTCACTTTCAAAGGAGAGTCCCATCCAGAAATAACCTCTAGCCTTGTTCTTGAACACCTGTGTTGAGCCGAGTAATTGTGAAACCGCTTCATAACTCACATTAACCATACGGCATTTTGTCCTGACTAGATTTGTCCGACACATTAGATTCTAGTTTCTGACAATAGATTCAGTTTGTGGCACTAGATTCTAAATTCAGATATAATATATAATTTTAGTTTCTGACGCTAGATTGTATTTTCTGGCACTAGATTCTCTTTTTCGACACTAGAGTCTAGTTTTTGACGGTACATTCTATTTTATGACAGTATTTCTAGTTTTTTTCTGAAAAATCTATGTTCCTGTGTCAGTGATGCTCAACATATTTCATGCCAAGGACCACCAGGATTATCTCTATTTGGCTGCGGATCCCCATCTGAAAACATGTTCTGGTAGGGATCCCCAGAAGCAAAGATTTGAGTTAAAAAATGTTTGCTTCTGAAGTAATATATTCGAACATTTGTGCCATATATGTGGCACATATGGCGCGCCGTGAGCTGGCGCGCCGTGAGCTTGTAGATCTGATATTTTTTAATAGCTAAAGCACAGTAATAAATATAATGCTCGGAACACCGGAACGCGTACAGTAAAGGGTTAAACGCTCTGTCGCAGATTTACACAAGTGTCCAAGCAACAGTAGTAGTACTGTAGCTGCAGTCTAGGGTTCGTTTATGGACAGGGCTGTTTAGAGAGACATGTTTTTCACATAGAAGAACCTCCTGTGAACCCAGCAAAGAAACACAACATCAACCCGCCATCGGATTAGAGCCAGGAGGGAGGGAGGGAGGGAGGGAGGGAGGAGGAGAGGGAGGGGAGGAGGAGGAGGTTGAGGAGGAGGAGAGGGACGAGGCAGAAGTGGAGCGCTGGGGAAAAAAAGGAAGGAAAGGGGGTGTGGTGTGGGGTGGGTGGGGGTGTGGGGGCTTGTGTGACAAATCAGAGTAGCCTGTAGTTATGTTTGTGTTTCCGCCTCCATTAATGCAGAATAATGAGAGGCAAAGCTTAGATTGGCAACAGGGTGACCGAGCCACACAGCAGCTAGCAGCCCCACGGTGGTGAGATCAGTGGATTACCTGTCCAAGGTGGAAAATCCCATTCTTGTTGACGGCCTGTGTGTGGGACACAACTGATTTAGACATTTAACAGGCATGGAGGGTCAGTGGTAGTGTCTGGGTGTCGGCTATACACCTGCACTGCACTGCTCCCACTGAACAAATTAATCAGTCGGTCGATAAATCCGACAAGGAATGACTGACAGACACATCAGCCGATTTAAATGGGCAAATTTGTAACGTCACTCCGTAAAAGCACGTCTTTAAAATTGGATATTTTTACTTTTATTATTTTACTTTTATTATAGGTAATTATTATATTTTTTCATTCAGTTATGCCGGCAAATACAAAAAACTAGTAGTGTATTAGGGCAATACCAGAGCCCTTTTCTTCTACTTTTTCTTAAAATAAATAAAATAAAGAAGGTTCATCCGTATTCAAGAGATGCAGTTGAACGGACGAGACTTTTATGTTAAGAAAACCATCTGTGAGGCAGAAAAATGTATGTTGATTCAGAGTTTTGTTACAATTACTTATGTAAAAAGGTGGTCTTGGTCAACCTCCTAATAGGTAGGTATTTTCAATTGACCATGCAGGACTATTGCACTCCTACATACCACAGCTGTGTAATTCTGATAACCAACCAGTACAGGAATAGATGCTGTGTGTACAGTGTGAATGAGTGGGTGGATATGACTCAAAACAATGAACAGTGATAGGTTACAAATGAGTCACAAATGTAAATGCATAGACACAGATTTGTACGCACGCGCGCACGCACGCGCGCACGCACGCACGCACACACACACACACACACACACACACACACACACACACACACACACACACACACACACACACACACACACACACACACACACACACACACACACACACACACACACACACACACACACACACACACACACACACACACACACACACACACACACACACACACACACACACACACACACTTAAAAGTACATACTGACACACACCTTGAACTGCTCCAATTGGAAAAGCCCAAAAGAAACATTAAATGTGAGAGTAAATACAAAACCATTCAGTATATACACAATTATTTGCATCATCACTTGCAGCGTATAACAGGTCTTGATGTTGTCTCGCAATATGTACTGAAACTATGTAAATACTAAATATATTGGAATATTGGACCCGGAATACATCAAACACTAAACAATCTCAATGAAGTCAAGGCTCGATAACGTTGTCATTAAAACAAATCTTAAATTTGATATAAAAAAAAAAATCCCTGAATTTCAGTCCTTAAAGAGTGATCTAAATATGTTTTTCTATCAATGTGGGTATAATGTGGTTCCCACAGTTCCAGGGAAAATGACGTCACATACACACTTCTGAAAAAAAATATTCATAGCAGAATAGGGACGCTAGGGTTCATGTGGTTAATTAAGTCCCTATAGCTTGAGCCGGCAACGGTCGTCGTAGCTAATAATGATTCTGCGGTAGTGTGGTCTATTATGGTCCGTAGCAGCCAACGGTTCTTCATTCTCTCTCAACCAGTGTTGCCAACTTTGCACATTTGTCGCTATAATTAGCTTTTCTGTGGCTAAAATGCAGAATAAATAGTGGGCCCGGTATGAAAATGGTTGAAAACCACTGCTCTAGCGCATTCTGGTGCATTTTGGAAGTGCCACTACTAGTGCATTTTGTATTATGGCAGTTGGCAACACTGCTAGTCTCAACCATAACAAGCCTTGATGCTTATGGCCGTTGTGTGAACGTAAGGAGAGCTATTTGCAGAGTCATCACTGGGTCACGGCTGAACCCGCAGCTGTCTCATACAGGGCCAGGTTTCACTGGAGACGAGAGGAAAAGCAAGACGCTGCTGGCCTTTGGAAACCTTCTATGTCCAAAACTATTCTCTGGGAAAAGGGATATAACTTCCAACGGCGTCACTGTAATTGTTATTAAGACACAACAAGCTCTTGTTAATGCTTTTCACTGGTGTGGGGTGGAATACAATACCCTAGTAGTGATTAGGTCAAGTATGACATGGGCTGCAACGCCTGACGGCCAGACCCGTGCTAAATAACCAGATGGGCATAACAACTCTCCACTGGAATAAAGGCTCAGAAAAGAGCCCAAACAAAGACGGACTTATCCGCATTCAACCTGACATCCCTTATTTCACGCATTTCATAATAATAATAATAATAATAGGCAATATTTAAAAACAAAATTCGAAACCATGTTTTATAAACATTTTCAGAAATAGCACATCAGCTAACCGTCGCTACATTTCTGGATCACATTTCTGTCATAAAGTATGAAAGAGACATTTAATAAGGAGATAGATATGAGGTCTCTCTGCACGCCAGCAACAAACAGAAGAACTGAAAAAGAGAGAGAAACCAGTAGTAGTTATGTAAAGGATGCGATTGGCAGGAGAGGATATACCTAAAGGCAGATGCGGGGATAGTGAAATTTAAGTGTTTAGGCCTGATCTTTGCGGATCTATAAGCTGCTATTCTCGGTGCGAGACACAGGTGCACAACGCTGGCACGCAACCAAGTATAAATCAGAGGCTTCATCGGGGCTTTGGAGAGGGCATGGCTCCACAGCATAGCTTTCTGCAGCCAAATCACACAGCGCCGCACGCACACGCACACACACACACACACACACACACACACACACACAGCGCAAAGGGCAGGCTTTACAACAGGCCACCAGTGGGGGAAGTCCTGTCATTGTGGTGCGTAATGTATGAGGATTTCCCTCTTGCTTTAGAAATAGCCCCTGGCACAGACTATCACAACAACACAATTGTGTCTGAAGGGCAAAGAAGTATTTAGCATATTATACATTCTTAATCTGAAATGCTGTCAAAATTACCGCGATGACGCTGTTAAAAGACTATTTAAAAAAAAAAAAAAAAAAAAAAACACACCTCACGCACTTTACATGAGTTGAGGGGTCACCACAGACAGACCACAGTTGAAGACGGAGTTGTTCAGGAAAAGTAGTAGCACACTCTAAAGGCTAAATGCAAATGTTATTTAAAATGTCCCAACGGCTCTGGGGCAGTGGTTTTCAACCAGTGGTCCTTCAGAGGGTCCCAGGTGGTCCCCAGCTAAGTTGGTTAACCAGATGAAAAGTTAGTTAGCCAAATGTAACTCTCAAGAGCATAAAAATGAAACCAAATGGACCCTCACGGGTCCATTTGGTTCCATGTTTACACTCGCCCGCAAAAGGAGTCATGGCCCAATTGGTCATGACCCCATGACCCCATGACCCCATGACCCCGTAGTCATTGTAGGAATCCAGTCAAACTCTAGTCAAACACCTGGACTTCATTATTCTTCTGGCCATAGGGTGTTATCTAATACAATACCATTAAAAGTGGCTTTCAACCAGTGGTCCAGGGACCACCAGTGGTTGGTTAACCAGATGTAACTCTTGAGAGCATATAAATGAAACCAAATGGACCCGCTCACGTTTACGCTCTCTGTTAAAATATTCATCATCTGAATTAGCCCAAGTCTATACGACTAGAAGATTAATGGTCATTATGATCTCTATGTTTGCCTGTTTTATTTCCCAAATCCAGCCTGGCATTGTGGATAAAAGCAAAAGAAATCTTTTAGTTTTGGGGTCTGTGGGGCTAAAATGTTGAAGAAAGAGTGGGCCCTGGTATCAAAAAGGTTAAAAACCACTGCCATTGACTGCCCTGGTTTCAAAAAGGTTAAAAACCACTGCCATTGACTGCCATTGCCATCTATCGACTGTGTTGTCTTCCATTCTGTATGTAATGTCCCTTTAAGAGGCACGAAAAAGTTACGGCACATAATAATGGCCGGTAATAAATGGTTACAGACAATGACACATTAGAAAACAAGAACCCTTGAGTCACACAGAAGCAGCTAATGGACAGCTAGCCTTCATGAAAAAGACTCGCGGCTTTTAGGAAACGTTGATATTGATAGCTTGTTAACCTTTTCCATCATCATTTGCTTTGTAATGACATCTTAATCGCCTGCAGAGCAGCTGCAAGGAGAACGATCTCTACCACGCTAGAGCCAGAAGGGAGGAAAAACATTCTGCCGGCCTATTGCCTGCTGCGCTCAAAATCAACTACCAACACTTGAAGCAC
Source organism: Benthosema pterotum (assembly GCA_039105355.1). Lineage (NCBI taxonomy): Eukaryota > Metazoa > Chordata > Actinopteri > Myctophiformes > Myctophidae > Benthosema > Benthosema pterotum. The sequence goes on from CM076985.1 coordinate 34,583,687, forward strand.
AGCTAAAGATAGAAACAGCTAACTCTCAAAGAACAGCGGCTGCTTTAAATGTATTAACCAGCATTTAAGAGCCACGCTTCAGTGACTTATAATGACGGCAAAAAACAGCAAGAAATATTTAAGCTGTATTTATTTATTTTTTTGTCTGCTCCTTTCCTTGGATGTGATTAAGCAGATCCTTTGAATCCTGCGGTTGTGGAGTGAAAGGATTGTGTGTGTGCGTGCGTGCGTGTGCATGTGTGCGTGTGTGTGTGTGGTTTAACACAGCTACTCTCTGGGTGTCTCACTTCCCAGAATGTCACCACCCTCTTCTTCTTGCCCTTCAAATAGTCACTTTCCTTTTCATATTTTACAGCCCAACTCATGTTACATGGTAAAAAAAATGGCCCTTATGTGTTACATCCTTCTGTTATTACTTCTGCCAAACGTCCTATGGAGCATCACCAACTTCCCCACAAGGTTCACTTTCTATTCAACTAACACTGTTTAAGATAATATTATTTAAATGTTGTGATTTGCTTTGTCCTCACTGTACATTAAATCGACCAGTCGGAAGCACTTACCACAAAGTGCAAATGTATTTTGCAATCGTGGTGATAATTACCTGTGGATTCATCGGTTTGTTCGCGGCCGAGCCACTGCCAAAGCTTACATCCTGATCTCTACTCCCACTTGGAGTGAAACAGATCTTGAAATGAGGCTGTCTCCTGGGCGTCTTTCCTTTGATTTTGAAAGTGCAACGTCTTGATCCTTCTTCTACATCCGTCGTCTGCGTGTCCATTTCCGCTTCGTTATATTCTGAAGTCGGGCTACCCGAGTCTGACCTCTGGGTTTGATTGCCCAGAGACATCGGGGACGAGGTTCTCTCCAATCGAATCCTGGGGTAACACACCGTGCGACCGCTCTTGGAGCTGCCAAAGACCAGATCAGTGTTCTCTCCTGGGAAGGAGGCAGCCGGTTGCTTCCCCTGGCTCTGATCCTGACTCTGATTTTGCTGGACCTGGAACACCAGTCTCTGTGCACCACCGTTGACACCTGAGTCTCGGTCCAAGCTGTGCCGCTGGACGTACCATCCTCCTGTACTGCTGGAAGGGAGGATTCTGAACTGCTGGATGTCAGAACCGTCAGGAGAGTTCCTATGGATACAAATCCCACCGATGCCAGGCTGGCTGCTGCACACGGCATGGCCATTGGGGCCGATGCTGAATACTCTGCGTTTTGGCGTCCCGGGCCCTGCAGAATTAGCTTGCTGGTTTTCTGCATGAGGTTGAGGTTCTGGGCTGCAGTACGGAGGTGGCGGCGATAGTGGAAAGTTGGTACCGACCCCTGGTTCTGTGTAGGCAGGAGCAGGTCCCGGAGGAGAGTAAGAGGGCGGCGGGACATCATCGTCTGCAAATCCATTTAAATTAGCGGCGCCCGGTCCGCCGGAGCGCTGGAGGGAGATCTGCATAGAGGAGCTCTTGGTGGGCCGCGGTTCAGCCAGAGCGGTGAGCTGGGGTATGAACATAGAGGAGCTGCGTTTGAGTGAATGCTCAGAGCCCGGGGCCAAAGAGCTCGTCGGAGGTCTTGAAGAGTTGAATTGCGTGGCCGGCTCCAGAGATGTCCTCCTGAAGGGAGGAGGCGGCTGCATGCGGAACGTCATGGCCACATCGCCGTCTCCCCGCCGCTCTGACGAGTCTCCTTCCAGTACCTGAAGCTCCGGGGCTGTGTTACTGCGGCCTGAACCGAAGTACAGACGCAGGCGGTGAGACATTTTCACCCTGGTGCTCTACAACAGCACTCTATTCTGTAACTGGCTGGGATGTGTCTGGCTTGTAACTTTGGCTCCCGTCTCTGTCTTCAAGTGTCGCCCACTTCTTCTCTTCTTTGGCTGGCTGGCTGGCTGGCCGATCCCCTTTCTTCTTTTTTTTGCTCCACACTCTTTTTTTCCCCCCCTCTGAATCTTTTCCACAACTCTCCCTCCCACAGTAAACTGTACGGAGGAAAGTACAGCAGCAGACCCACGCCACAAAAACAAAAGAGGCACTGCCAGTGAACTGACAACTCAACGCTACACACTCAAGAGGAGGAGTGAAACCAAAGAGAGAAAGAGGGGGGGAAAGGGGGGAGGGGGGAAGAGCCCCCTATGCCAAACTCTTAGCACTACCAGGCAATAGCGACAGGCTGCAGAAATAGACTGGGCCGAGTGAGGACCAGCATTCCAGGCATGACTGTATAAGAGCGACCGGCGCTCCTGGTTTCCCGGGGTGACAGCGGGCTGCTTGTCAGTCACATGACCACAAATGGTTCCCCTGCCTGCTGTTACAACCCCACGCTGCCCGCAGTGCTAAATGCCCCCCACCGGCCCCATGCAGACACGTCTAACCTGCTAAGTCATGTTGCCAACAACATAAACTGTTTTTGACCCTTATGTTTCCTTGTGCCAGGACTCCAATTAGGCCCTACCACCTACCTACTACAGCCGCTTGCATTTTTGGGAACCTCAGCTCAGATTATGTTTACAAACGATTACAACACAGGAGCTGATGTAATTCTGCCTTACAGCAAAGCCTTTCTACAGAACTCAAGCTGCTGATGAATAGATGTAGGTTAGGTTACATGGTTTGCATGTAATACGCTTGTTTTCCCCGAGGCTAGGTTTAAGGGTGAACTCTCTGCCTGAACAGAGAGAGAGCGGACAAAGCTCCTCAGATAAAGTGGCCTTTGAGGGGCATAAAGACCCCATAGTGGTTCCCTTGTTCTGGCCTTTGCAGCATCTAAGACCTATGGTCCAAGCCTCAGTGGTGTCAGCCTATCTGTGCCAAAGTCAAAGTACAATTCCACCATCTTATGGTGCATGACCGAATGAAAAGGGGAAAAAAAGGGAGGGCTATAAAGAATGGTCTGAACAGTGGAAAACAGACCAACATAAGAGATGAGCATTAGGAAGGAATCAGAGAAACATAACAGACCAAGGCCACAGACATAGTTCCAGACACAAAGTATGAGAGCGGCCCTGTCTTCTGCTCTGTGGAATATAAAATATAAGAGCACCGTTTACCAATAATGTGCCGATTTTGCTGTTGCTGCACTAAAATATGGCATTAATTGTGTCAGAACAAGAACCCACAGTAGCGCAGCATGCTACAGTGATACTAATTGGTAGACCGACATTTATGCGAATTATGTGGCTATTCACTACAAGCAATTTTCGTAATATGTGAACCTTTCATGCCCAGAAGCACAAAATGCCTCAGCAGTATTTAAATATTCCCCTGGGATCATCCTTGATGCAAAATAAACAAGTAGATTGTTGGAATGGAGGGATATTCAGTTTGCATCTCGGACCGGATATAGAAGATGGTGGATTCTAGATATATGAAAGACAGGCTAAAAAAATGAGTTCTGTACTAGAAACCAATGACTTTTATTTTTTTTTTATTTTTTTTACAGTTTTACAGTCTATTCTAGCGTTTGCAGACTATTCCTACCTCCTACCACAGCTCACCATAGCAAGCATGCTGGTAAACCCACACATGTGCAGTTTACAAATGCTTACAATGCTTAGAAAATTATAATGGCACATGGTGTGTCAAAGACAAAAACCTGTACTTTAAGCACAACACAACATTACAGCCAATCCCGGCGCTAAGCGCCAGCCTGCCACCCAAAGAAGTGTCACCACCACCACCACCGGGGTTGGGCGTCACCGCTTTGTCCATAGGAAAACAATGGCACCACCACCACCAGCGCACAGCCGTTTTAACACTCATCAAGTGTTGTCTGCTTTATAAGGACATAACCAGGCCTGAGGGAGTCTGTGTCTCTGCTTCTGCCGTCTGCAACGGCGAGAAGATGCCAAGAGGTAAACTAAAGCTAAGCACAGGGGCTAAAAACCCAGCAGGTCTCTAAACAATACTTTACTTGCACCTTATGCGACCTGGAACAGCAGAGTAAATTATAGTTCAAACTAAAAAATTGATTGCAAGTGACTTTTTTCCTCTGCCTATGTCGTGCGTTAAGGAAAAGTGGAAGAAGGACAACTCTAACAGACATTCCCAGCTTGAATCTCTCAGCCGTCGTCTCCGTTGTTCCACAGTCTCAGTAGCAGTATTACTGAACCAGTGGAACCTGAACAGAATGTGCTTTATTCAGCCAAGAACACAGAGTCTCTGTCGGACGATCCCACTAGTGTCCACTTAGATCAAACGTCAAACTGAACATCTAGTCCCGGAGGTATAAGAACAAACATAATTACACTGCAGGCTCTCCATCCATTATCCTATAATCATCTCCAAGGAGGAGGTTCTACTTTATTATTAAGTAACTTTCACTTAAAACTTTCCTCTGGTTAAACACCATTATTAGCTACGGTGAAGAAACCACCTCAACAGAAATATAATATATTAGCCAGGGCTACACATAGCCAAGACATTTGACATTTATCCAGTAGTCTTATCTTGCTGTCATGGCAACTGAGAGACAGCCTATATTAATCTATCAGTCTATATTAAAGGGAAAAAAATGTTAAGTTTGTTAATGACATTTAGAAGATTTAGAATACTTTCCTTGTGGTCTTTATGCGCACAATATGTGGATTTAGATATTTTAAAAGCAGTGAGCCCAGTGTCTCTGATGTCATCAACACTACTTCCTGGACTACAATTCCCACAGTTCTTTGGTGTGCTACACCTCCTTGTGGCCAGGGGGGAGGGCATGTAGTCCAGGAAGTAGTGTCAATGACATCAGAGACAGTGGGCTCACTGCTAACATCTAAAAGATATAATACCACACATTACACATCCAAAGATCACCAGGAAAGTGCTCAAAATCTTCTAAATGTCATTAACATAATATATATATTTTTTGGCAAAGACTGTGAAATGTCCCTTTAACACATGGGAATGAATGCTTTTTGCCGTCCTTGAGAAGTCCTAAGAACTTGAGTTACAGAGCGAATTTGTCAAATAACAAATAATGTTAAGGCATTGGGTATTGATTTATACAGTGACAAACGGGAGAGCTCTAGTTTCCATGATGGTGAAAATGTTTGACAGAACCACAGTGCGACCGTGCTTCCCCTTCCGACATCTGAGCCCTGACCGAAAAATATTGTATTCCATTGCCAGAGAGGCCCTAAGGGATCGAATCAGAGAACGTGTCACAGGGCAGTGAGGGCACACAAGAAAACACTCCCCAAATAAATGAGATTGGGACACCATGAATGCAAAGGCATACAAGGATGCCACGTCATGTAGTATCTGACTTAGAAAACTCTCTAACTTATACAGAGAGAACACTATCTAACTTTATCAACCTTAAAGGTAATATAGGCAACTTTAGTGTGTACTACCAACACTGTGTTTGCAAACAGATTAGTTTAAAAACAGAATCTAACTCCACCCCACCTACACTCTATTGGCTCGTTATGAAACTGCTGGAGAGTGCCGTGCTGCCGGGTGCTTGGCTAAAACGCTGCCTCACCCCACACAACCCCTCTCCGCCTCATTGCACCGAAATTAGCACCGCCTGTCCAGAGCCCGGCGAATGTTTTCATGATTTGTTGACAATAACAAAGTTCTGGATCGTCTGCAGGACAAAGCAAGTGTCTGACTGCAGGGAATCAGCTGCATAGGGGAAAAAAAAAAAAAAAAAAAAAAACGCTTTTTTTGGCAAAAATGTTGCCTCTATTACCTTTAAGATGTTAATGCATACAGCAATAATGCGGTAATCAGGGTGTCATCACTACACAGAGTGATGGCACCCAAAAACTTACTCCACACAAGTACGCAAATGATGACAATGCCTTGGTCCAGCTACCAAGCACATACTTTGCTTGTTCGCTCATGTCCCGCTGGATGTAAACTCACTTTATATTATAGTTATATGTGAAACCACCGGCAGCAAGATGAGAGCACAAATCCAAGAAGACAGAGTCACTTTGCTGTTTTGTAGGATAGAACAATTTTTTAGGTGTCACATTTCAGAGCGCTATGACTTAAAAGTATCTTCCTGCTTTGTGCCTGGTGTACTTGGGTGGAGCATATTTCAGGCTTAAATGGGGCTGATTTTGTCATTTGTTTTTCAGTTCAGCTAAAAAAAACAACAACAACAGCAGTTGATAACATGGAAGGCTAGTACTGAAAGCAGCTGCACTGCACCCTACCCTGTAGATCAGGGGTGTAAAACCCAAATACAGAGTGGGCCAAAATAGAAAAATTGGTACAAGTCAAGGGCCAGAGATACTGGTCTGTGTTTCAACACCGGTTTACGATGACGTCCCAGCAAAAAAGTAATTTCCCTTCAAAAATCAATGTCTCTTAATGGCAAGATAATTGAAAAGATGAAACTGCCTGCATGAAAAATGATTTAAGTTTTAATGAAAAATTGCAGGTGTCACGTGTACACCTGCTATTTTTCAGGGATTTTCTTTCTTCTATGATCCTCACCAAGTGCTGCTTTCATAGTTAATTGAGAAAGTATATGAGACTGAGTTGAGGAAGTAAAACAATTAGTTGCATTCATTTCTTATCATGGTGTGTGCATGTGCAACATACCAGAGGGCCAGTTCTAATACTAATTCAATATCTCCCACGGGCCAAAGATAGTTCATTCACGGGCCTGATTTGGCCGCCGGGCCTTGAGTTTGACATATGTGCTGTAGATGAAATTATTAAGCATGTGTGTTCGCTTCCGGTGTGCTTTGAGAAATGAGTATGTCAATGTTTAAGCGCACAGTGAGACAATGGATCACAGTGGATGTCAGAACAGGTCAGGATGCCTTTGGTGCCGTTCTGGACAACCGTGTGGGTATGCCTGTCTTGACACCGGACACTGGGACAGACTAGCTTTCCTGCATTCAACAATCGTAACCTGTTTTTTTCCCCTTCTTCCTTCTTTACTTTTATTAAAAGTCAGATTGTTCTCCACATTTTGGCCAGTAGGCATCGATTGGCTCTATTGCAGTGGTTTTCAACCAGTGGTTCAGGGACCACCAGTGGTCCTTGATAGAGTTCCCGGTGGTCCCCAGCTAAATGGTGGAAAGCTGGTTAACCAGATGTAACTCTATGAGAGCGTAAAAATGAAACCAAATGGACCCTTGCGGGTCCATTTGGTTTCATTTTTACACTCCCAAGAGTTAAAATATTCCTGAATACCTGAATTTTCCCAAGTCTACACAACTAGAGAATGTAGAATGCCTGTTTTGTTTCCCAAATCCAGCCTGGAATTGTGGACAAAAGCAAAATAACTCTTTGGTTTTGAGGTCTGTGGGGCTAAAATGTCATAAAACGGTGGCCCATGGTTCAAATGCTGAATAAATAGTGGGTCCTGGTGTCAAAAAGGTTGAAAACCACTGCTCTGTTGTACATGATTCAGCATCTAGCCATCAAGTCAAGGACACAGAGAGTGCTTACCCAACAGAGCTGTACTGGACAACTTAGCAGATGTTTGTTTGTACTTTTTTAACCACTTGATCGTAAGAGCAGTGGTTTTCAACCAGTGGTCCGGGGACCACCAGTGGTCCTTGAGGAAAGTTGGTTAACCAGATGTAACTCTCTAACTTTCATTTTTACACTCTCAAAGAGAATAAATAAATATTCATCATCTGAATCAGCCCAATTCTACACGATTAGAGAATGTAGGAGATAAATGGTCATTTTCTTCTGTATGTTTGCCTGTTTTGTTTCCCCAAATTCAGCCTGGTATTGTGGTGCTGAATAAATAGTAGACCCTGGTATCAAAAAGGTTGAAAACCACTAATAAAAGCATCCAGTGAAAACGGCAGCTCTACAAGCTCACAATACAACTATTATTGCTATACGAGTGGAATGCTTCATCTAACAAACATGCAATTCAAAGGATTAAAGATTTCGACAAGACAACTACAGAGAGATACATTTGGAATGTGAAACTGTGGCCATGTATCACAGAATACTGAACAGACAGGAAAAAAGTGTGAATCTTACCAATCTGTTTTCATCAAACACCTCAAAGAGTAGTCTGTGATTCTGAGGGGACACCTGCAGAATGCAGAGAGTAAGAGTGTTAGTGATCAAGTGGAGTGTTAAGCCAAGGTGCGTGCGTGCACGTACGCACGCACGCACGGGCGATGGCGTTGCACCCATACCATTTTCGGTTACAGGACTTTTATTAGACAAGTAAAGCATTAATAATAACAACAACATCAGTTGTTGTTGAAGTTGAAACAGACATGCAGCATGCATAAAGCTAAAGGTCTGACTCGGAGAGTTTTCTGTTTTCAATGATGAAATGCTGTTGGTTTAGTGGTGCTACAACTGTAGTTTGTTAGTAGCAGTAGTAGTGTTTCAAATCATTTTAATTATAAGCACTTTAATTTGAAATATCTTACTGATACTGACAACATTCTCTGTTGTGATGAACACAGTTCATGGTTTTAAAACTAAGAACTCACCCGGAAGTAGAACTCTTCATTCCACTTGGGATTTAGGGTCTAAAAAAAGAGGATAAAATATAAACAGCGTTAATTATTGTATCATCCTGGTATAATGGCTTCGGACAACTTCAACTTTGTCACATCACATGTTCGCAGGAGTAAAAATGTGGGCAAATGTATTTGCCATACAATCTCCTATCATTAGCAGTTGACGAGAAAAGGTACAATAATAGACATTAATAGAACGCAAAACAGTTAAGACAAGACAATTTATTTAACAATATTTATTTGATTAAGAAGAGACATCCACTGTCTGAAATTATAGTCTTGGTCTTGATTTATCCTTTGTTGTGCCTGATGTCACTACGAAAATAGCTAATATCGTAGGTTTATGCAAACGACAAATCAATCATGTTCCAATTAAACATTTTTTAGACAAATTAATCGAATGTAATAATGCCTCCAGTGTGTAAAAGACATTTAGCATGATTCAGTGATTTCATTAGCCCAGGTAAATAATCAACCAGATGCATTTTCACTGTCTTGTTGGAGGAGAAAATCTCAGATACACACAGCCTCGTCACACATTAATTCACTTGGCATTTTATTAGTCTGGGAGAACTATGTGACATTTCTCATTAAAATGCTTTCTATTATTGAAATGAGGCAAACACCAGAATGCCAATGAAGCTTTAACTTCACATGTCTCTCCGATTAATCAACACAAGCGGTTTTATAGCAGCAATAAAATAACAGCCCCCTTAAAATAGCTTTCCCCCATTGAACCCAATGTCCTTGCGGGTCTGTTTGGTTTCATGTTTACACTCAAGAGTTAAAATATTCATCATGTGAATTAGCCCCAAGTCTACACAACTAGAGAATGTAGAAGATTAATGGTCATTTTGGTCTGTATGTTTGACCGTTTTGTTTCCCAAATCCAGCCTAGAATTGTGGACAAAAGCAAAATGGATATTTATTTTGGGGTCTCTGAGGGATAAAATTTCATCAAATGGTTGTCCGTGCCTCAAATTCTGAATAAATAGTGGGCCCTGGTATCGAAAAACCCTGCACTATACAGTACAGTAGTATAAGTTAGTCCAAGAATTCCTGGAACAGTTTGTCTGCCAATATCAGTCTATGTATGGCATGCATGCTCGACAATAGCATTTTCAAGCATTAGTGTCCAGTGGATATTGCCACAGGGCAGACTCTCATCCTTAACAACAAAGATGCTGGCAGGGCTGCTGGCCCCATTTAAAGAGACACATAGATGGAGCTCACGCATAGAAGAGCCTTCCCTTCCCCTCTTTCTGCTCCACATGGCAGTGCACTGTCAGCTATTTATATCCTAAAAGACAGGCATAGCCACTGGTAGCATATGTCTGCCTGCATGGCTCCAGCCAGCAGAGGATTGGCTGGCAAGTAGCTGAAGCAAAAACTGCAAACCACTCTTCGGAGGAGAGGAGAAATGCACCGAGAACGAAGAAGAAGACGCGATAGTTGCAGAGACATGATCGTGCCCACATCTTGCAATCGATCACACGCTGCGTTACATAATGATGATGATGATGGCATTACTGTGTAATTATGTACTGTGTTGGTGCTCAGCCCGAGATGCCTCTCTCCAAAATGCATTTCTGATGGTGTATGTACAGTACATACACTGAATATAGAAGACAATTTATCTGGTAAATCTCTTTATCTAGTGCAGTGTTTTTCAACCAATGGTCCCTGAGAGGATTCCATGTTGGACAGTTAGTTGGTAACCAAACCCTTACTGATCTGTAACTCTTGAGATCATAAAATGATACCAAATGGACCCTCACAGGTCCATTTGGTGTCATTTTAAGTATCTCAAGAGTTAAATTATATTTAAACATCTGAATTACTTAATTTTCAAGAATACACACATTTAGAAAAATGAAGAAGAATTGTTATTTTGACCAATGTTTTGCCAGTTATCTCTCCTTAATTGTGGATCCAAACTTGGACCCGCCAGGGTCCATTTGGTTTCATTTTTACATTCATTTTTACACTCTCAAGAGTTAAGATATTCATCATGTGAATCAGTCCTAATCTACACAAAATAGAAGATTAATGGTCATGGACAGAAGCAAAGGAAATCTAGTTTGGGGGTCTGTGGGCGCTAAAATGTCCTCAAATGGTGGTCCGTGGCTCAAATCCTGAAAATAATGGTGGTCCCTGAGATGAAAGAGGTTGAAACCCTTGCTCTACGGCACATGGATGTTTGCGTGGAGCCTTGACAGCCTCCACCACCCCAACAATCCTCTCCTGGTTGGGCACGGGTTCGACTTTGACGCAGGGCCAGATTTAGCCAGCCGTACTAGGGTGGGCACGAAGAATGGCAGGGTGGGCAACTCCAAAGTTTTCCATGTGTAGCAGTGGTTTTCAATCTTTTTGACACCAAGGCCCACTATTTATTCGGCATTTGAGCCACGGACCACCATTTGATGACATTTTAGCCCCACAGACCCCAAAACTAAAGATTTCTTTTGATTTTGTCCACAATACCAGGCTGGATTTGGGAAAACAAAACAGTCAAACATACAGATCAAAATGACCATTAATCTTCTACATTCTCTAGTTTTGTAGACTTGGGCTAATTCTGTTGATGAATATTTTAACTCTTGAGTAAAAATGAAACCAAATGGACCCGCAAGGGTCCTGCTTTGACGGCAGAATGGTGTGTGAACACAAAGAAACGGCTCCCCCTACTGTGAAGATCCCCCCCACTCACACAACACCCTAGCCTAGACCCCAATGAGAAGAGTCTTGCTATAAATAAGCATAGTGACTTATAATTGACTTAGTCAACCACTTAGCCTATAGTTCCCTGTACAACAGAAAGCTAAGAATAGGTGATCTGAAAGATCACAATGTGCTGTGTGTAACGGCATTTGCTCCAGCTTTCTGCTTTACAAAGACCCTTCATCTGTTAGAAAAAAAACAAAGAAAATCACAAACAAGACCACAGTAATCAATCAGGAGTGTGTAATTATGGAATTTACACGTCCCGACTCCCGCAGCCACAATTGCTGTTGTGTAGCTTTGGCGAGGCACGTTGGCACTTCTGCCTTTATTTTTGTAGTGGAATTCCCCTTTAAATGTATCTATCTAGCAATTACACTGGTTGGTTATTAGAAAAGTTTTTCACTTTTCTAATAACCAACCAGTGTAATTGCTAGTTTTTGCAGGAATCAGGAAAATAACTCAGTAGTGTAACGCAGTTAGCACCACATAGGCCACATATGGGGGAGAGCAGTATTTTAAAAGTGGAAGGAGAAGGTGCTTATGCGATTTCAACCAATCTGGGGGTGTGAGCTCAGGGAGGGAAGACTGAAGTCTTAGGGGCGGAGCTTATAGACAGACCAGCCATACTGACGACATGCTCTAGAAAGGACTAGCACCAAGAAACATGGACGTTGCAACATGCATGCACAGTACACGCACGCTCTATTTTGCGTCGTACGGCAAAGGCTTATAGGGCTTAACGTTTCAACACCAGTGCCAGAAATTAGTGAAGATTCTGAAGGAGATTATCAAATAAAATAAATGGAAATGGCAGGACTATTTATGGCACCGTGAAATTCAAAGCACCGTCCAGAACACACCAAGGGCTATTTTGAATAACTTTTTAGAATATTTCAACATGTCAATCTATTAACACGCTGTGAGTTTGTAGACTGGCCATTTGAACTACTGAAAAATGTTTTTTTTTTTTTTTTTTTTTTTTTAATAGTTTAAAAAGGCAAAGAAGTTAAGGGATAAGGGGTTTAGCGGTAACGAAAATGGAGCCCCAAATGTTAACTAGGCTACTCCTCCAGTTCAATATTAGCCATATTCTTTTGAAAAAAATAGTCCTAATATTTGCTAACAATATCCACAGAAAAATAACATGTAGAATTAATTTTGATTTAATTGAAATTCAATGGTTTCTTCGGAGAGAATACATAAGACACGGGAATGTGGCAGAATACAGATATGAGTCAACAGCTAATGTTTATCTTGGGTCTTACCTTTTTGATGGTTTTCGTTTGGACTAAGGCAAGGTTCTCATCCGCAGCATAGAGGGAGAGTTTGACATAGGGATCACTGTAGACGGAACAGAGCAACAAAATGTTAAAACTTTACAGACACATTTTACATGCACAATACAAAAACATTTTAAATCTGTACCAAACTGGTGGTGCGGAGACCACCAGTGGTTCCTGAGAGGATTTCAGGTGGTCCCCATCTAAATGGAAAGTTGGTTAACCAGAAGCAACTCTTTCAGAGCGTAAAAATGAAACCAAATGGACCCTTGCGGGTCCATTTGGTTTCATGTTTACAATCTCAAGAGTTAAAATATTCATCATCTGAATTCGCTCAAGTCTACACAACTAGACGATTAATGTAGATTTATTGTTTGCCTGTTTTGTTTCTGAAATCCAGCCTGGTATTGTGGACAAAAACAAAATAAATCTTTAGTTTTGGGTTTGGGGCTAAAATGTCATCAAATGGTGGTCCGTGGCTCAAATGCTGAATAAATGGTGGGACTGGGCCCTGGTATGAAAAAGGTTGAAAAGCATTGCTATAATCGAAGGTTTACAGCTTTACTCTTTGTGATCAAATCTAATGATGTGAAAGACATGAGAGTTTTGTAAGTAGACAGGATTCCATCTAATTAGCACCAAATAGCCTACTCAGCAACAGAACCTTATGTAAATAAATACAACCACAGGTGCCAGAGGCTTAGGCTTTCACCACCATGACAAAAATCCTACCGTTTCCCAGGCCTGAAATCTGAGCTACAGTAGCAATGAATATCCCTGCAGGAAAAAAAAACCCTGCTTGTATTAGATTATTGTTAAGGATGGCAACAATGTCATATTGACAAAATAATGTGCTAAGAATAGTGCCTGCAAAACGTTTTGAACCGAGCAGAGCAAACAGCAAGCAGCGTGTCTGTGTGACTGGGCTATTTTAAAATAACACAGCAGTCTATTTGAAGGTGCTGACAGGGCAGAAATCCCTAGTGAGTTTTTGATAGTGGCTGAGCTGTTCTATTCATTAGGCAGAGGCCAATTCCTCTGCTGCTTTCAGTCCCCAAAGGCGGCACTAGCTAAGGTTCAATGTCAGGTTTTGCGTTCCCATGTCGTCCTCAGATAAGAAAATCCACACATTTCACACACTTGCATTTTTATCTGCTCTCACTTTTGTGTGGGGAAGGCAAGGAAGGCACTCCCATTGTATATTTTTTTGTATTCCAATATGAGCTCTACATGAAGCTCGGGACATGTACATTTTGCTTGACTTAACACAACTGTAATATAGGCTTAGTTCCTGGTGAACAGTACATGTACAGTATATACGCTGTCCTACTTGCCAGCTGACACTGTGACTGTCTCCTATCTGTTACTTCAGAGCAGCAAGCACCTCCTGAATTTTCTGTCTAGCTCTGGGGTTTTCAACCTTTTTCATCCCAGGGACCACCATTTATTCAAGATTTGAGCCACGGACCACCATTTTAGGATATTTTAGCTAAAGATTTATTTCGCTTTTGTCCACAATTCCAGGCTGGATTTGGGAAACAAAACAAGCAAAACATACATTCCAAAAGGGCTAATTCAGATGATGAACATTTTAACTTTTCAGAGTGTACAAATGAAACCAAATGGACCCGCATGGGTCCATTTGGTTTCATTTTTACATTCTCAAGAGTTACATCTGGTTAACAAACTTAGCTGGGGACCACCTGGAACCCTCTCAAGGACCACTGGTGGTCCCCAGACCACCTGTTGAAAACCCCTGGTCTAGATTATAAAGAGCCTTATTTATTGTGTATTTAACTGTATCCATTTCCTTCGAGCCTTGGGTTCTTTAGTAGAACACTCACTCATTTCAAGAGTGCATGATGCAAGACACAGATGGGAGAATTCAAGTGAAATCCCCTCAGAGATAGAGACAAATAACACTGCTGCTTTATTGCAAATGAAACACTCCAGGAGCCATTTTTCCCCCGAAGTGTGTGTAGTCTAGCTGTGATTAATTGTGACTAAGCCAAAACAATACCCTCTACTGTATCATTCTCTGCTACCCTGGAACCATCACACAATGATCTGCTGATGAAGTTAGTGGGCAATAATACAGTATACCGTAATTTCCGGACTATAAGCCACACCTGATTATAAACCGCACCAGCTAAATTTGGGGCAAAATACTGACTTTTCCTTGTATAAGCGGCACCTGACTATAAGCCGCACCAGGCAATAAGCTTCATGTTAGAGCAGTGGTTTTCAACCTTATTGATACCAGGGCCCACTATTTATTCAGCATCTTCACCCCACAGACCCCAAAACTAAAGATTTCTTTTGGTTTTGTTCACAATTCCAGGATGGATTTTCGCAAACAAAAGAGGCAAAACATCAAAATGAGATCAAAATGAACATGACTTATGACTTCATAATTAAGTGCAGCTAATTTAGATGGTGAATATCATAACTCTTGAGAGTGTAAACATGAAACCAAATGGACCCGCAAGGGTCCATTTGGTTTCATTTTTACGCTCTCTAAGAGTTACATCTGGTTAACCAACTTTCCATCATTTAGTCTGGAGACCACATGGAACCCTATGGGACCACCTGTGGAAAACCCCTGTTACCTGTAAAAATCCATAGATTGGCCGCACCATTGTATAAGCCGCAGGGTCAAAAGCATGTGAAAAAATTAGCGTCTTATAGCGGAAATTACGGTACATGATTAGATATTCTAATATTGTGAATTTGTGATGTAGCACAACTTTAATCCTTTTCCTTTTTAAAAGCTGGACTGATTTTCTGGATCCTAACCCGGACTACTCGTTTGAATATTTTCCTTCTATTGAGACTTTGTTATTCATTCATGACATTCATTATATAGGCATTACTGATTATTACAACTTATGACCACTTATGCGCTTTACAGGGGTTGACACTAAGGTCTCCGAGGCACTTGCCCATCGGGCAAGTGCAAGTCAGGTTCTACTTGCCCTCAGGTCATGGTCACTTGCCCCCCAGGTTCCAGGTGGTCCCCAGTTAAGTTGGTTAAACAGGTGTAACTCTTGAGAACGTAAAAATGAAACCAAATGGACCCTTGCGGGTCCATTTGGTTTCATTTTTACACTCTCAAGAGTTAAAATTCATCATCTTAATTAGCCCAGGTCTACACTGTAGAAGATTAATGGTCATTTTGATGTGTTATTTTGCCTGTTTTGTTTCCCAAATCCAGCCTGGAATTGTGGATAGCTAGAAAGCAGGGAAAGACACAGAGGCAGAGTGCAATGACTGCCTTCAAGACAAATTTATCTTGTGTTGTGTTATAGTGCACTATGTTGCACACTTGCCCGATCGGACAACCAGGTAGCAGTCTTCACTTGCCCCACCATTTTTTTTACTTGCCCCGGGCAAGTGGGCAAGTGTTAGTGTCAAGCCCTGGCTTTAGATCTTGCGCCATAGATCATTTAAATAGGTCTTTAAGCATGCCTGTGCTAGACATGGGACCCCTTCTCCAGACTCGCTGAGCACTTTCACGTCTCAGGCATAGTCAGACAGGAGTTATTAAGTAAGAGGACTACAGGTTTATAGGCTGTTGCACCCACCCAGTCTCCATATTCCGGGTCCAAACATAAGTAGCTAGTACAAGAGCTTGTAGATCAGCTATGTTTGCAAAGACAAGGGCTGCAACTAATGATTTTCATGATTGATTATTTAACCGATTCATCAACTAGAGCAGGGGTGGCCAACCTGTGGCTCGCGAGCCACATGCTTGCATGCTGTTTTTTGGATTGTAAACCCTGTCTATATGTTTTAATAGTGTGCCTTTGCATTGCGCACCTGCACACAAATGCACGTGTCTTATGGCAGGAGAGGGGAAATCTATTTGCGACCGTGGCGGCCATCGCGACGGTTTTCTAACCGTTGTGACCGTTTGATGTGGCTCTTTGCAGTAACACAGTGAAAAATGTGGCTCTTAATCTGTGACCGATTGGCCACCCCTGAACTAGAGATTCCACCCACTTCCATTTGGTTTCGTTTTAACGCTCTCAAGAGTTACAGATCTATGGGGACTGTGTGATCTGTGCACGGTCTGTGATCTACTGGTAGATCACGATCTACCTTTTGGGCACCCCTGACCTACTGTATGGTTAAAACACTAGCCGTTCACCCACTGCTGTGCTCCAGGCGATATACTGTAAAAAAAACACTACCCAATAAAGCATGTGTGTGTGTATACTGTATGTGTGTGTGTGTGTGTGTGTGTGAGAGAGAGAGAGAGAGAGAGAGAGAGACATGCATGTGTGTGTGCACGTGTGGGCGTGTTGTCTCATTAAAACTATTCTTATCACACATACATGTAATCTTCTGCGCCTACTGCTTAAAGGGATAGTTCAACAATTCAAATATCATCTGTTTCCCATTTCTTTATTTGTGAAATATCCCTTTAAGGATAACATAAACTTAACATGTTGTCAATGCGCAATCTGAAGCGAGAGTCTGTTCTGAAGCATTTCCTGAGCCATGGACTCAGGATAGGATCTAGGCACGG
This sequence comes from Benthosema pterotum, assembly GCA_039105355.1. Taxonomy (NCBI): domain Eukaryota; kingdom Metazoa; phylum Chordata; class Actinopteri; order Myctophiformes; family Myctophidae; genus Benthosema; species Benthosema pterotum. The sequence goes on from CM076985.1 coordinate 34,600,665, forward strand.
GCATCGGGGGGCAATCCCCCCTAAATGCCCTGATTGCCCAACCAAATATGATATCATGCAAAACAACACAAATATTTCAAATTAAAGTGCTTATATTTAAAATGATTTGAAACTTCAAACACTACTGCTGCTACTAACTATGACTACAGTCTCGCCACTAAACCAACAGCATTTCATCATTGAAAACAGAAAACTCTCTGAGTCAGACCTTTAGCTTTATGCATGCTGCGTGTCTGTTGCAACTTCAACAACAACTGATGTTATTATTGATGCTTTACTTGCCTAATATAAGTCCTGTAACTGAAAAAAATGGTATGGGTGCGGCTTCATCGCCCGTGGCGCGAAGTGTCACGGGCGATGAAGCCACCCCCCCTACCATTTTCTCCTGCCCCCCCAATTGGGAAATCTTATATCCGCGCCTGTCCTGAGCAGGGCAGGCCATTGGAGGAAGAAATTCCCCTGATGGTTAAGTCTGAATGTTTTACAGAAGACACGTTAAATCTTGTTTATAACTGTTCATAACATTTGTCTCCCTCATGAGATTCACTCTCACTTATGTGATTACTTTAAGTGCTTTTGAAGTAGTCAATGAGTTACAACAATAATTTCCCCTTGCATTGGAACTGCCGACTTGAAAATGTGACCGGCATACACACTATAGATTCTATAGTGTAAACGCCGGTCACATTTTCAGAGAGCTACTTTTAAAATGACCGGCTCAACAAGATCTACACATCAAAAATGTGATTATTTCATTGCTGAAAATCCATTTCAAGGCTCCCTAGAAAGTCTGGGCTTTGAAATAGTAGTGTTACTTAATGTTATAGTGTTTAAAAAATAATGAGCTTAAAATTAAAAATAGAGGATAGAGAATTGGAAGGTTTTCTTGTACAGTATATGCTACTACTGATGTTTGAAAACTGTATTTGGGGGTTGAGTTGACAGTTTGTAATGTTGAGTTTAGGCTCTTGCACCCAAAACTAAGAACTTTCACGCTTTTGTCCACGATAGGGAACTGGGTCAAAATAACAATTATTTGGCTTGAGCAGTAAAATGAAACCAAATGGACCCGTAAAGGGTCCATTTGGTTTCATATTAACGCTCTCAAGAGTTACAGATCTATACAATTTAGGAGACCATCATGTGATCTACCTGCATGGCCTGTTTGATCTACTGGTAGATCACGATCTACCTTTTGGGCAGCCCTGAGTTACAACAATAATTTCCCCTTGCATTACTACTGCCGACTTGAACATGTGACCGGCGTTTACACTATAGAATTTAGCTTTTCTCACAGCATAATTTCAACAGCATGATAACTAAACTAATCGGCGGTGTGCTATTCAGTGTTTTTCTAACCTTAAGAGTCCAGACAAGGTAAGTGATTAATTCACAGGGTGTGAGTTAAGCTGCCTGACCCGGCTGACCATGAAAAAGGAAACAAAAAATAATGCATACTTGGAAGTACAACTCTACAAAGAGATATTATGCAACAGCACACAAACTTGTGAAAACAAACATGGAGTTATACTTCAGCACAGAATAGTCGTTAGCCCATGGCATAGGAAGGACAACTAAATAAAGTTTACCTTATTACCATAATGCTAAACATTCACCCTCTAAAGTTGAAGTTTAGTGCTGATGCTACACTAACACCTGCCCAAATGCCCGGGGCAGGTAAAGAAAATGGTAGGGCAGGTGACTTCTATTACCTGGATCCAGGTGGATCCACACACAGCTTACACACCGAGGGTGAAGTGGCTACGGCTTCAAACCAAATGGACCCGCCAGGGTCCATTTGGTTTCATTTTTACAGTCTCAAGAGTTAAAATATTCATCATGTGAATCAGTCCTAATCTACACAACTACACACAACTTTGCTTTACTTTCTGCAATGGACAGAAGCAAAGGAAAATCTTTAGTTTTGGGGTCTGTGGGGCTAAAATGTCCTTAAATGGTGGTCCGTGGCTCAAATGCTGAATAAATGGTGGGCCCTGGGATGAAAAAGGTTACTACAGAGGTATAGGGCAGTGGTTTTTCATTCCAGGGCCCACTATTTATTCTGCATTTTAGCCACACCAAAACCAAGGATTTTCAAGTTTTTGTCTACAATTTAGGAGAGATAATTGGCAAAATGTTGGTCAAAATAACAATTCTTCTGCATTTTCTAATTGCGCAGATTCTTGAAAACTAAGTAATTCAGGTGTGTTCATTTAATTAACTCTTGAGAGAGTAAAATGAAACCAAATGGACCCTTCCGCGTCCATTTGGTTTCATTTTTACGCTCTCAAGAGTTACAGATCTATAAAGGGTCTATTTGGTTACCAACTGTCCATCATTGACCTGGGGACCACCTGGAATTCTCTCAGGGACCACTGGTGGTCCCCGGACCACCTGTTGAAAACCTCTGGTAAAGGGCATTTTAGTAAATTAAGATGTGCTGCTTGCACCTCACATTATGTTATGATTCCTATGATGACGTCAGGTCTGTGACAGCACAAAGCTGTTCAACAGCACATTTTTGGGCGGCGTCTCGGCTCTGTTACACAGCTATGCGTGTCCCTGTACGTGTCCCTGTACGTGTCCGAGCATGTAAAGCTGCAACACAGGAATGCTATCATTTCTCAATCGCGAAGGATGCAGGACAGGGGTGGACTGACTGGCCACGGGACTCTTCCGGTGGGCCTTGACCATCGGGGGGCCACTGCACTTATGATAAAAATATAATATATATTTTTGGACAGGCAATCGGCATGCCACCAGGAAAGGTCCCATGGCAAGCTGACATTCTGCTAGATCAGGGGTTTTCAACAGGTGGTCCGGGGACCACTAGTGTTCCTTGAGAGGGTTCCAGGTGGTCCAAATGGACCCCTGTGGGTCCATTTGGTTTCATGTTTACACTCTCAAGAGTTAAAAATATTCATCATCTGAATTAGCCTTAAGTCTACATACCAGAAAATGTAGAAGATTAATGGTCATTTTTATCTGTATGTTTGGCTGTTTTGTTTTCTCCAAAATCCAGCCTGGATTGTGGACAAAAGCAATCTTTAGTTTTGAGGTCTGTGGGGCTAAAATGACATCAAATGGTGGTCCGTGGCTCAAATTCGGAATAAATAGTGGGCCCTGGTATTAAAAATGTTGAAAACCACTGATATACGTATGTTGTTCTGTAAAAGTGATGTTTGTTTGTGTGTGTGTGCGTGTGACAGTTTTTGAGTTTTTGCTATCTGCTCTGACAACACGAATGACTGTGGCATTAAAGTATAGCAATAGTGATAACCGAGCTGCATTAAATAAACCATTCACAGACCAGTAGACACAGATCTCAGGCCCACGTTCAAGTGTTTAGACACAGATATCTTGTGTTGTGCGTTTATAAGCGGTTGTGTCCCCTTCTCAAATGAGTACTTGTCCGGTCGGGCAACCTGATAGCGAACTCCACCTGCCCGGTCGTTTTATTTACCTGCCAGGGGCAGTGTCAAGTTTAGGCTTTTGTTTTTACAAGACTTAAATCACAAACGCGCCTTTGTAATAGGGGATTGTGGCTTTGTGTGTTCTGCTCATAACAGAGCACACAAAGTCTACGATCACGTCCTACCAGTCTGATCATGTCTTGCCTAGATTGATATTTTCGGTCAGCCGAAGAAGAGTTCTAAAATCAAGAGGGGTTTTGTCAGTCATTCATGCAGGTACCAGCAGTGAAAAATGCTCTCGTTTGAACGTAATGTCTGGAATAGGCCTTTCAAGTAAGCCTCGCCCTCTCCCTAGTGTCCACCACCCAAGGGTAGGACACTTTCCAGCCAGGCTCATTCAATCCAATGTAAATATAGTGGACATGACTCATTAAATACTGGATCAGTTTTGGAACGAGACCTTCAAAATACTACTACTAATAATAATACGAATCTGTCAACAAGGCATGCTGTATGCAGTGGGAAAATGTGTGCGTGACATTTGCTTTTTAAAACAATGTTTTATCATGTAGGAACGCTATTGGTGGAGAGGTTTGTCTATCACATGTCATGCTTAGCTGTGATTGGACCATCACAGTTTTGGGGAGGGGCTTACTGAAAGGTCTATTGAAATCAAACGTGTACTTTTAGACCATATTTTCAAACCTCTATTACGTGATGCCTTTTCCATAGATCAGTGGAAAAACCCAGCTAAATGATAACAAATAGACCCTTATAGATTTTTAACTCTTATGTAAAATAATACCAAATGGACCCTCAAGTTAAACAAATTCGAGAATGTAGATTTTTTTAATGCCTGTTATCTCATATTCTATCACCATCAATACATTATAAGGAATTGTGTGCAAAGTGCTGTCCAACGACAACAAAATATTCATAGTCTTTGGTCTACAACAGGGGTGCCCAACAGGTAGATCGTGATCTACCAGTAGATCACAAAGGCCATGCAGGTAGATCACCTAAAATGTAAAGATCTGTAACTCTTGAAACCAAATGGTCCATTTGGTGTCAATAGTGAGCGTATACTTGATTGTTTGTGACTGAAGCTCCCATCAGCCCAGCTCCAATTATGAATCCTCTTTTCACAGTCATTCAGGTCTTTTCCACTTGTCATCTTGATCCAAAATTGAGATCCACTGGGCCTGCTCAGCGTTTTTATACATGCCAGAGAGCATTATAGGATGATAATTGTTTAATTGTATCATCCAGTCCACTAGGGATGACACCAAAGGTTTGGCCACAAAAAAGGCCCAAAATAGGAATAGCATTTTTCCTGCCAATCCAGTGTTCTGCAGTAAAAAAAATATTATTATTATTTATATGGGTAATTATAATTATTTATATATATTTGTATGGGAAATAATACTAATTATTATTATTATTTATGGTGAATAAAATACATGTACATCTGATACCAGGTGCATACTGCACAGATGTACAGTATCTCTCTCTGTGTTGTTGGTGCTGAAAAAGCACACTTTTGAGCAAGATACAATGAATAATTCATAGTTATACAAGCTCTTTAACTTTACAACTATTACAAATTGCTATGTAAGAAGAACAAAATAAGGTAAAGTCAATCGTTTAGATATTGATGCAGGTTTGTGTTAAGTTGATCGGAAAATATATTTACTGTTTCAAGAAAAAATGCTGCCTGAAGAAACTGTTCCCATAGAAAATGTGTGTGTGTGCGTGTGTGTGTGTGTGTGTGTGTGTGTGTGTGTGTGTGTGTGTGTGTGTGTGTGTGTGCGCGCGCACACAATATGCCTGAACTGAGCTGTGTCCAAACCTGGAGCTCGGAGAGAACGCCTACAGTTATATAATGACAATGTGGGTGTCGAAGAAGCTAGGGAGGAATTAAGTCCAACTTATACTTAGTTTTGCACGGATATTGCACGCCGTAAAAAAGCAAATATACCAGGGGCAGATGTATCATGTCCCATTTGGGGGGGCAAGAGAACATGTTGGAGGGGCAAGAGAAAATGGTATGGGTGCGGCTTCATCGACCATGAAGTCGCACCCATACCATTTTCAGTTGCAGGACTTATATTAGGCAATTAAGCATCAATAATAACAACATCAGTTATTATTGACATTGACATGCAAGTTGCAACAGACACTTGCAGCATGCATAAAGCTAAAGGTCTGACTCAGAGAGTTCTCTGTTTTCAATGATGAAATGCTGTTGGTTTAGTGGTGACACAAGTTAGTTAGTAGCAGTATAGTGTTTAACATCATTTTAAATATAAGCACTTTAATTTCTTGGGTATCTTGGGTTGTTTTGCATGCCATCATGTTTGGTGGGGCAGTCAGGACATTTAGGGGGGCATTGCTCCCCCCCATGCCCATGCCTAGATCCCTAGATGCACAACGGCATGACCTGACATCAACTTCATGGGTAGATCCTCACGGCTCACCTCGCTCCGATGATGTCTTTCTTCGCCAGGTCGATTCCTGCGATGACTTTAACCCGTAGCACCCTTGTATCATGCTGGAGAAGAAAGCATAGAGAAAGAAAACATTTGCTGAAACTCATCAAGGCATTATTTATTTCCCCAATTCCCAAAGCTCACTACCACTTCCAAGTTAACTAGAGCGTGACGGATAGAATCGGTATATCGTATCGGTGAAATCGTCACCGATAGAATTTGCAGGGGGTGCACACAGTGTGCATTACTAGCTGCTGCCGTGTTTTTTATGTTTATGTGGCAAAGTGATGCCAATGGTGCGGGAGAGTTGGACTGGTATGTGTTTGTCTGTGTCACTATTCACTCTACGTCATTTGTTCCTTGACAACTTGACTGAACAAGTTAAAAAAAGAAAGAAAAGTCTTGAATAAAAGACATTGGTTTAAGAAAGCAGTTTGCCGGTACTACTGTCAATGTGACTGTACTAGTGCATGATCATATCGGGGCAAAATCTTTGCACAATTCTCAAAGAAAAAAGGTCTATTTTCATTCTAGCTAAAAACAAAACCTATATCAGTTATCGGTAGTTGTATACCTCTATCGTGTCGGTTATCGTGCCGTTCCAAAAATTCCATATCGGTCAGGCTCTACTTCCAACACGTCCGACTTTGAGCACTGGCTAGGGGTTATAATCAATAAACCTCTCTGACTTAGGATAGGAGGGGCTAGCACCCCTCAAAATAGAGGAAATGTATTTAGGTTTGACCTGGAGTCAAGGCTCCAAGTACCTACACAACGATTTGACCTGCATCACGCACTGCACTCAGCCTCACCCACCTTTCTACTACGCAGCAAATTGCAGTGCAGGCCAAAACAAAATCAATGGTATTCCGCTACGCCAGAAGATGGGCTAGGTAATGTTTACGCAAAGTAATAGCTGACAACAAATTTGGTCACAGACTTAATTATTCTAAGTGCTGCTGCTGCTGCTGCTGGGGGGAAAGGGCGAGGGAGGGGAACAGACAGTCAGCTGTAATTAAAGGTCGTAGTAGCCTTGTTCAGGGCGATGTAACAACGCTGATCGTTGACATCGCATTCACAATAAGATTATCATATTATGGAACGAATGAGGGCCAATAATTGCATCGTATTTGTAAGAACGTACTGCATATGCCTGTGCTGCAACGCAGTTGTTCCATAGATGTTCTATAGGTGTCTAACAACAAAGTAAAAAGTAAAAAATAAACACAGTGTTAGTTTATCCTTTTGCAACTGTGAGTGTAAACTCTCGAGTTAAATTAACACTACTATGAATTTCATTGTGAACCCTCTTAGGCACCCCTTCCTCAACGCCACTGTTCTCTGTTGTTATAGTATGTGTGGAATGTCGCTACGGCCTTTGGCTCTAACTTTCATAATGACAGGCAAGGGTCAGGGGAAAATGTGGTAGTCAAGTGAAGCAAGGTAATTTGGCCTGCTCCCTTCTCCCAGCAGTCCCAGCAATAGCGATGATGATGATGAACACTGGCTTGGACATTTCACCTAAATTATTGATTAGGTTACTTACGAGAACAGTTACAGTACTGTGCACCCATGACTTTACATAATTATGACTTTATGAGTTCAATAAATATGGCACAAAAACAATCGCAAACACTCAGTGATTTTAGTGCTTAGCTAATAGAAGCAGTATGACGCAGGATGCCGCTACACAAGCCTATATTTTGCAGTACAACTGAAGATGCAAAATATGCAGATGCTTTTGTCCACTCCGTGCAGGAAGTGCTACCACTCATTTCCAATAAGAAGAGGAAGAATATATGTGGAGAATTCATCCATCTGTGACAGGGGTTTTCAACAGGTGGTCCGGGGACCAACAGTGGTCCCTGAGAGGGTTCCAGGTGGTCCCCAGCTAAGTTGGTTAACCAGATGTAACTCTTGAGAACGTAAAAATGAAACCAAATGGACCCGCAAGGGACCATTTGGTTTCATTTTTACACTCACAAAAGTTAAAATATCCATCATTAGTAGCCCAAGTCTACACAACTAGAAGATTAATGGTCATTTTGATCTGTATGTTGGACTGTTTTGTTTCCTCAAACACAGCCTGGAATTGTGGACAAAAGCAAAATAAATCTTTAGTTTTGGGGTCTGTGGGGCTAAAATGTCCTCAAGTGGTGGTTCTTGGCTCAAATTCTGAATAAATGGTGGGCCCTGGCATGAAAAAGGTTGAAAACCCCTGATCCATGACATCAGTCACATCACACAGAAACATCACTGTCCTCATTACTTCTCACTCTCTTCAAGAGAGACAGCAGACATCCTAGAACAACAATGTTTATGGCCAACGATTCATGGGTCGACAGTTCGAATCCTGGCTCCTCCGACCTGTCTACATGTCGAAGATGTGTCCAGGCAGGGCAAGAGAGACAGAGCCCTATATTCCTCCGATATGCTGGTGGTGGTGCCTTGCATGGTTTCCACCGCAACTGGTGTATGATTGGGTGTAATGCGTTATGTAAATTGCCTTGGATAAAGGCACTATATTAATGTACCATTTACCACATAAAACCCACTAAATTTGATTAAGAATGAGTACTTTATTTTTATTTTATTTTTTACTAGAATATGATGGTAAAGTTCAAAATAAGGACTGGAATATAATGTTAAAAAACATTTTAACGGAATGGAAAGGTCAGTGTCGTAATGGCTTTATTGATTTACCTTGACATCAGATGGATATTAGTAGAATTTAACCTTTAAAAACCTTGAAATCAGAAGGATTCCTTCTAATCCACTTCCCACTTTCACTGCCAAGAATCTGATGTCAGCCCAATCTGAAGAAAAGCTTTGGAAATTAATGAATACAAACAACAAGCAGCTCCTGACACCTGACGTGTCCTGATGGGGAGTATATACAGGTAGTCTCTAGCGCAGAGGTTTTCAACCTTTTTCATACCAGGGCTCACTATTTTTTTTCTGCATTTTAGCCACGGACCACTATTTGATGTTGAGTACAGTCTCTCTGGCCCTAAACTAAGGATTTTAAAGTTTGGAGAGATAAACTAGCAAAATGTTGTTTAAAATAACAATTACTCTACAGATTCTTGAAAATTAAGTAATTCGGATGTTTAAATATTATTTAACTCTCGAGAGCGTTAAATGATACCAAATGGACCCTTAGGGTCCATTTGGTATCATTTTACGCTCTCGAGAGTTATAAGGGTCCATTTGGTGACTGACCAACTGTCCATCACTTAGCTGGGGACCAGCTGGAATCCTCTCAAGGACCACTGGTGGTTCCCGGACTAGTGGTTGAAAGCCACTGCTCTAGCGGACCTTGTGGGGGGTCCGCTGTCACACTGCAGGAGGCTCAGCCCTTTACACCAGTAATTTCTTGAGAGGGGCCCAGGTGGTCCCCAATGATGGAGACCAAATGTATGGACCATTAATATAGATATTTAACTCCTGAGGGCGTAGAATGAATCTTTTACGCTCCCAAGAGTTAAATTATTGTTATTAAACGTCTGGATTACTTGATTTTCGAGAATCTACACAATTACAACATGTATTGTTATTTTTTTAATACATGTGGACAAAAACAAGGCAACCTTTAGTTTTTTGGGGGGAGGTCTGTAAAAAAAAAGACTAAACTCAAAATCAAATGGTGGTCCTCCGTGTGGCTAAAATGCAGAATAAATAGTGGGCCCTGGCTATCAAAATGGTTGGGAAAAACCTGCCCTGCTTTCAACTTCTCCTCCGTCCAACTGACACAAATGACATAATTTGTTATCGAGCGAAAGGCTCGAGCCTTTGACGTGAAACGCTACAGCTAGCTGCCCAACAACAACACACTACACCCCCTGCTATGTTTTATTATTTTTAGTCCAGCAACACGACCATTATCTCTTTAAGTTATCGTCGCTTCTTGACGCGACTTTTCAGACGACCATACATTATCATAATACATTACCTCGTCTTCTGACAGTCCATATATGGGCTCGAAATTCGTAGCCATTCCATATAGGCTGGAGGTCCACGGGTCCAAACAAGAAACAGTGCTGCTAGTATATGGTAGCCCCAGCCAAAGCTATGCTAGCCGCCGAACAATAGTCTCCTTCTCCCCCTGTCTGCTCCACTCTGTCGCGGTGGAGTCAGTCAGTGGATTCACACACAGACAGTACGTCCTTTGTGCCGTGCTGTGTTTATCAGAAGTAAAGCCTGATCATCGTCAATACTAAGATCAATACATGTTTACAAGCAGAAGGCAAAGCGGTGCAACTAGGGGCTGTACTGTACACTGTATATTGTATATTGTTAACTCCTTCCAAAGCTAATAATCCTACTAGTAGTAGTACAGTCCTGACGTTCATGTGTGACAGACAGCCATAAAGCTCTGCGTGTGACTTCCTCTCTCTCGCCACACACACACACACACACGCAACGGTGGGTGATGCCAAAGAGAATAACTATGCAGGAGCATAGCCTTGGAGTATAGACAGAGTTGCGCAAACTCCGTTCACTTCATGGGGCCAGTCCAATGGGTGAATGGGCGGCTATTCTACATAGACTTCTATTGAGAATGGGGACAACCAGGTCCTGCACCGGAGGTGGGCATTAATGCTTTGGACAACAGCCCAGCTTTAATGATTTTAAATCCCCCTTTTTTAATGTTTTAGTTTTCCAACTCCACTTTGTCCCTATTCAGGTTGCATTATAAGCGCTCAGTTTCTGACCCCTCAAAGCCATTGTTCAACTCTGTGCCTGCCGAGAGAGGAGCAGACGCGTTATTATGGATCCCACCTTAATTTCGGGAAAACCCCGCCCCCCGCTACGGCTCTGTAATCCGTATGCTGCTCCTAACGGGTTTGCCTGGGGCTGAGGTGAATACATGGAGGCTCGGCCCAAATAAGGTGAGATCCATAATAACGCGCAGAGCCAGTGCGAATGACTCTTGAGTGAGGATCCGGTGTGGAGCGGATACGGAAAAGGTACCATGCGTGCGCGTGCATCCGTGTGTGCATGTGTGTGCGTGTGCGTGTGTGTGTCAAAAAGTGACAGGAGGTGGATGGCAGCGACTTGTCTTGAACAAACCCACTTTAGTTTGAGACATTCTTCAAACAAGAAAAATAAGGATATATTAAAACAATAGGCCTATACTAATAGTGGGCGGCGTGGAATTTGCAGCCACACGCTTTAGGTAGTTTCTTTGGACTTTGGGTTGTCCTACACCGCCCTCTAACGGGCATACAGGGCAGCACGGGCACTGACAGCACTCAGTTGAACTTGCACACAGTAATGGATTTGGATTGTTTGTTTTTAGCCCTCTTAGAAAACCCAAGATATCAGAAACGCATAAGATAGGATTTCTATGTTTCCTTTAAAAATGTTTTTGGCTTTATTTGCCTGAGTTTATTTGTCGTCAACTGTCACTGTCAAATCAAATGTTGTGGTCAAGAAGGAGCAAGTTAGCAACACAGATCAATCAGAAGAGCCAAAGACATTAGAATGTTAGAATTCATAAATTTAATAGATATATTACATTTAATAGATTTATTTATTTTTATTTTTTAGGCACCTGCTGTACTGGACAATAATAACATAGGCTAGTTAGGCCAAGCTACCTCCTACCTTCAACCTGTAGATCCTGTGAATCTTTGTGGCCAGATACAATTTCTTATTTTTAAAGACATTTAGACCTGTGCTGTGCTCAAATGACAACCACCCGCTCGTCCAAAACAGCTAAAATACATAAAATAAAACTAAAGAATGCAGTGCAAACATGCACGTTGTGCACAAGTTGGCCATGGCCTACTCGTACGTGAGCAGAGCGAGCTAATACTAATGACATTAGCTATAAAGGTATTTCATTTATGTCACCGCGCATTACGTCATCACCTAAACTGGCCCTAGAACGCCAAACACCAAGCACTGATGCTTAACTTGTGCCCCCTCCACTCACGCAAGTAATTAATTGAGAAAACCTAAACTAGATCTGTGCACAGGTCTCCACCCTCACAGGGTGTCACCCTCACAGGGTGACTGTTACGTCACCCTATGAGGGTGACATACAGTAACAGTCACTGGTGAGTGGTGAGGTGACAGTCACTGGTGAGTGGTAGTAGGTGACAGTCACTGGTGAGTGGTGACAGTCACTGGTGAGTGGTGACAGTCACTGGTGAGTGGTGACAGTCACTGGTGAGTGGTGAGTCACCACCAGTATGGTGGCGAGTGGCGACTATGTTTTACCCCTGCAGGCAACTGTTACGTCACCCTGCGGGTGACGTTGCACGGACGGATGGACAGGGGGTGAAACATAGTCACCACCATACTGGTGGAGACAATCATGAACCTTGGTTGAAAAAAGCTGTCCTTTAAGGCTGGATTTAACAATGATTAAAGGTATTGGAAGTGATTTCACTTTTGTCAGATATTACCCCCCCAAAAAAAGAAAAATCTGTTAAAATGCTCTATTATAAGGTGTGGAGACCATATTTGTTTCCCCCTCCCCCACGTTAGCAGAGGAGTTAAAAGTTCCCCAGGTGGAGGGTGAATTCTCCTCCAATCAGGATCGAGCAGCAGATTCACATAGTGTAGCTACTCTTGGGGGCCCCTAGTGCACCAGGCTGGTACTACACAATGAATTTCAAATCCCTTACCCTACCTTTAAGGTATTGCGACATATTGTATGGAGTATATCTATCTCGTTGTCAGATCCGAGATGTGGGGACAAAACCTGTGTCAAAAACACACTTGGGTGAAGTGAGGGGCATTCTTATAATCATCATCATAGGCTACATGCTCAGCCAATCAAATAATTCTGTTGTAACACACAAACACACAAAGTTGGGAATAGGAGGGGTATGAGTGACATCACCCTAATGACTCAAACAATGCAGCCAACAACATAAAAAGCAAGTGCACCCCCAAGTCATTTCACTATTGTCAGCAACAACCAGTGGTGGATTCCCAGAGACTTATCAACAAGATCGATTTAGTACATTAAACACTAGGCTCTGACTACAAAATAACTCATTATTCTCCTTCTTAACCCAGGTAGTTGGCCTGACAACTTGGATAATCACACCCCACAACTGTTTTTCCGCTCCATCTGCCGTCAAGGTGCAACTCGGTGTAATTCTAGGTGGTTTCGACCCAGGGTTTGACAACCAGTCAAGCATTGGTATTTACAGTATATTTGCTTATACAGTACATCGCCATAGTGACGTATGGCCCTTCGTCACTGGAGCATTGGTAATAATAGTCGTGTGTTGTGAATAGGTAACATAGTTGAACAGCTTCTGAGAGATCTGAGTCTCTCGCTTTTGGAACACGGTCTAAAAGGAATTCTTACAATGTCCCTGAAGCCACGGAAAGTGAATTTTGACGAGACATGGAAGAAGCTGCAGCCTACAATCGAAGCAGTCCTCCTGCTTCAAAATGTGGAGTCGACTACATGGAATAACAGCTTCTCCGACATTTATGCCTTATGTGTCACAGACCAGACGCCCCCTGAAGAAAATCCCCTATACAAAAGAATCAAGGACTTTCTGGAGAATCATGTCCATTACTTGTATGACAAAGTTAAGAGGTCAAATGATAAGATTTTACTGACATACAACAATTACTGGGAGTGTTACCGCGAAGGGGCAATCTATATTAATAAGTTATTCAGTTATCTCAACACTCATTACATCACAAAGAAAAAACTGGTGGAGGATGATCTGCAAAGCAGCTCTACAGGTGAGGACACTACTAAGCCTTTATACATCGGAGAGCTGGCGTTAGATGTTTGGAGGAAGAGGATGATCGAGCCCCTCCGGCCCTCTTTGATCTCAATGCTGCTCAAAGAAATACGAAATGACCAGAAAGTAATTCATGGAGTCATCAACTCCTTCATTCACGTTGAACAGTACAAGAAGTGCCAGATGGCATTTTATCAGGAGGTTTTCGAGGAGCCATTTCTGAACAAAATGGGAGAAGATTACGCACAAGAAGCATCCAAGCTAATGCAGGAGTCCAACTGCTCACAGTATATGGAAAAGGTCTTGGCACAGTTGAGAGATGAGGAGGCGCGATTCCGGAAGTACCTGCATGACACCACCTACACCAAAGTCATCCACAAATTCCAGCAGACCATGGTGGCTGACCACCTACAGTTCCTTTTTGGCGAGTGTCAGAACATCATCCGGCAAGAGAGGACGGGTGACATGGCCAACATGTATATCCTATTGCGGGATGTGGCCAGTGGCCTACCTCACATGATCCAGGTGTCACAGGCCCACATCCACGACGAGTGCCTTCGAGCCACTAGTAACCTCTCTCCGGACAATATGCCAACCCAGTTTGTCGAGGCTGTGCTGGAGGTCCACAGCAAATTCGTCCACCTCATTAACTCTGTTCTGAATGGGGATCACCATTTCATGAGTGCACTTGATAAGGCTTTGACGTCTGTAGTGAACTACAGGGAAACTAAATCCATCTGCATAGCCCCTGAACTGCTGGCCAAGTACTGTGACAATCTGCTGAAGAAATCTGCCAAGGGGCGGACGGAGAGCGAGGTGGAGGACAAACTGACCAGCTTCAACATAGTGTTCAAATACATCGATGACAAGGATATCTTTCAGAAGTTTTACGCCAGAATGTTAGCAAAGCGCTTAATACATAGCCTGTCATTGTCAATGGACTCAGAAGAGGCCATGATCAACAAACTGAAGCAAACATGTGGCTATGAGTTCACCAGCAAGCTCCACAGAATGTACACCGACATGAGCGTGAGTGCTGAACTCAACAATAGTTTCACCAACTTTGTTTTCCAAAAGACAAAAAAGAACGTTGCAGACATCAACTTCCACATCCTCGTATTACAGGCAGGAGCCTGGCCTCTCACGCACGTCACCTCCTCCACCTTTGCCATTCCTCAAGAACTAGAGAATAGTGTGCAGATGTTTGAGGAGTTCTACAATCAGAAATTCAGTGGTAGAAAGCTGACCTGGCTGCACCACCATGGCACAGGTGAGGTCAAGCTCAACTACCTATCCAAGCCCTACGTGGCCATGGTTACCACATACCAAATGGCAGTGCTGCTGGCCTTCAACAACTTCCAAACAGTAGTGACCTACAAGGAACTACAGGACACCACGCAGATGAATGAGAAGGAGCTACAGAAGACCGTCAAGTCCCTGCTGGACGTCAAGATGCTCAACCACGACTCGCGACATGAGGAAGTAGAGTCCGAATCCACGTTTTCATTAAATATGGGATTCACCAGCAAAAGGACCAAGTTCAAGATCACAATGTCGATGCAGAAAGACACGCCACAAGAGATGGAGCAGACAAGGAGTTCTATCGACGAGGACCGGAAAATGTATTTACAAGCCGCTATCGTGAGAATCATGAAGGCCCGCAAGGTGCTGCGACACAACGCCCTCATCCAGGAGGTCATCGACCAGTCCAAGGCCAGATTCAACCCCAGCATCAGCATGATCAAAAAGTGCATCGAGGTGCTCATCGACAAGGAATTCATTGAGCGTAGCCAGACCTTGGCGGACGAGTTAAGCTATGTCGCGTGAAAACAAGAAGGAGGCTGCAGCAGCACCCCCTGATGTCACAAATAAAACACACTATCACAAAATACCTAATACATTTATACTGCAGTATGGGTGTAGTTCCACAACGGTGAAGTGAAGGTAGCGAAGGTGTACAGGTGATTTTCCTCGTTTTTCATTTTTGTTTGCCAAGATGGCGTGATTGTTCAGAGACCTTCACGGGAGCTCCATTTATAGCCTGTGCTTTTATTTACTTATTTTGTTAGTTTTCATTAATCCTTTTACTTATTTCTCATAAGCATTCATATGGCTGTAGTAGACTGGATTTTTCTTAAACTAAGCTCTACATTTATTTTGTTATTTTGTTAGCTTTACCTGACCTTGTGAGGCTGATTTCTTTTTTTTTTGCTAAATAACCACCGACAACAGTTGGTTCTCGATTGTGTAAGTGGGGACATTTTTTTGTTGTGAGTTGTTTGGTATGCACAATTAACTGCCACTGTTAAAGGTAATAGAGGCAACTTTAGTGTCTACAAACAATGGGTTTGCAAACAGATTTGTTTAAAAACAGAATATAACTTCACCTCACCTCCATTCTATTGGCTCATTATGAATCTGCTGGCGACTGCTGTACTTTGATTGGCTAAAAACGCTGCTTCACCCCACATAACTCCCCACCCCCTAACAAATTAACACCACCTTTCCTGTGCCCGACAAATGTTTTGTTTTTATGATTTGTTCAAAGTTCTGGACCATCTGCAAGACGAATCAAGTGTCTGTCTGCAGGGAAACGGTTACAGCATCAAAGTAGAAGCAACATAGAGGGGGGAAAAGGCAAAATAATATATAGCTAATCTATTTTGATTTTTGGCTAAAACATTGCCTCTATTACCTTTAAATAAATGTTGTGTTGTTACTTGCGTGAGTGGAGCGGGCGCAAGTAAAGTGGTCAGTAAGCGTTGGTCGGTTGGCAGTCAGTCCCTTGGGTGATGACGTAATGGTGACATAAGTGAGAGTCCTTTATAACTAATTCCAAGAGTATTAGCTCACTCTGCTCACACACATACCATGGCCTACTTGTGTGCAATGCTGATCTAGTTTTGTGTAATAGACAGTACATTTGGCACCCTTCATTGCTTTTTGTATTTTTTTAATTTTTCTGACACGTTTTTGTAAAAACAAATTCACACTTGTGTGATGGAAGGATCATTCTTATGATCATTCCGTTTTGTGGTACAGAGACATTCAAAGCTGGGCATATGGGGCTGGCACCGCTCACAAATCACATTTGTGTGAAGTGAGGGGTGCTCATACATCATCTCATTCTAGCCAATCACAATTCACTTTTACATTGTCACTTTTATCTTCAATGTTGTGTTTACACAAACCTGGGTTAGCACCACTCAAAAGGGTATCAAATCATAGATTTATTCCAAATCAAGCATTTGGAATAAATCTAGCCAGAATCGGCGTGGCCATACACACTGATGATATAACAAATCCAGAGGGAACATTGTTGGTTCAAGAGTTCAAGAATAACAGTATGGGCCACAATGTAAAGAAACCTGATACTGCACCTGACTTTTTAGTCAGAAGAAGAGTCACCCCCTTTACAAATTTTAATATTTCTTATACAAAGGAGGACACACACAAGATAATAATAATTAAGGCTGTTGAAAATAACGATTTAATGATTTAAATGAATTTTGTTGATTAATCTGATTAAAACGAAGCATGGAGGCTTGTAGACCACCTATTGTGATAAATATTTATCAAAATATTTATCAAAATTCCCAGATTGTTTTTCTTTTTAAAATGTTAAAATCCTGTATAGGAAAACATTCATATTTTGGACATACAAATGCTGATTAATCATGATTAAATAAATTTTGAAGCTGTGATTAATTTGATGAAATGTTTTAATCATTCAACAGCCCTTCACACTTCACACTCTTTTAGGTCAAACTAAAGTCGCATTAGCTCACCTTTCACCAACGCAAAACTGTTGAAAGCCAAGCTTATCTGGAGGCAGCCTGTCTCATGGAGACAGTGGGTCAGGTGGGCGTGCTGTGAACCATGAACTTGGGCCTGTGGAGCAGTGGGCGCACGGCAATCGTGAGGTGGCAAGCTGGTCAGTAATTAGAAAATGTGATTAGTCCATGTTTTAAGCCACGGGCTTAAAACAACAACAAGGCTTCCAACCAGCCATGCAGATGCTCAAGTGCGTGGCAAGCAACGTTGATACATGTGGCTTTAAACAAGTATATAGGCCATGGCCTACTGTGTGAGTGTCACTGGCCGTCCCCATACCGTTTTCATTTAAGTTTTTTTGTTCTGTGTCCATAAGCTTTATATCTTGCACTGTACAGGACTAAGTAAGTATCAATAGTGGCACCAGTTGTTGTTGAAGTTTCAGCATGCATAAAGCTAAAGGTCTGACTCAGAGAGTTCTGTTTTTAATGATGAAATGGTGCTAGTTTAGTGGTACCACAATTGTATTTAGTTAGCAGCAGTAGTAGTGTTTCAAATCATTTTAAATATAAGTGCTTTAATTCAAAATATCCCTGAAATTTTGGTTGTCTGTATGCTAGGGCGGGGTGCCTAAAAGGTAGATCATGATCTACCAGGCAGTAATCACACAGGCTGTGCAGGTAGATCACATGATAGTCCCCTAAAATATATACAGTAACTACCAACTCAAACCCCAAATATTTGTTTTCAAAAACCCTTACAATTCTACCCTCTATTTTTCATTTTAAGTGCATTATTCTAAAACACTATATAACAATAAGTAACACCATCTGTTGTGGCTGAAAATGACTTCCAATAAATCACTCATGCCGGCAGGCTAAGCCTGGGAGTTCTAGAAACTGTATGACGCGCAACACAATAGACTAAAACACCAATGATAAAAACGATTCAGACAAGGAAATAAGTTTGAACTGTTTAGTGTAATCAGTGCACCAATCATTACAATTATTCGTCAATTCAATAAATACAACTGTAATAAATATGTGCAAAGATACAAACAGTGAGTTAATGCTATAGAATCAAATTATCAAAAGTGCAAAGTGCTAAAGTGCGTACGGTCAACAAATTATGTAGCCTCCCAGCTCACCCTGCCTCCAGGAATCCAAACCAGTCTTGGCGTGAGCTGGGAATGACCGTGCACTTGTAACCTACTGGTGGCCACCCACAGCGGTACTTCGACCAATAAACGAAGCCCAATGCGGTGCGCACCTCACCAACCCAGTGACATATAAGTATGCTATATAGAACAGTCGTTTTGGCTCCTACATTCCGGCCCCTAATTATGCCTGGGCACTAATTACAACTATTTTAATATGTAGGAGCTCAAATTATCCTTAGCAAAGTACAAAAAATAGAATAGAAAATTCAATGCAATTCTATGCAAATAGTCAATCATCATAATGCATCATTATTTCTCTTATAGGATCTTCGTTCATCCATATTCTCCTCTCCATCTGCAAAACAGAGACATAAAGAGAGTGGGAGAGAGAGAGAGTTCAAAGAGCTCAACAGCTCCAAACGAGAAAGGATCCATGGAGCGTGGGTGCTCCAAGTGAGACTTCCAGGCCCCTCTGCTTCCTGAAGCCACGTCAATCAGTGTTTCTTCTCTGGACCCTGAAGCTTCAGTGGTCTGGATGCTCTCACGTAGTTCCTCTTCATCAAGATCTGGCTGCGCAAGAAGCCTCCTGCTCTGAGCCAGGTCCAACACCTTTCTGAATCCAGGAAGCCAACCGACCACCTCTCCCAACCAGAACCAAGGTGGAATGTGACTGGCAAACAGCACATTTTTCTCAGCATTAACTGCCCTCACGGAGACGTCCTTTGGAGAGACCTGCACAGAACGAGCGGATAGGTCTCGAGACTCCATTTCAGCTTGCACCCAAGTATTGGACGACAAGGACTCCACACCGGCTTCACTGTCTGCCAAGCTCCTGCACACACAGAACTCTTCACAGAGATGAGGCTTGTAGAGCCAGGCTACCCATTGCTGGGCAGCAGTTATAGGCAACGCCTCACCTCTGCATGTCTGATCTTCACTGAGATGAAGTTCCTGGTGCCGGGCTGCCCATGGCTGGACAGCACTTATCGACAAAACCTCACCCCAGCCCGGCTTAGCTCTGTGTATGCCTTGCAGATGTTTCTCAGTGCCCAGCACCACAGGTCCAATAAATCCTGTGCGATCTTCCTCGAGATGAAGCTCTAAGCGCCGGGCTGCCCATTGCTGGACAGCACTTATCGGCAACGCCTCATCCCGGCCTAACTGATGTACGCACTGTGTGTTCTTGAGACTGCACAACACAGGTGCGGTGAAACCTGTGGGATGTCCAGTCACCTTCTTGTTCTGTTTACGGACACCAACCAGCTGAACAGACCTTGAACTGACATCTTCTGTAGCCAAGCCAAGTTGTTCATCTTTCACACATCCAGCCCTCGCCTGCTGCTCCCACAGCTGGTCAACTCTTGCAACTGCAATACGGTTCACAGTAACGGGATTCACATCTGTGTTGTGAAATCTGCCGCCTTCTCCAAGGGGACCATTCACGGTCCAACCCAACATTGTTCTGACCGCGTAAGGACCACCACCAACACTCCTAACCACCTCCCATGGCTCTAGAGCCTCAGGAACATTGGTGCCAATAAGAAGATCCACCCCCGAGTCGATCTCTGTGATCTTGAGGTGCTCAAGATGCGGCCATTTCCTCAAGTCTTCCTGCCTCGGGATGTTACCTTGATGTACAGGCATGCTCTCCTGTGTGTAGACTGCAGGTAGCTCACAGAAACCATCTGTGTCCAGCCCAGCTACCTCCAAATCCAACACAACCCTGCTACTGACCACCTTCTCCTGACCCATTGTCCTTAGGAGGATGTCAGTCTTCTTTCCTGAGAGGTTCAACCTGTCCATGAGCCCCTCCGTGCAGAATGAAGCGGAGCTCCCAGGATCAAGAAAGGCATAGGTCACCAACGTCTGACCTTTCTTGGACTTCACCCGAACGGGAAGTATGGCAAGAGTGCAGTCAGTCTCTCCGGCCCCAGTAAGACCACCGGACTGCACTGTGATCGAATTGTTCTCCTCTGTCGTCTCCAATTCTTCTGGCGCTTGCACTGGACTCTCCTCTGCAGGGTAGACATGCAACAAGGTAGGATGTCTCTTACCGCACACTTTGCACACCAGACGTGCATTGCATTCACGGCTTCCGTGCCCAATGCACATACATCCAAAGCACAACCCTTTCTCTCTCAAGAAGGACATCTTCTCTTCATGCGTCTTCCTTTCCAATAGACGACATGTGTCCAAGGAATGCCCAGCTCCACAAAGCAAGCATGTTTTGACAACAGGTAAGCCAAGTTCTCTCTTCGGACAAGTGTCAACCTTTGTGTCGACTGTAGCGACAGTAGTCGCAAAGCTACTTCTATTTACTTCTGCAAAGTACTGAGGTTTAGCAGGCCTCACTTCCTTCCTCGACACTGTGGGGGAGGAATCTTGGATATCCCCAAACAGTGGGTCGCTCGCAATCTTCACCTGCCATTCAATGAATTCAACGATGTCGCCAAAGGTGGCTCTGCGATGGTTCGTCTCCTGCAAGCTACAAGCGACATCTCTCCACTTCTCCCTGAGTTTGTAGGGCAACTTCTTGACAACAGCCTGCATGTTAGCAGGAACATCCAGCTCGTATGTGGATTCAAACTCCCCAAGAGCATTGAAGCAGGACCGCAGCAAGAAGCTGTAAGACTGAAGCGCATCGACATCCTCTGCCTTTATCACTGGCCACAAGAACACCTTGTTCATGTACGCAGAGGTAATCTTCAATGAGTTGCCGAAATGCTCTTGCAACAAGGATTTGGCTGTGGCATAGCCAGTTTCAGAGGACATATGAAGACAACTACGAACCATGTCTCTGGGCTTCCCTTTCGTGTACTGCTCGAGAAAGTACAAGCAATCCTTGGCGCTATGAGTTTTCTCCTCGATGCAGTGTTCAAAGGCTCTCATGAAGGTTTGGTACTCCAAAGGATCACCATCAAAGGTTTGCATGTCACGTCGTGGCAGAAAGAACAAAGACTGCTGTTTAGCAAGCAAAGAGGTTATCTTGTTTTGCTCCTTTAAGACAGAGATCAACTGATCATGATCAACGCTGTTCTGGACTAAAGGTGAAGGTTGTTGTGACTGCAACTGAGGACGTACTTGAGGATCGGGCCATCCACTTTGCCGCACTGTAACTGCCTCAGGCCTTGGCTGCGATTGCAACCCCAGACTAGCCACCTTAGACCGAGCATCCAAAGATGGAGGACGTGTCTGCTCAGGTTGAGTATCCAGGAACTGTGAATATGGCTGCTGTTCACCTGACATGTACTGAGATGGCTGCCATACTCGCTGCTGCCTCGTGTTCTTCACCAACATAGCTCGAGAATCAAGCAAAGATGGACGTGCGGCTGACTGCTTATGCCATGCATCAAGTAGATGTGAACGTGACTGTGGTCCACCCATTAAAGCATGCTGAGAAGAGTGTCCCCCTGACGGAGGAACAAAGGTTTCAGCATCAGGATCCAATGGTTGAGAAAGCTTCTCTCTCCCTTTCTCAAAATAAGAATTCATCCCATCTGACCTACTGGCTGAAGAACAAGACACCTGAGAGGAGGCCTTCAAGACGTTGAGCTTAGCTGCTGCTGCCTCTATCTCTGCTTCCAACTCTAGCTGTTCTTTCCTTCTTTTTAGTTGTGCCTCTTGCTCTTCACGAGCTCTTCTGAGCTGTTCTAGAGCCTGTCTGGACTGTGCCTCTTGCTCTTCTAGAGCCCTTCTAGACTGTGCCTCTTGCTCTTCTAGAGCCTGTCTCTCTTTGAGCTTCTTCTGGCGAGCGAGAAGACCTGCCATGTCTGCTTCTGCTATCAGGCGTGCGGATGCAGCAGAAGAAGTAGTGGACCTACACTTACTACCTGCAGTGCTTCTTTCCTTTGATGGCTCAACTGACACATTAGAAATACTATCATCTGGGTTAACATCATCAATGACTGAAGCTGCCACCACACCCCCACGGTCATCTGGAACACAGGAAGCATTTGGGTTATTCACTGCATTAGATGTTTCAACAAGATGTGGGGGTACATACAAAGGTATAATAGCCTCTTCCTGTAACTGCGCTGTACTTTGAATGGGGGATTTTGAGAGAGCCATTTGTTTGCATTTTCAGTGAAATTAACTTTGCGTTTTTGTATGTCTGAAAACCAATTGTTTTGTCTCTCTTGTTCCTCTGGGGGAAGCAATGGAATGACCGAATCATGGAGACTGCTTGCTTCATCGTACAGTGCAGATACATTGTAAAGATTGAACTGGACAGCATTTGCATTTTCAGAGCTTTGCATAAGGTCATTAATTGCTTTTACAAGTCGTTCAATTTTGTTAACCTTAGCTTTGCGTTCCTTTTGAAGTTGTTCAATTTTGTTTGATAGTGCTTTCGCAGTGAGCATTGATTGCCGTTTTGGCTCGTTTGCACTGATAGTAGAACCTGGCCTTGATGAACTAGACATTTTGAATTTGCATTAAAATGAATCAAAGTCAAAATCATTTGCATCCAAATCGAAGTCCAAAAAACACCGCAACAGCCCTAGTAGAATGTGCGTGTAAGTGTGTGAATGCGTGGCTATTGCTCCCCACTAAACTGCCTAACGACCCGTAAACTGCCGAATGCAGACCCTGTGTCTTCAGCATGTAACGATAGGTACTTATGTGCCTATATATCTCTATAAGAGACGGCACTCCTGGGCCACCCGTTCCACGGGTTTTGTAATGCGGGCCGAACCCGTTCATGCACAAGAAAAACAACAAACAATAGCCCACAGCCAGAGCTATAGGCTAAAGCCACTTTGCCTATAGGGGAACAATAGAGTGAGCGTGTGCTTGCAACAAGTGTGTGTTTGGGGCGGGCCGCTATGCGATGCATCGAACATAACGTGGACTCGAAAAGCAAATGGATTAAACAATAGCTGAGTGCAACCTTAATGCCGCGGTGCACGTATGTGCGCGATTCATTGTTTGAACGCCGCGGGGAACCAGGTAGGTTAAACACCCAACACCAATAGCGATCCAGATCGATACAAATTTGTTGACAATGTTGTGGCTGAAAATGACTTCCAATAAATCACTCATGCCGGCAGGCTAAGCCTGGGAGTTCTAGAAACTGTATGACGCGCAACACAATAGACTAAAACACCAATGATAAAAACGATTCAGACAAGGAAATAAGTTTGAACTGTTTAGTGTAATCAGTGCACCAATCATTACAATTATTCGTCAATTCAATAAATACAACTGTAATAAATATGTGCAAAGATACAAACAGTGAGTTAATGCTATAGAATCAAATTATCAAAAGTGCAAAGTGCTAAAGTGCGTACGGTCAACAAATTATGTAGCCTCCCAGCTCACCCTGCCTCCAGGAATCCAAACCAGTCTTGGCGTGAGCTGGGAATGACCGTGCACTTGTAACCTACTGGTGGCCACCCACAGCGGTACTTCGACCAATAAACGAAGCCCAATGCGGTGCGCACCTCACCAACCCAGTGACATATAAGTATGCTATATAGAACA
Organism: Benthosema pterotum; assembly: GCA_039105355.1. NCBI lineage: Eukaryota > Metazoa > Chordata > Actinopteri > Myctophiformes > Myctophidae > Benthosema > Benthosema pterotum. The sequence continues at coordinate 34,624,705 of CM076985.1, forward strand.
GTCGTTTTGGCTCCTACACCATCACCACAGTATGCCTACCACTACAAAGATCCCACTTTCTAGGGGCCTTGAAATGGATTTTCAGTAATGAGATCAATCATATTTTTGATGTGTATATCTTCAAATCTTTCAAGATCTTTTGGAATTTTTGAAAGTAGATCTCAAGTTAAAAAAAAAAAAGCGGGGGGGCATCCCTGCTGTATGCCATCATGTTTGGTGGGTCAGTCTGGGCATCTATGGGGGGGGCATTGCCACATTGCTCCCCCATGCCCATGCCTAGATCCGGCCCTGGTTGCTATGCCGTAGTCACAATGTGGGACAGGGGCTCAACTTTGTGGGACGTCTTAGAAATGAGGGACTGAGTGACATAGGCCTGTACGGTATGGTCACCCAAGTTGCACCGTCATCAGTGCCAGTGAGCGATGATGATACTCACGCAGACCACGCGCGACAGCCCTGTAATTGCATTCTGAGAAACAGCCACGGCGGTGCTGATGGGAGAGGATATTCGGCTAGACGGCTATGACGGCTCAGGGGCGGATATAACATTTCTCAATGGGGGGTGGTATGGGGCGGCTTCATCGTCGCACCCAACATTTTCGTTTACAGGACTTTTATTAGACGTAAACTTTAAAGTATCGTAAACGTAAAGTATAAGTATAAAGCGATAATAACATCAGTTGTTGTTGTTGAAGTTGCAACAGACACGCAGCATGCATAAAGCTAAAGGTCTGACTCAGAGAGTTTTCTGTTTTCAATGATGAAATGCTGTTGGTTTAGTGGTGCCACAGCTGTAGTTAGTAGCAGCTGTAGAGTTTCAAATCATTTTAAATATAAGCAATTTGAAATATCTTGGGTTGTGTTGCATGCTAGCCTATTGTGTTTGGTGGGGCACTCAGGGCATTTAGGGGGGCATTGCCCCCTCATGCCCATGCCTAGATCCGCCCCCCGTGACGGCTGCCTTTATTGTCCGTCACGTGGTTTCATCGTTACGCGCCCGTGCGCGAAGAGCCTCTCTCTAGGGCTAGTTGGATTGGATCCAGTGGACGCGCCGCTGCGCTGTGCGCCTTTCTCCGTCTGTCTGTCAGCGTGTCTGTCTCCGACTACACAGTAAAGTAGACGGTCGGCACTCGGCAGGCTGTAGGCTACGTCGTTCCCGCTGTTGCGTCTCCACTTGGAACTCGATCGAAGAGTTTTCTTCATTCTTTCAAAAAGGTTAGTGAAACGATCTGTGCAGCAATTGTGTCTGCCCAGGTGATTTTTCGGCAGACATCAGCAGTCCTTAATTGTGAATGCTGCTTTAACTTTTATTTGGTACATGGCAGCCTATATGCAGCCTATAGGCTACTGCACCTAAACTATTCATGGAAACATACATTCAAAACTAGACTATTCTTTTTAGATACATATCTGAAGAAGAACAGACTAACCCAATGGTATAAACAATAGTGAAACCATTGCATGTACTGTACAACCACAGTAAACCATGATTGAAATGAAAGGTTTCTTTTGTTATTATTATTATGCTTATGAGATTTACAGTATTGGGCCCACAGTACAACTACCATACCTTGCATTACTGTATGTACTACAGTAAAGCACACCATATTATATGCATGATGTACTATAAGTAGCCTATCATAAACCATTTCTATTATATAGGTGTATAAATAATATGTATGTGTATATGTATAGCCTACATAACATATTGTAGCCTACACTGTACGTGTCTGTGTGTATGTAAATATGTACGTGTGTGCATGCTTGTCTGACACACGCACACGCGCTCGCACGCACGCACGCACGCACGCACACACACACACACACACACACACACACACACACACACACACACATAATTCATTAAAGGTAGGGTAAGTGATTTGAAGTTCATCGTGTAGTAGGCTACCAGCCTGGTGCACTAGGGGCGCCCAAGAGTAGCTACACTATGTGAACCTGCTGCTCGATCCTGATTGGAGGAGAATTCACCCTCCACCTGGGGAACTTTTATTAGCTCCTCTGCTAATGTGCAGGAGGGGAAACTCCATATATGGTCTGCACACCTTACAATAGAGCATTTTAACAGAAAAAAATGGGGGTGATATCTGACAAAAGTGAAATCACTTCCCCTACCTTTAATCTAAGAAAAAAAAAAGAAAAAAAAGGAAAAAAAAAGAAAAAAAAAAGAAACAGTGAAAGCAGAAAATACAGTATGTTATGTCCAACATTCCAAAAATAAAACTGAATGAAAATTTGGTAGTCTATTTGGTAGTTTTCTGTGAATGTATGGCAGAGGAATGCAAATACAAAGATGCCATTGCCAGCAGTATAGTCGATGGTAAAATCAATACTTTATTTTGTCCACAATTCCAGGCTGGATTTGCGAAACAAAACAGTCAAACATGCAGATCATAACCATTAATCTTCTACATTCTCTAGTTGTGTAGACTTGGGCTAATTCACTTGTTAAATATTTTAACTCTTGATAGTGTAAACATGAAACATGTTACCATTCTCAAAGAGTTAAATTTGGTTAACCAACTTTTCTCATCATTTAGCCTGGGGACCACATGGAACCCTCACGAGGACCGACACGAAGTTATGATGTATGAGCCAAATAGTTGTACTGTGTATACAAACTTCTGTGTATATGACTTCATGGCTACAAGGAATTATTCTTGAGTTCATTAGAAAACAGTATACCATCCAAGAGTGATTTAGCAAATATAAAAATAGTATAAATTCTATGTACAGTAGGGCCATACTTTAACAACTGCGAGCAGTCAGTGTTCAGAACTATTAGACTATTCTATCAACTACTGTAGTTATTATTGTAGATATTGCACGTACACACACAGACACGGTTGTTGCCTATGTGCACAAGGTGAAGGTGTGCAGGAATACTAATAATATTTGCAATAATGGACATTAGCACTTCCACACAAATTGCCAATCCACAAGCTCAAACTACATTTTCTTCAATGTAGCTAATATATTGTTACTATTAAGCTGATACACTCCCATGTTGTGAGCTTACATGTACTGTAGAGCCGATGTTTTGAATATTGTTTTGTGCATTTCTGCGGCTTCTGCCTACACATGGCAAAAGATATTGTGGCCTTTACTTAACAATCCATTTGTCAAACAGTTTTATTAAATGAGCATAATTGAACTACAATACCTCAGAGCATGGTTACTTGCTTGTACCGGTACAACGCGCAATTTGCAGCCACTCAACTTTCTCAGACCAATATTATGTGCAATATTTTTAGTTCATCAATAAACAGACCTTGTAACCAGACCTAGCCTGACTCCAGCCCCTGAAGTGAAGCAAAATGGAAATTCAGGCTGAGCTAGCATGAATTTATAAATGTTGAGCAAGCGTAGGTAAAGTTACTGATTCTCTCAGTTTCGTGTAAATCTTCCCATCCCGAAGGGTGAAAGTTATTCCACTTTGAACTTTGAAAAAAACTCTCTGGTCAACTAGCATTGTTCAAAATGTCTCAATAAGAGAAAACTACATCCCTGCACTGCAGCTGTTTTAGTTAAATCATGATATGATATGGTTGATACAGCTTTATCAAAATGAAAACAATGTAACCCCCATCCAGCTGTTTTAGTGGCACTAACCAGCAACAGTTTCTTATTGAAAATCAATTTTGAGGGAGAAAAATGTGAAAATAACACAAATACAATACTCTAATAATAAATAATAAAAATAATAAATGCAAACCAAAACAAAAAGCCGGCAATACCCTCAGCATCACCCAAGGAGCTAAACACACCCTGAAACAAAACATCATGACTTGAGCAAACAGAAAGCATGACATGGCCAGTGGATATATAGGCCATTTAGTTGCTGTTATACAGTGGGGAGCTCTTCTCAGTTTACCAGCACTTCAGCAGCTTAACAGCTTATTCCATTTGTGCCATTGGTTACGTAAGAAGAAAGCTAGGCTATATGTAGCGCAGGGCTCATGCAGCACCCTAATGCCAATTATCAGATCATGGGGAGGTTGCTGAAATAATATAGTAGAGATAACCAGCCACATGGCTTTGCGGTATCTGTTGATAGTTTGCCCGCTTAAATGGCAACTGGCTATAGGAATGTTTACATAAACATACATGAAAATAATCTGTCAACACTCAACAGACCAAATAACCATTTTTTTCATTAAGTGTGTAAGTGGAACACATCTAGATAGATAGCAAATATGTGCTCATGCAATGATAATTGTGTATCGTGTTCAAGACTGTCTCTCCACTCAGAGAACCTGGGTTACCATGTAACCTTCCATTGACTGTATTCCAGTCTCACATTGACAAAGAACAATTGCAAAAACAATCAATCGGTCACCGTTTATTTATTTATAGGGCGTCCAAAACATTACATACCTATACCTACATACGTACCTGCCTGCCAAGTGGTCCAGGCACATGCCACATATCAGGGCCGGATCTAGAGGAGGGTAGGGGTGGGCAGAGCCCACCGAAATGTGCATCCTGTCCACCCAATGAAAGTTAATATCAGTGGTTTTCATCAGTGGTCCGGTGACCACCAGTGGTTGAGAGGTCCAGGAGGTCCCCAGCTAAATGGTGAAAAGTTGGTTAACCAGATGTAACTCATTAAGAGCGTAAAAATGAAACCAAATGGACCCTTGCGGGCCCATTTACACTCTCAAGCGTTAAAATATACATCATGTGAATTAGTCCAAGTCTACACAACTAGAGAATATAGAATATTAATGGTCATATTGATCTGTATGTTTGACTGTTGCTTTCCCGAATCCAGCGTGGAATTGTGGACAAAAGCAAAATAAATTTTTAGCTTTGGGCTAAAATGTCCTCAAATAGTGGTCCATGAACATAACTCAAATGTCGAATAAATAGTGGGCTCTGGTGTCAAAAATGTTGAAAACCACTGCTTCATATGAAAAACTTTGCAGTTGCCCACCCTGGCTGGAAGAGGCCATGTACACAGGCCATGTGCAGCCTGACAACGAGTCATGTGTCCTCCTAGTCCCGTTCATGACAACCTTTGGTGCTTGTCTCTCATTCATCAGAAAATCCTGGTATTGTCAGAAATGTAAGATATCCCATGCGTTGCGCACCTGCACACAAAATGTGCATGCATGTGCACTATACTACCGTCCATATGTTTTTTTTTTGTAAGATCAATGTGAGAGTTTAATCGCATGAGATCTCAATTATGATCTTGTTTCTCCATAATCAGTAGCTCAGTTATCTTTATAAATGCACTGTAGAATGCACGAATACTTTCCCAATACTTTATCTGTGCAATTTTACACCTTTACACTGCGTACAATACCAGCAATTATCTCACCCAGACGGACAAGAGCAGGTCACAAAATAATTAGTGCTAAATGAGAATTAGGATGCGTCACGCATACGTGTCAGATAAAGCCTGATCACTTCCAGTCAATGAAAGCGAGTAGTTAGAGGGATAAGTAGAGCTTGCCATTAATTGGAGTTCAACATTGTAAATCTATGGCTGGTCCAATAGGGAAAAATGGTTAAAGGATTTTTTAAGAGTGGTGCAGTTGTAATGTTGTGAAAATACTCCTTAATTACTGTTTCCCCTAGCCCTTTTGGTTGTACGTGATTCGGCTGTTTCAAAAGGTGGGGGCATGGCACACGGTTTATGGCTGAACCACTGATGAGTAGAAAGTGAAAGTGTGAGCGTCAACACACTATTGACATGGTGGAGAGATAATATCATGCCCATGCCTAGATCCGCCCCTGCTACAACAGTTCCAGTCTGCCATGTCTCCGGATAGCAGCATCCCCGCTGCTGTGCTGTATGTGACACTGCATGTTTTTTTGTGTGGCATAAGCCTTAGCTCATATTATGCAATCGTCTGTGCATTCTGTGCCAGCTGGTAGTGGCACTGATAAGGCGACAGATGGATTTTAAGCCAAGATTTAATGACAAAAACACACACATGCACGTGTGCACGCATACACACACAGACACACACACACACACACACACACACACACACACACACACACACACACACGCACACGCACACACACAGACCTTAGTCATGGCATTTCCAAATCAAGCACTGCAGGTACTTAATTATGTGTAGTAATGTATGGTCATATACTGGTCAAATGAAATGGTCAAATCAATGAAAAGGGGATGGGAGGGGGGACAATGGTGTATGGTGTACACTACAGTATAATGACTTTAGACATTTCTGCAACAGGCATATTGATATGACGTCTTCATTTGTTTTCCAGTTGAAAGCTGCTCCTGAGCCAATCAAGAAAGGCTATGGGAAAATGAGGCGGGACCAGAAGCAGGTATGCCACCTTCTGGGACTATACAATTATGCACAAGGCTCTTGAGTCTGTTAGATTGCAAAGGCCATTTTGCACAATGTTTATGTTGGGCTCATGGAAGCCATTTCTGTGTTGTGTTCCTGTGTTATAAAGTTGGCTAATAATTGCAGTGGACATGGCAGAATAAGAGCTAAGTCAGAGGGGAGTCTATTGTTTATATGATGTGCATTCCTGGGGGTTCCACTTGAAGTTGAATCAGCTAGTCGTACATCATTAACATTTTTACATTTTATTTAGAGATACCAGCAAATACGTACAGTCAACAAGTAGGACCACTGGTAATGCTTTGGCCAATTGAAAGTAATTAATACTGCTTCTTTTCACCAGGTCACTTAAATATAATGCGAATACATCATTTTGAAATACTCAATGTTATTATTATATCATATCACAATCAAATATGATTATGATGATATATATGATAAAATGAATATGATAAAATATATTTAAAAATGCCTTTTGGGCTCCTGTCGTGGAACTGTCATTTTGGTCATTGGTCATTTTATCTGCAGTACTCAGGCTTATGTGAACAGTACCGAAGAGAGTTACTTTCAGTAGATAGATATTTGATATTCATTGTAGCTGCCCCACCCCATTCCTATACAAACTCATTATATCTTAAAACTCCTTTTAAACTAGGATAGAATTATCGAAAACATCCATCTTTCTTTCTGGTGATTGATATACAGCATCCTCCTATAAGTGAGAGGGCGTGCTTTTTCATTTACTGTTTGCATTTATTATTATTTTTAAATGTTCTATTATCCCTTGCCTACTAGTGTGGTGCCACGGCTGCTACATTTTCTAAAACAACATTTTAAAAATAAATGAAAATAGATCAAAATCCATGCACCCCTCACGTATTAGGAGGACAATATCAGTCACCAGAAGAAAAAAAAAGATTTGGTGTTTTTGCTGAATCTGTCATGGTTAAAATGGACCTTTAAATTATGATGGGTTTGGGTAGGAAAGGGGCAGTGCAGCTAGAATGCACATTAAATATCTAAATACGGAATCACGCAACTTAAAAACTGTCTGGGGTGTTCACATAAGCCTGAGTAGGAAAAAGTGGAAAGTGAAATATCCCTTTAATGTTAGGGGGTTATGCCGGATTACGTGCTCACGCTACACACTCTTGTGGCTTTCGTGACCCCTCTAGTTTTAAAAGGATTGCTATGGGCACAGTTCCCGGGAAGAGTGCCCATGTGTTAATGTTGTGCAGATGGGCACAGCAAATGCAGCAAATGTTGTTGCTCTTATTTTTACATCAGTTTTATATTGGGGGCAGGGGGGAGTGGGGGGGGGGGGTGTCGGGGGTCAGTAGGCTACTGTTCAATCTGTTCTGGTCCTCATATTATCTGTTCTACTTTCTCCATAGTGCTCAGACATGGTGCCGACATCATTTGGCACCATGATGAAATCTGCTGCATCAGCTTTGTTCGTGACACTCCTCCTGATCGGACAGACAGAAGGAACTCGTAAGTGCAGCTTACAGACCATGGCCTCCATTTTCGTTACATGCTAAACCCCTTATCCCAAATCCCTTATTTCGTTATTAGTATTTTGAAAAACTTTTTGGAATAGTTCAACATGTCAATCTATTAACACGTTGAGAGCTTGTAGAGTGGCCATTTGAACTACTGAAAAATGTTTTTTAAAAGGCAAAGAAGGGATAAGGGGTTTAGCAGTAACAAAAATGTTACCCCATGTTGCCCCATTTCTTTTAAACGGTATAGAAAACGAAATCCTTTTATCCCAATAAAATGATATTTAAGAAACTGTTAACTGGTTAATGTTTTGTTTATCCAGACAGCGCTGGTTGCATAGTATTAATGCACTTATAGACCAACATGTTTGTGCCAACATGGGTGATTTGATCGCACCTTTAAACGCAACATCATGAGCCGCCATATTGAATTACACAATTGATCAGGGGCGTGCACACATAGACATCAAAGGGGTCTCAGCCCTACCCTTCTACCCGTCTGTAAAATAATTTACCTGTAAGCAGACCTTGCAAATGTACTGTATGCAGCACCCCAGATGCCAATCCTTTCCATGCCAAGAGAGCTTGTAGATCTGGTATTTTCCCCCTAAAAGTACCATCTTTAAAAAATTTCCGCCAATGCCCCTCTAACACTCTCTGCAAGTCCCTGGGCTTGATAATCCCAAAACGTATCGATAACAGCCAGGTACTCAATAAGTTTGTTATCAGATTTTTCTGGGTATCGGTCACCAAGCTCCATCCCTAGCCGTACCTCTACTCCTACTAATCTGTCATAAAAAGCATCCAAATTTGTGCTGTTATGCAATGGCATTTGAAAGCGCTGTTATGAAAGCTGTAAAACAGGATCACATCCAGCCCATGTGTGAAGCTTCTTGTCCTCTCAGTTGGGGCAGCTTCATCGCACCCATACCATTTTCAGTTACCCGACTTATATTAGGCAATTAAGCATCAATAATAACATCAGTTGTTGTTGAAGTTGCAACAGGCACGCAGCATACTGTACATAAAGCTAAAGGTCTGACTCAGAGAGTTTTCTGTTTTGAAGGATGAAATGGTGTTGGTTTAGTGATGCCACAATTGGAGTTAAGTTAGCAACAGTAGTAGTGTTTCAAATATCTCTCTCTCCTTTCAGCCCACAGCCCTCCAGGAAAGCCCAGACTGACCAGCTGCCGCTCCCCAGAGAAGGAGACCTTCACCTGTTGGTGGGAGCCAGGCTCTGACGGAGGACTGCCCACCACCTACGCCCTGTACTACCGCAAAGAGAAGTCAGTGGCGGTTCTTCCTTCAGCACTGTTCTTTAGCCATTTCATCCATTTCTCCATTTCATCCATTTAGAGCAGGGGTTTTCAACCTTTTTGGCGCCAGGGCCCACCATTTATTCAGCATTTGAGCCACGGACCACCATTTGATTACATTTTCACACCAAAGAGCTAAAATTAAAGAATTCTTTTGATTTTGTCCACAATTCCAGGCTGGATTTTGCCAACAAAACAGCGTAAACTTCTTAATTAACTGGTGCTAATTCAGATGATGAATATTTTAACTCTTGAGAGTGTAAAAATGAAACCAAATGGACCCGCAAGGGTCCATTTGGTTTCATTTTTACGTTCTCAAGAGTTACATCTGGTTAACCAACTTTCCATCATTTAGCCTGGGGACCACCTGGAACCCTCTCAAGGACCACTGGTGGTCCCCGGACCACCTGTTGAAAACCCCTGATTTAGACAGTGGTTCCTAGACATGTCAAGGACCCCCATATTGATACTAATTACTAATTACTAGTCCACAGACACCCATTGAAAAGATAATGCCATTTTAATGATGAAATGCTGTTGCCACAATTGTAGTTAGATAGTAGTAGAGTTTCAAATCATTTTAAATGATTTGAAACTCCCCCCCCCCCCCCCATACCCATGCCTAGATCCGTCCCTGATTATCACTCTCTTGACTGGCAGCTCTGACATGGTGCACGAGTGTCCAGACTACCAAACGGCAGGAGAGAACTCCTGCTTCTTCAACAAGAACAACACTTCCATCTGGATCAACTACAACATCACAGTGGTGGCCACCAACCGTCTGGGCAGCAACTTGTCGGAGCCTGTGGAAGTAGATGTGGTCTATATTGGTGAGCAATGGTTACTTTCTTGTTCTACACTTGTGTATTATTGCAGTGGTTTTCAACCTTTTTGACACCTGGGCCCACTATTTACTCAAAATTTGAGCCACGGACCGCCATTTGATGACATTTTAGCCCCCAAAAGATTTATTTTGCTTTTGTCTGCAATTCCAGGCACAAAACAGGCAAACATACAGATCAAAATGACCGTTAATCTTCTACATTTTCTGGTTGTGTAGATGGGGACTACGAGGCAGGGGTGCTAATCTAAATATGGCTAAATCTAAATAATTTAGCCATGGTTGCCATGCAGCTTTCCTGGTCGAGCTTTCCTCTGCTAGCGTGCCTATTGGACAAGGACGGATTGGGCAGGAACTTAGCGAAGGGCTAATTGCGTGTGAGCAATTGGCACATATTGTCCAAACACCAGCTCTTGTGTTCATATACACTATCTGTTCTTTTTTCCTCTCCTTCTAGTCCAGCCACACACTCCTGAGAATGTGACAGTGACTTTGATAGAGGACAAAGACGGGCCTTTCTTCAAGGTGTCATGGGAACCACCCCCTAAAGCAGACACACGATCTGGCTGGATTACACTCATCTATGAGCTCCGTGTCAAGTTGGAGGGAGATGAGGAGTGGGAGGTAAATAATGGAATACGGTAAATATACATTCACTTTCCGGATTAGGTGGTTATTAACGCGAGGTGACATTTCACCAGGGCAAACTCCGCCAATGTGTGTTTGGTCCTTTCTAGGAAGGAAGCAGGACTGTATCATGGTATGGTATCATGAGAAAAAATGGTGAAAAACGAGGGTTTTATTTCTGGTGCCTGTCAACCAATTTCGCCCCAACTTGCCAGCAACTCACCAAGAGTTTTTCCACTAATTTTGGCGCTAGGGGGGTCTGAAAAAAAGTTAAATATAGCGACAAATGCGCCAAGTTGGCAACTGGCTTTGCCAGTCACACACCATGTTTGTTTGTGTTTGTGGTTCTCAGGAACACCGTGCTGGCCAGCAGAGAACGTTCAACATCTTCAGTCTGCGTTCCGGTGGCACATACCTCCTCCAGGTGCGATGTAAGCCAGACCATGGCTTCTGGAGCGAATGGAGTTCCACCACATACATCAGCGTTCCTGACTGTAAGATCAAATGCTTCTGTGATCAAATAACAATAAAATACATTAAGATTAAGATACTGATAGATCCCACAACCATAAGTATGTTGTATATACTAGCTGATCACCAGCTCTCCATGTTTCAACTTTATGTCAATCTTATGTTGCTTGTTTGTTTAGTTTTTTCGTGTTAGAAGCCCTAGTTCACACGAAAGCAAAAAACAACAAATAGCTTGTAGATCTGCTAATCGTGCTATTTATAAAAAAAAAAAAAAAAGTGACAGTGGTTAGGTGTGTCTTTGGTTCACTTATGAATACTAGTGAACAAATTAGCGAAAGCATTGATCAGAACTTGTGACTACCGTATTTTCCGGACTATGAGGTGCACTTAAAAGCCTTTAATTTTCTCAAAAAACAACAGTGAGCCTTATAATCCAGTGCGCTTTATATATGGATCATTTGATTGCAGTAGCTTCTATCCTATGTTGACTGCAGTAAGTTCTGTTCAATGCGCCTTATAATCTGGCACGCCTTATAAAAACAGTTCTAAAATGTGCCTTATAGTGCGGAAAATACGGTAGGTAATAACTACATTGGATCTATTGAAATACGGGTTTGCGTTTTGTACAAACGTAGATGATGTCAAAATGTGACTTACTTTTTGTTTCCATTTCCTGAAAAGTGGCAGATTTGGACAGACAACACAAGGTTTCCACCCGACAGTAACAAAACATATGTATGTGTATTTCAGACATCCCATTCGAGAGGTCCATGTCCGTGGTCATCACTGTCCTCTCTGCCGTTATCTTCCTCATCCTCACATGTATCCTAAACATAAAGATCCACAGGTGAGAGAATGAAAGTACATTCAGACAATGTCACATAACAGGATCGGTTAATCTGTCTATATCAGGGGTTTTCAACAGGTGGTCCGGGTCCTTGAGAGGGTTCCAGGTGGTCCCCAGGCTAAATGATGGAAAGCTTATGTACCAGATGTAACTCTTGAGAATGTAAAAATGAAACCAAATGGACCCTTGCGGGTCCATTTGGTTTCATTTTCACACTCTCAAGAGTTAAAATATTCATCTGAATTAGCACTGTTTAATTAAGAAGTCTACACTGTTTTGTTTGCAAATTCCAGCCTGGAATTGTGAACAAAACCAAAAGATTTCATTAGTTTTAGGTCTTTGGGGCTAAAATGTCATCAAATGGTGGTGGTCCGTGGCTCAAATGTTGAATAAATGGTGGTCCCTGGTGTCAAAAAGGTTGAAAATCCCTGGTCTATATGATCTTGCGTGATCCCTCCAAGGGGTGAGCAATGAGGTGAAACAGTGGTATGGGCGTTTCATACCTGGGCGACAAACACCTGCATTAATAACGCTGGGATGCTCAAGAGCAATGGTTTTCAACCTTTTTGATACCAGGGCCCACTATTTACTCAAAATTTGAGACATGGTCGACTATTTGATGACATTTTAGCCCCACAGACCCAAAAACTAAAGATTTCATTTGCTTTTGTCCACAATTCCAGGCTGGATTTGGGAAACAAAACAGTCAAACATACAGATAAAAATGACCATTAATCCTCTACATGCTCTAGTTGTGTAGACTTGGGCTAATTCAGAGGATGAATGTTTTAACACTTGAGAAATGAAAACACTTGAGAAATAAAATTAAACCTTTTTACGCTATCAAAGACTTACATCTGGTTAACCAACTGTCTATCATTTAGCTGGGGACCACCTGGAACTCTCCCAAGGACCGCTGGTGGTCTCCGGACCACTGGTTGAAAACCACTGCTCAAGAGACGCGAGTCACACCATAAACAAGGATCGGTATAATGCGCCTCTATTTCATTTTCAACAGGGCCGGAATTTCGTGAGAAAACAAAACAGAATCCAGTTCTAGTGACTCATGGTCATGTTGTGCGAATCAAGCACATTCACGACTCACATAAATTCCTGCATTATCGCATAGCATCTTCTCAGCCATCCCGCTGAAAATTAACTAGAGGCACGTTTTATGAATCCCCATGTGAAACGCCCTTTATATAGTTTTATCTATGCATTTGATGCATTTACAATGTATATATTGATCAAGTTAAAACTGCCATGAAAAAAAATCTATACCTAAAATGTATTTTACTCTTTTGCAACTTCAGTGTGAAGCACTTCCTCCTGCCACCAGTACCTCGGCCTAAGATCAATGGATTTGATAAGCAGCTTCTCAAGGTAAGATGGAATGTGTGTGTGTGTGTGTGTGTGTGTGTGTGTGTGTGTGTGTGTGTGTGTGTGTGTGTGTGTGTGTGTGTGCGTGTGCGTGTGCGTGTGCGTGTGCCTGCGCGCGTGCCTGTGTACGTGCATCTATGCCAACTGTATCGACATCTAATGTATATTCTTTTGCGTAGGATGGAAGATATGGAGAGGTCTGCCATGCACTGGTCGTGCCTGGTCTCCCACTCACAACCATGTCTGAGTGTGAGGACTTGCTGGTGAAGGACTTGGAGGTGAATGCTCTGGAAGAGCAGGCGCTGATGTTAGAAGAATGCAAGGATCTCCAGGAGGATTACACAAAATCCCAGGGTTCCCCGTCGGACATCGATTCTGGCCGAGGCAGCTGTGAAAGCCACATCCTGCTGATGGATAAGTGTGGAGAGGTGGAGGCCAAAGAATACGAAAGGAAAATGGAGGTAGATAGAATCGGGCAGCGATCACGTTCGGAGGAGGGGGAGATCAGCCAGGTGGTCAGCCCCGACGTGTGTGACGGGAGGGTGAAGACCTGGCCTTGTGTGTTTTCGCCCCTGCCTCAGTATAGCTCCAGATCCCTGGTCCATCTGAGCTCGCTGGAGACAACCAAGCCGCTCTGCCTCTCTGACAGCTTGTTCGCTCCGCCCTCTGCAAGCTCCCAGCATGCAGTTCAGCACCGCTATGGCTCAGAGGATGGCCTGAACCTGCAGGCATCTGGCCCGGACGGGTTCCGCTTGGACGAGAAGCGGCCAGAGCAGCTTCGTGTATCCCAAACCCAGCCTCACGTCGTGCATCTCCGGGAGGCTCACAGTCAATACGACATTCCCCGCCCGGGGCGCAAGGATTCCACCGGCAAGCTGCAGCAGGCCCCATTCCGGTCCGAGGAGTACGTTGAAGTCCATGAGGTCAGTAAGGACAACATGGTGCTCCTGCAGCCCCTTTCATCTGACCAGGGCCAGCGAGACGCCCCGTCTCAATTACCCGAAGCAGAGGACTACAGCAAGGTGAAGGGGATGGACAGTGGTAACGTGCTGCTACTCCAGAGAGAGGCGGAGGCGAGGGGACGCGAGAGCGAGGAGTGCCCTTGCGACCACGAGGAGGCGAGGGGACACGAGAGCGAGGAGTGTCCTTGTGAGCACGAGGACGCGAGGGGACCCGAGAGCAAGGCGTGTCCTCGTGACCACGAGGAGACAGACAGAACAATGCAGAGTTGCTGCACAATGTCCGCCACTCTCACTACCCAGACACTGTGGACCAAACCGAATGTCTCTACCCGCATTCACACAATGCCACTTCAGGGAGAAATGGTCCTGGCAGAAAATGGTTATGTGGACACAACTGCTATTCTAATGAATCATTAGAGTTATTATAGTGGACTTGAGTGACATAAAACACACACGCGCGCTCCCTGTATCACTGGCTTGTTGTTTTCCTTGTAGTGCGTTTGGTGTGCTTTCCCTCGGATCGCCCAATGCACAGGTAATAGGACATGGTGACGCGGCGCTCGCTGGCCGAGTGGTCCAGGCACACGCCACATATAGGCTCCGGCCTGACAGCGTGTTGCGTGTTCGAGTTCCATTCATGACAACTTTTGCTGCATGTCTCTGCCCCTTCCTCCATCCCACTTTCCTGTCATCTTCACAAATTACTGTCAATAAAGGAAAAAAGCCAAAAAACAGATATACCAGTATAAGAAATATATAGTACATGATGATAAAGGCAAGCTAAAGCTCATTTTGGTGACATCTATTGGGAGAGGGAAAGAACTGGACAAACACAGCAGGATCTGTGTTAGTTTGGGAAGGAAACTAACTCCTCAGAAATGGCTGAAATAGACAGACAGAAATATGCTCTCAATGTTAATTTATTTGTATTTTATTTTATCTATTTAAGATTTTTTTATAAGAACATGGTGGTTTAACACACAATACTAAATTTGTGGTAGAGCCCGACCGATATATCGGTATCATATCGTCCGATGAAACCGATATATCGGCCTGGAACAGAAAAGGAAAGACAGAAAGCAAGGTGTGGAATTATTTCACAAAAGTAGATAAGATAATGAAGTCACATTATTTAAATGTTTTCAATGTCATATTCTATTATTAACTTGAAAAAGAAAATAGATTTGAAGTTTGAAAGTTTTTCAAAAGTAACATTGGTGCAGGTTTTTCCAAAAATCCGTATCGGCATCGGCTCAAAAAATATGGCATCGGTCGGGCTATAATTTGTGGTGGACGTTATGTGTATATATGCTGTTGATAATAGTGAATATGTCTCCTAAAACACATGCAACGTGACTTTCTGGAACATGTTTCAAACTCCTGGGCTCCATTGCTCCTGCCGACAGGGGCAGGGGTCCCTGCCCTCTGAACAACAGTGAATTACATCACTATAAACACTATAAACTACAATTTCAATATGGATCTGGCTACCGTAAGCTCTCAGAATATACTGTATATAATCAGCTGTCATATTCATCCATATGCATAAGCTTCTTAATGCAAATTGCTAAACTTGGGGGTCCGTCTAGTACAGCTATATCTAAAATTGATGTAGAATAGGTTTGCTTGTGTTGTATGACACCACAATTGGAGGAACATCGGTTTGGAAGTTGTATAAATGCAGTATACAGTGCATCCATAGTCTGCTGGTAAATGGTATAGAGCTGTTAGAATATTTTAAGGCAGTTGAAAATAATTTTGGTGATTCTGAATTTGAATAAATTAATTGGAGCTTTGATAAATTTGATTACATTTTTGAATCATTCAACAACCCTAATAATTTCTGCTGTGTCATATCTGTTGGATGCTACCACTAAATCCCACTTGATTTACATTTTCAAGGTGTCTCTTATGCTTAGACAAAAAAATGTACACCTGGGCCCTCTAGTGGTGGAGTTATAGCTGACTTAGTTACATCGTGCAATACATTCACCCTTTCACATTAGTCCATGTCATTGTGTATTTAAGTGAACGTTTCGTGAAGATTTTTGTAAACCATATTTTTTCATGAAAAATGAAAAAAAAAAAAAAAATGAAAAAAAGTGGTTTACATTTTTTATTTCTGCCCAGAAAATATTTACCCATAACCAGGGGTGCACATAAGTGGTGCTCCGGTGCTCAGGAGCACCAAAAATCCAACAATGAGCTATCAATCCAGGGGTGGAAAGCTCCTTTGAGCACCACACAGCTGAGGCTCATAATGACTGCCCGACTGGGCCAGTAAAAAAAAGCCTTGAAAATGAAATAATTCTAACTAAAGTCTAAAATACTACTAGTATTTGAATGGATGTAGAATGCAGGAAGTAGTACTACTACTAGGCTAGCCACTATTGCCCAAACTATCGCCCTGTACTGTAATACTGTACATTGATCGTGCTGTACAGAGTGTAAAAAAGGGGTCCCAGGGCCCGGCGATGCGGGTCACCGCATTTTGGGAGCACCAAGTAACATCCCCAGGTGCTCCTCTGAGTACTGGACTAAAATGGTTATGTGCACCCCTGCCCATAACAATCCCATATAATGTAATAATTAAAAATATAATAATTCTTTAAGAAGCACATGTGACATGTCAAACTAGGGATTTTTCATGCCTCTGAATCCATCCCAAGCATTAGTTTTGCCCAAAAAACATTCCTTGGCCAACAAACGGCCATAGATACTTGCCCAAATGTGCTGACCTCATCACATTTTCCATGATCTCTATGGCCGATTTTAACCCAAAGAATGTTTTTTGGGCAAAACTAATGCTTGGGATGGATTCAGAAGCATGAAAAACCCCTAGTTTGACACGTCACATGTGCTTCTTAAATTAAAGTATGATTATATTTTTAATTATTACATTATATGGGATTGTTATGGGTAAATATTTTCTGGGTAAAGATAACAAATGTAAACCACTTTTTTTCATGTTCCATAGGGTTCATAGAACAGAAAAAACGTGGTTTACAAAAATCTTCACGAAACATTCAGTAAACTAGATTCTGCTACATAACTACATAGACTACATATTCACCCATTCACACAGCACTTACAGCTCTTCCCATGGTAGAGACACCCCGTAGAGAAAGTGCAAAAAATCATGGCCATAAAACCCTTTGGTGTCAAAATAATACAAATTTGTATTGTTTTAATTATGCAGTGCAGAGTGATGGGTTATATACTATGGGCTCCATTTTTGTCACATGCTAAACCCCTTCTTCCTAACTTCTTTGCTTTATTTTATGGTTCAACTAGCCAGTCTACATTGACATGTTGTGAGCTTGTAGACTGGCCATTTTAACTGTTTGAAAATGTTTTTCAAAATAGCAAAAAAGAAAGAAAAAAAGGCAACACACACACACACACACACACACACACACACACACACACACACACACACACACACACACACACACACACACACACACACACACACACATTTATCAGGCGGAATTATAAACAACAACAAAAAAAGAGACCATGGGGCTAAACAGTATTTCTGGGATTCTGGGATTTCTGGGAACTATAAAGGGCTCAACTGGATTTTGTGTGATCTGGTGTCTGAGAAATGGTTTTGTATAGAACTGCATTGAATGTATTGAAATGATTTCTTTTTTTATTCTAGTAAATACAAACAAAAATACATATAAAAATACATACTTAAACATGTTTTTATTTAAGTAGTCTACTGATATACAGTATAACACATACCTGGGCACCATGCGGCCCGGGGGCCAAATGCGGCCCTTTGGCTGACTCTGACCGGCCCGGGGACCACCAGTGGTCCTTGAGAGAGTTCCAGTTTAATATGGAGAGTTGGTTAACCAGATGTAACTCTTTGAGAGCGTAAAAATGAAACCAAATGGACCCTTGCGGGTCCATTTGGTTTCATGTTTACACTCTCAAGAGTTAAAATATTAATCTGAATTACCTAAAATCTACACAATCAGATAATGTAAAAGAATGGTCATTTTTTTATCTATGTTTGCCTGTTTTGTTTCCCAAATCCAGCCTGGTATTGTGAACAAAAATAAAAGAAATCTTTAGTTTTGGGTCTGTGAGGCTAAAATGTCATCAAATGGTGGTCCGTGGCTACTGAATACATACTGAATACATAGAGGGCCCTGGTATCAGAACATTTGGTCTTACTCTTACTGTCGCCTTGAAATTAAATTAATACTACGGAGACTTTAGTTCAGCCTTAGTCTTGGCCCTCCACAATATTTTATGTATCTCATGTGGCCCCTGGGGAAAAATAATTGCCCACCACTGGTATAACAGCTTAAATATATTGTGCATGTACAGTATATGCACTATATTGTTTTTGAAGATGTCAAGCTATTGTGCATATCATAACATATTCATATTATACCATATATATTATACCATAGTCCCAGCTGTTTTGCGCATTTTGTGCTGCCATTCATTCAACGTTCAACATTCAACATTCCTTTAAGGCATGGTTTAAAACCACTGCTCTAATTGGCCTACCTCTAACTTCACATCCAGTCAAGAGCAGGGGTGGACTGACAGTCTGGCATACAGGGCATTTTCCCGGTGGGCCGACCCCCCCGGGGGCCGTTAATGTCGTGTTTTAATTAAAAAAAAAAAAATCTGCACAAAACCGGCCCACGAATCAGTGCTGGCGGCCCTCTGTCCTCTTCAAATGAGACTGCCTATTGCAGGTTTTTTATAGTTAACTAAAACTAACTAACTAATTTTAGTTAGCCCGAGCCCCAGAGCCCCTTATGTCTTAAATTCTCATGGGGGCTCAGGCCCCGGAGCCCCCACAAAGATTCAGAGGGCCGCTCTGAGACAAAATTGCCCGGTACGTTTTGAGCTCCCAGTCCACCCCTGGTCAAGAGTGTATGTCTCCAGCTCGAGAGCCCACCTCTTACTGGAGGTCTCCATCCAGTGGTGAATGTACTACAGCAATTTGTCCAGTAGGTGTCAGTAGTGCGAAGGATACTCAGTAGAGTTGAATTACGCACATGCCTTGAGTTTTTGCTCAATGTCATGTACCTTGTCTTAATACCGGTAGTCTTTAGTTTAGACTGGTTGGTTTAGTTGACAGTGTAATGGTGATGTAATTAAGATAGGTTATAAGTATTAAGTGTACAAGTATACCTTTATGAGTGGTAAGAATTATCTCCTGGAAGTTCTGGGGTTACATGCCTTCTGCCTGCTCACGCAAAATCAACACGTAAAGTCATTTGACATGTCTGCACACTAATCATTTTACTCCAATGTAGTTATAGCCTAGTAAATAATGGGTTGCCTATTAGTTCACTGAAATAAGTAAAATGATCTGCAGAAGGTTGCAACAAAAAGAATAGGGGCGTGTGAGTGGGGGAGAGTCACCTTCAGGAAAGAGAATGACATTGAGTGGTTTCCCTCTATACAGCATGCATGGCTCAAGGACAAGTGCAAGTCCAGACCAGTCCAGGGCAGACCTCCTCAAGTCAGGATATGACAAACTGGACACACCCTAGTCACCACCTGCAATTAGCGTTGTTTGAACAGGGGGAGATCATTATTAATTATATTTAACTAAGAAGGAAATTCCACATTTCACCACACTGTGATGATTACGCTACGAAACATATTTTGTAGTTTTCCGTAGTTGTGACTACTGAAAACTAGATGGTAAAGTAAAATCACATACAATGCCTCATTTCATCCATATCTTCAAAGTTCATGATAAAATGTATAATGTGTCCGTGAAATCTATTCTCTAGTCTATAGCATTGGTTTTCAAACCTTTTTCATACCAGGGCCAACTATTTATTCAGCATTTGAGCTACGGACCACCATTTGAGGACATTTTGGTCCTGCAGACCGCAAAACTAAAGATTTCTTTTGCTTTTGTCCACAATTCTAGGCGGGATTTCGTAAACAAAACAGCCAAACACACAAATCAAAATGACCATTGAATGAATATTTTAACTCTCCATCATTTAGCTTGGGGACCGCTTGGAATCCTCTCAGGGACCACTGGTGGTCCCCAGACCACCTGTTGAAAACCCCTGCTCTATAGAGAGCACGTTACCAGAAACAAATGGTGCGTCAGCCAACCATATGCATGAATGAGCATTTCTTTGTGCTGGGACTCTGTCCGAGTAGCGCAGCCCAGCAAGCCCAAGCCCTTCAGGACTGTTTGGTGGACACAGCACAGGCCAAGGTTCTTACGTAAGAGGTAGAGGAATGCTGGAACGCTGCCGCGAACTCTACATCACACTCACCCACGAAAGAGGGGCCCTCTCCCCCCCCGAGCAAAATGATATACTCCCTCCATAACTAGGCTAAGTTACCGGAAAGAACAATGAGTAGGTTTACAGTCTTTTATTTATACTTTACAGATTACATTAGACAATCACTGCCGCAAGTCATGAACTGTTTTCTACAGTATGCAGGTTTTTTGTTAAAAAATAATAATTATACATTCAGGGTTAAGAATTCAAGAACAAGTATAAAGTAAAAATAATAAGATTAATAAATATAAGTTATCATGGAAATACTTTCCCATCAACATAGATAAACAAAACTACATCTCAAACCAGATAGTTCAGTCTTGATGCCGTTATACTGTAGCAGTGGTTTTCAATTTTTTTGATACCAGGGCCCACTATTTGTTCAGAATTTGAGCCGCAGACCACCATTTGACATTTTAGCCTCACAACTAAAGATTTATTTTGCTTTTGTCCACAATTCCAGGCTGGATTTGGAAACAGAACAGTCTTGGGCTAATTCAGATGGTGAATATTTTAACTCTTGAGTGTAAAATGATTTCATTTTTACTCTTAAAGAGTTACATCTGGTTAACCTACGGTACTTTCCATCATTTAGCTGGGGACCACCTGAGACTCTCTCAAGGACCACTGGTGGTCCCCGGACCACTGGTTGAAAACCACCGTGCTATAGGGCCAAAAAAAAAAACATTCAGATCTTTCTTGCCCTCTCTGGGTTCTCATAAGACAGAATTGTACTACAGACCCTTGTACCTCTGGGGGTCAAGTAAGGCCAGGCCTGATTCAAGGAAACCTACCACAGCTCCGATACATTTGTCCCACTTACAAAAGCCTTTCAAAAGTTCTGTCAAATAGAACAGTTAACCGTGTGCCAGATTATCCATTGTGCCTCAGCTGACAGAAGATAACATAAACATGCAGCAGATACGTCACTGATATACACTGCTGTTAATTACAACATCTCATGAGGTCATACACCCGATCCAGGACCAGCTGTTGTAAACAAAATGTCCAGCTTTGTCTCTTCGGATACTTCAGTATTCTGGGGCGGTCGATGAAAAAGCAAGATGAAACGTATGAACGACGAGAACGGCCTTCATTTGAAAATATACAGTACATAACAATACTTTTAACTTCGAACAACTTCGCCAGAAAGAGGCGAAGATGCGCTCACATTTTGACCTTTATGTATTAAAAAAAAATACAATACTGACAATATTTCACAAAACTCAAGTGTTGGTGTAAAACAAACACCATTATTGCACTCTCAGACTGATTGGTCAGGCATCCTTCTGTGTTCATAT
Source organism: Benthosema pterotum (assembly GCA_039105355.1). Classification (NCBI taxonomy): domain Eukaryota; kingdom Metazoa; phylum Chordata; class Actinopteri; order Myctophiformes; family Myctophidae; genus Benthosema; species Benthosema pterotum. The sequence continues at coordinate 34,646,595 of CM076985.1, forward strand.
GAGCCACACAACACCACAAACCATCAGTTCAGTCACATACTAGCCAGGCACAACCTGGCTATACTGTCAATGTCAGTGCTGGGCACACCATACTGCGGACTGCGGACCTTGAACGCAGCGCTTCGAGGTCACGTGACGCGTTTTTTGAATGGCTGTGGATGGGAAATAAAAATGGCCGCTGCGGCAGGACGCAGGTTTTTGCGACACTTTGCCACAACGGCCATTTTTATTTCCCATCCACAGCCATTCAAAAACTCCAAACATGGTGGAAAAGACTGCAGACTTTGTCCGCTATCGTGTGCACACAGCCTAGGTGGACACCTTTTCATGATTGGCTGCCTCTAGGCCAATGAAACCCATAGCCTGAAACACTGCAATGTATTCTCTAAGCCAATGGGAAATTAAAAAGCCCTGGTGAGCTCGCACCTGGCAGTTCTGATGCGAGAGATTGACGTTTAGGCATACGTGACCACTGCGCTGAGCACCTGTATCGCCATGGAAACACAGGACACTTGCCCAATGATGTAGGCCAGCGCCCGTGTCGGTGCCCGCATGGCAGACAGGTAGGCCACGCTGTGTAGCGTCCTGGCCAGGAGAAACACCAGGAAATGCAGTCGGGCCACGGCCAGCGAGGGCCCAGTGAGGCAGTAGACGGCACCCACAAACAGGAAAGGTAGAATGTTCTCCATGTCGTTGCGGTGAGCCCTGAAATGGGAGACAAGAATACAATCAGTCAGCCTGTATATATCTACACCGTAAACCCCTGAGTGACAATTTAGCTACGAGTGTGTAGAGATGGAATCAACTGGATCTGTTCAGGTCCATTTGGTTGAGTTCACAACAAAATCTTTGGTGTAAAAATGTATTGGTATTGTTTTTCCCCATCCCCTTTCTTCTCCTCTTCTATGGGTTCAAACTGCAAATCTATTATTATAAGTTTAAAAGGCACATACAGGTACGCGCGCACACACACACACACACACACACACACACACACACACACACACACACACACACACACACACACACACACACACACACACACACACACACACACACACACACACACACACACACACACACACACACACACACACACACACACACACACACACACACACACACACACACACACACACACAGGGTACACGCAGAGACATGCAACCAAACCCTAAATCCAAGGCTTAACCTGAAGAATAGGCCCTTGAGCTATTTGGAGGATTGGAAAAAAAATCCTCCAAAACCTGCTTTCTGGTCAAGTCTAATCATTACCACAATTTCGCGAGGTTCTTATTTGCTTGTTAAATAAATATCTTTTCCACATAAAACTGAGAAACACATCTGGTTTTTAAATGGAGCATTGCTCAATCGTTCCCTCACTTCCACCCTAATTCTATCAGGGTAGCATGAAGAATGCCCACAAGTGATACCTACAGCGTTTTTTTCCGCAGGAAGTTTAATGATACAAAGGGATTCAAGTCATTATAAACCTGCATTGCATGTAGATCATTCTGTCTTTGAGTCATGACAGATGACAACTTAAGTCAAACAGACTTAAGGTGGATCATAAACTTTCCTCTGAAGTGATGTTGTGTCAGTGAAAGTACAGAATGCTGGGGGAAACCACTGGATTGCATTCCCTTCGGCGGACATTACATCAGTAGCTACTGTGCTTCAAAAGGAGGGAGAATGATTGACTACAGTATATAAAACATCTGTTAGCCAACATTCCCCGTCACCAAACAAGGACCACTTTTCCTTATGATTCATGGCCAGGTCACCTAACAAGCAATCTAGGTGGGGGAACTAGAGGGGAACCCATTTGGGGGTTCTGGAATTTGTCTTCGGAGATTACCTAAAAGTGAAATTTCCTGTAAAACATTCTTCAGAAGGTCAAATGCCTCATAGGGTTTGCCCTCTGCCCGTTTTCCCTGAGGTGGAAAGTTTGGTGACGCGAGGTTTCCCCCGCTGCCCAATTAAGCTGTGTTTTATTAAGCTGCAGAGCTTGGCCCCTGGCTGGCTGTACTGTAGCCGTTTCTGGGAATGCCTGACTAATCACAATCTGTGGATGTCGTAGACCCACAAACTCCCCCAACACCCCACCCACCCCGTTTCCTGTACAACCACAAAGGAAACTTGAGGGGGAGAAAAAAGAAAATATTATTTTGGGATGATAGAAATAAAAAACAGCAGCACAGAGCATTAGTAGCATTATAGGATGTGACCCTGGGCCCTGAATGTCATAACATTCACTGATTAATGATACATTTGTGATGCTAGATAAGTGTGCGCGAATGGCCAAATGTTTCCTGTCAGTTTATAATGTTGGGAAAGCAGCACCATGGATAATTTCCCAAACTCCGAAAATGGAACCTATCCGATGTACTGTACATGCTCACATTGCAAGCTTGTAGAGCAACCATTTTCACAGAATGTCATCCTTGTGGATGAAAATGCATGCATTCAATACGCAATACGATAACATGACTGGAGGGGGGGGGGGTTGCATACTGTAGGTTAGACACACAAATAGCCTGACATACGTAGGTGGCCGTTAAGACTGGCCTGTGGCTTTCATGTATGGTTAGGCGTAGTAATGTCAGATTGTAAAAGACAAAACAAACCAATAGTTGTAATATTTCTACACTATGTCCACAAGAACCAGGATAGAAAACTATATAGATCATAATAAACAGGAGAGGTTTGGTTGGTGCATTAAGGGTGCAGAGTAGATCCAAAAGGCCTCCCTTTGCAGCTTCCCCTTGTGGGTAGACCGGTAGGGTGACTATTGCAATACCAATGCATGTTAGGGATGCAACTGATGCAACCTGTTGAGCACCAACGAGCTCTTACTTACACCTTCTGCTGGCTAAAGTTTGCAGGACTTCTCCTTATGCATATACAGTATAATTTGCCTACTAGTTTTAATATTAAGGCCAATATTAAGGCCAGACCACAGCAAGTCACAAATTCTTTCAACAAAACAAGTTAGCAACTCCTTGCAACTGCCATTGGGGATCTGGCTGCAAGTAGTTGCATGTTGTTGTGGTCTGTGGACTGGCCTAAAACCATAGATGGTACAGTTTATGTATCTCAGAGGCTGACTCTGTATTATATAGTTCATAAACCCGTCCAGCAAATTACATCATCATAGTATTCAAACAAGAATGTTACGTTAAGAATGGTATGTTATACATTCCTGTTTGAGATTACGCATTTTCCTTTTTTTCGTCATGCCAGAATGGCTTGTATTGAAGCATGCAAACTTTCTTGTGTGTGAAATGCAGTAGTTCCCATTTAGCTTGGAACCCTCACCCCCATGATTGTCATAGAGCCTGCTAGTAGGCATGTTACTGAACGGTTCACAGTAAATGAACAGAAATGACGCAGGCCTTAAGTCAATCACCCCCGTTCTGTTTTTCCCCCTGAGAGGTGTGAGAAGCTGGGTGGCTGTATGTTCTTTTTTAACTATACACTTTCAAGACAGGCTACTAAAGTGAAGTATGTTCACAGAAAAAATATTCTAGCCTATGGGGATTATTTGACAAGGGACAATCTTATTGTGCAAAAACAGAATACCAACCATTACACTAGATTTATTTAGTGTCGATATAAGAAAAATAGTAGCCTTTTGATTAGAGTATTTATATCTGTTGCAAAAAAAATAACACAAGCAGCCAATAGCATAATAGAGGTTATCCCCCTTACTGTGGAAAAACAGACAAGTACCAGGGTGAAACTAATTTAACTAAATGGACCCTTGCGGGACCATTTGGTTTCATGTTTACACTCTCAAGAGTTTAAAATATTCACCATCTGAATTAGCCCAAGTCTACACAACTAGAAAATGCAAAAGAATAACGGTAATTTTGATATGTATGTTTGTTTTGCTTTCTCTGAAATCCAGCCTGGAATTGTGGACAAAAGCAAAAGAAATCTTTAGTTTTGGGCTTCTGCTGTTGGGCTAAAATGTCATCAAATGGTGGTCCGTGGCTAGAATTCTGAATAAATAGTGGGCCCTGGTTGGAATGAAAAAGGTTGAAAACCCATTGTCAGACAGGCAGACTGTCAGTCTCTCACCTTAGGCAACGTTCCACCGTGGGATCCGCTCTGCAGAACTGCACACCCCCATGTCTGACTGCATCCTCAGGGTTGGCGAAAGCCTTCAAGCCAAGAGTAGGAGGGAAAAAATGAATACTACAGACGCAGTGTACAGTCTCTTGTAGTCTCTTTCTCTCTCCCTCTCTCAAATGGAATGCTGTGCAGTGACCTTTTTTAATTAACATTTTTTAGACTTTCAGCATGCTCTACACTACAGTCTCAATGCCATTAAAAGGGGAATTCCACCCATTTTCAAAAGTGTCCCTGGGTGTACACATTTTGTACAGTCTCAGAAAAAAAGACTTAAAAGAAAAATCATTAGGTTAAACAATCATTAAGTTGTGTTTCACCAGACCTCTATTTCTAGGAACACAGAATGGGGGATTGTTTTATCATGTCCACACAACACCTCTAAGGCTGAGTTGTTGGACATGATTAATATACCTTAGAGCCTATAATAAGGTGTATTAATGATAGTAAAATGTTGAAAATTGATGGATTTCCAGTCCACCTTAAAGTCTAGTATACACGCTCAGCAGTAGTGCAGTCAGTCAGTCAGTAGGTCACTCACCTTTTTCCGAAGCCTCACTTGTCCTGTTATTATGGCCAGGATGTACATCTTTACTACAAGTAGTACGGCATAGAAAACGAAACACGAGCAAGCTTCACTGTAGATCATGATGAATGTGTCCCTCTGTTGTTGTTGTTGCTTGAAAATAAAAATCCTCGAAATCCTTGTCAACTCAGTGGTTTGTATTAAGCCGTTCTTTCTGCTGTGCTGAGGAGGAGGATGAGGAGGAGGAGGAGGAGGAGGAGGAGACCACGTTGCTGCTACTGAGAATGAAGCTCAAGAAAGTGAAGTGAAGTTGAGACTCGACTTTCTCAGTTTATATGGAGTGAGCCCCGCCCCCTTATCCCCTAGTGAGTGACGCTTGTTTTGCTCACCCTCCCCTCCCTCCCACTAGTCCCCTTGAGTTTTACAACGTAACAGAAACAATTCAATTGCCTAATGAAGTGCTTTTCAACTTTTTCCCATACCAGGGGTCCAGGGCCCACTATTTATTCTGACCACCATTTGTTGTTGAGACCCAAAAATAAGGATTTTCATGTTTGTGTCCACAATTTAAAAAAGATAACTGGCAAAACATTCAAAATAACTATGCTTCACCTCTACATTTTCTTTCGTGTAGATTCTGGAGAATTAATTATTTCACATGTTTAAATATAATTTAACTCTTGAGAGCGTAACATGAAACCAAACTCTCAAGGGTTACATATCTATTTGGTTACCAACTGTCCATCATTTAGCTGGGGACCACCTGCAATCCTCTCAAGGACCACTGGTTGAAACCCCCTGGCCTAATGTCATTGTGACACAGTGGTGTTTCTAAGCAATTTGGTGCCCCAGGCAAGATTTTCCCTTACCAAATTACGGGTCCATTTGGTAAGGGAGGCTCCAGGGAAAATCTCCTGTGACATAGGCCTATATCTATGCACAGTAAAATGGCGCCCCCAAGGGATAAAATTATGAACTATTTTTAAACTATTAGAACATATTAGGCCTGTATTTGTTTTAAATGTTCGATTCTAGTTATAGGGGACAAGCATAATGTATCGTATCCATATGAGGCTCATTAGCCTTGGATCCTTTTTATTTATAGCATGTCTGGTGCCCACCCCGGTGCCCCCTCCGCTCATGGTTCACCAGGCAACTGCCTAGTCTACCTAATGACCAAAACGCCCCTGTTGTGACAGATTGACAGAATTAATCAGAGCAGAAAAAAAATCTTGTCCAGGTAATGTCTCACACAGTCACACCTCCTCCTCTACACGCCCTGGCGTGTTTGATGTGGTGAACGTTGGAGCAGTGGAGTAGTGTTCCTCCCCCCCGGCCATGGAATCTACACACCAGCTCGATCAAATTGCAGTCTTCCACTATAGCAGCAGCACAATACCTCCAAGTGCTTCTAATTGCATGGATTGACTTGACTATTATTTTGTGGCCCAGGGAAGGATTATCCAACAGGCACGTTGGGCCCAGGCCCAGGGGCCCCTGAGCCATGATGAGCTTGAGTGCTTAGGGGACGCTCATGGGGAAACAGTGAATAACAGTGGTGCACACCGTCCTTTTCACTGTTATTAACATGGGCTTATGCAAGTTGTGTCAATAAAATAACCCCAAAAGTCCTAAGACCCATCATGATACAGCACATTACTGCAAGTGTTTAAACAGTTTGCATTCATTTGGCTTAGTTATTTTTTCTGTTTATTATTTTTAAGCAATCCCTTGATGTAAATCCTGCTGGAATGGAGGTGAATATCGCAGGCCTATGTATATGCCATTACTTTTATGTGTGTGCACATGCACCTTTATGTGTTTTTGTGTGTGCAGACACTGCACCGCAATGGGAAGAAAAAAGCTCTGGTGTAGGGGCGACCCTTTGGCTGGCAGTGGCCCAGGGGCCCATCATTTCTAGATCCATCTATGGGTTGGCCTATTGGAGGCAGGGCCTCACGGCTAGAGTCACTGGATGGTAACCACAAGGTTGCTGGTTTGAACCTAGGGGCTCCCCCAGAGTCACTACCGATGTGTCCTTGAACCCCTAATTGCTTCTGCTGTGCTGGTTGTACCTTGCATGTTTTCTTCCACCATGTGATGCAAAGTGCCCTGGATAAAGGCGCTATATAAATGCAGATATTGCACCATTTACCATTTATCTAACGCCCCGGGGTTCGACTCTCCTGCATGGAGGTCCAAATTCTTATGCACTAGACCAAAGGGCTAACCCTATATGAACTGTGGGTGATATTTCATATTTACCTCTTGAGGCCATCAGGCTAAGGCTCCGAGACACTGCTACACTCACCTCCCCTTTGACCTCCTCCCACAAAACCCAATCCGGGTCACGTGGCACCAATGTGACGCCCAGGATTCGAACTTGCGCCTGAAAGTGAAAGTCCAACATTCATGCGAGTTGGAATCCTGCATGGGCGTATCTGCATATACGTAGATTTAGCATGGATTTAATATATTTATGGTTGATTGTTCTACATAGGCCTACGCTATATGAAGCTATATCCTGTCCTATAGCCTATAGATGCCACTACGTGTCAGCAAACATTGAGATCTCATTCAGATAGCCATAATAATAAATAATTATAATATAATATGAATCAAACAAGAAGACCAATCAAGCTAGATAAAAATAAATAAATAGGCAAGCCGCAATAATTAGACCTACGACTGAAGTAAGAAGTGCATTTCAGCTTTTATTGTGGTTTATTTGCATACTTATCACCCACCACAAATACAGTATGTGCGTTTTATTTATTACAGTATACGGCAGGCTATATCTATACTATACATAGCCTATAGCCTACACCAGAGGTTTTCAACCAGTGGTTCGGGGACCACCAGTGGTCCCTGAGAGGATTCCAGGTGGTCCCCAGCTAAATGATGGACAGTTGGTAACCAAATGCACCATATTATAGATCTGTAACTGTAGAGAGTGTAAAATGAAACCAAATGGACCGTTACGGGTCCATTTGGTTTCATTTTACACTCTCAAGAGTTAAATTATATTTAAACATCTGAATTGCTTAATTTTCAAGAATCTACACAATTAGAAAATGTCGAAGAATTGTTATTTTGACCAACGTTTTTGCTTAATCCTTAGTTTTGGGTCCAAGAGAGACTACACTCAACATCAAATGGTGGTCTGTGGCTAAAATGCAGAATAAATAGTGGGCCCTGGTATGAAAAAGGCTGAAAACCACTGGCCTACGTACGTAGTTTGTATATGGCACTTTCATACAGTAAACCCTTCACTATGGGCCGCTGTACTGTCAATCGTCTGTCCCCTGCGTCTGCCAATCCACGGTGACAGAGCTCCCTGTGCTGGTGTCGTCGCAACAGTCCTCCGCGTCAGAGAAGGAGGACATGTAATGAAGACCGGTCACCCTGTGGTAGCCACCCTGGAGACCCTCTGGATAGGCGGTGAGCTCCATAGCCCTGCGGCTGGATCTATTCAACGACACATTCCACAGGTCAACTAGCTGGGAACATATGGCGCAACCCATGGCAGCAGTGGCTCGGCGGATTTGGACAGTGAAAACACGCACGCACGCCAAATTCTGGCGAATACACCATGCGTAGACATACAATATAGTCACACTTAGTTAATCATGATTCACGGCAGACATGACAGCAGCCACGGGTGACACAGGTATAGACAGTCGGACAGACATCACTTCACTATTACGTGTGCGTGAGAGCTACTGGGATATGACACAGTCTCCTGGAGTGTCTTTCCCTGGAATGTGTTTATGCAAGTTCCCCTCCTGTCTGAAACGCTGCCTTTGGCACAAAGCGAGAGTGAGAGAGAGAGAGTGAAAGAGAGTGGCTGAGAGAGTGAAAGTTTTAGTATAGAAGAGTTTTCCCCCAGCGACCGCAGACCCGCCTCACAACCACAACCAACCCTGCCTGCAGGGCCTCGTAAGGGTTTCACTGGGTTAGCGTGAGTTCAAAGGTCACAAAGTCATAGGCAGGCTCCTAAGACACCCTTTAAAAAACCTGGCAGATTAAAGAACTAAATATTTACAGTTCAGAGACAGTTTACAAGAAGAGCGGTTGAATCCTTCCAAGCCTGCTCGGACCCAGGCGACAACTGAGGACACACTATGGCTCAAAAAGGTTTCAGTTATTTGGGGTACATATTATCAGGCCTTGCTTTCACGTATGTAGTCTTTCCTGTGGACACCTGATTGCTTTGGTGAAGTAAAAAGCTTCTTCCATCATGCAGTCCTCTCCTTTCGGAAGAATTTTGAACGTTGCAGTTGTTTTTTCCCCCCGGTGCTTCAGATGTCTTGTGCTCGGTGAGAGTTCATAACTGTGGTCTACAATGAAGCAGATCCTGAAAAAGACAAAAAAAAAAAAAGACAAATGCATTTAGAGAAATGTAATATCTCACTAAGCTATTGTGACAACCTAATGCAAGCCAGGATCTATCTAGTGTTGCTCATGCACAGTTAGGAAAAGATGCTGAAAAACTGTCCAAAAAAGACACTTGCATCTAAAACCTAAAATAGGCTGCGTGCCAGATCAAAAACAGTATATATATAAAAAAAAAAAGAGTCTGCACAACATTTTGTAACGTTTGTGAGCCGAATCTCTTCCTCCGACAGTATAGATGAGGGGTTTTCAGATCGTGAACTAGTGATCACTATGGTGACTAAAATATACCTGGGGACCAGGCCACCCCAATTTTCTGGAGTAGGAAATGGGCATACAATTGATACTACTATACTATTCCAGATGTGCTGACAGGCATTTTTTTTTTGCCAACAGCTGATTCAGTCTGGCTTTAGCCACGCTAATGCCAGGTCCACAGGAGAAATATTAAGTATGAATAAAACATTGTTAAATGATTAAAATATGTTTAAATAATACAGTATTTCAAAAGTTCAGATGAAGTTCATCAGATGTAAGAAAATATTTGAATTAATAAAGCAATAGACATTAAATCATGACTGTTAAGGGCTTGATTTCATTCATTGCATACGTGCCACTAATTATCTCAAGACCATGCACTATTTAATTGTTGTGGTTCAGAGCAATCTGGCAAGCTGGTACATTTCTTGTTGTGATTTGCATCTTTTTTCTGACTTAGTTCCCGGTAATTGACAAGACAACATTGATAGCCTCGAGTCAGTCAGTCTGACTACAAGGCTACAAAACACTGACGTAGGCCTACTACTTCCATGGAAAATCATGTTTAGTGCACTGGTCCCGTGGAAGAAAACACAAAATCATTACTTTGCAACAATACTATAAAACAGGGGTTTTCAACAGGGGGTCCCGGGACCACCAGTGGTCCCTGAGAGGATTCCAGGTGGTCCCCAGGCTAAATGATGGAAAGTTGGTTAACCAGATGTAATTCTTTGAGATTGTAAACATGCAGAAACAAGCAGAAACATGAAACCAAGTGGACCCTTGTGGGTCCACTTGGTTTCATGTTTACCGGTACACTATCAAGAATCAAAATATCAATCATTGAATGTTGAAGATGAATGATATGATATATGTCATGAGATATGTCATTTTGATCATATGTATGTTTCCCAAATCCAGCCTGGAATTGATGGACAAAAGCAAAATAAATCTTTAGTTCGGGGATCAGTGGGGCTAAAATTCCTCAAATGCTGAATAAATATGGGGCCCTGCTATAAATGCATGGTCAGTCAGGGACCACATGCAGTACCTTCACGGACCACCTGTTGAAAACCCTTGGTGAAGACAACCCATGTTTATATGCATGCAGTGTGACACACACCACACAGGTCAGTGTCACATCAACCAGCCATTTAACGTCACCGGGTGACTTATACCAGTAAGATGCCCTGAGGCCCTAAGGCCTGCTGTGGACCTGCAACTTTTCCATCATTGTGGCAAGCAACAGATTCTGTTTTGTCATAAGAGTCATACAGTATGTCAGGGGTGCCCACACTTTTTTGACTTGAGAGCTACTTTCAAAATGTCCGGCTCAACAAGATCTACACATGAAAAATGTGATTGTTCCACTACTGAAAATCCATTTTTCAGTAGTTTGACTTTGAAATAGCGGTGATGGTGTTACTTACTGTTATAGTGTTTAAGAATAATCTACTTATAATGAAAAATAGACGGGGAGAATTGGAAGGTTTTCTTGTAGATGCTACTACTGACGTTTGAAAAGAGTATTTGGGGGGTTTGAGTTGACAGTTTGTGATGTTGAGTTTAGTTTCTTGCACCCAAAGCTATTAACTTACATGTTTTTGTCCACAATTGGGAAAGTGAACAGGCAAAACGTTGGTCAAAATAACATTTTGACCAATTTTCTAATTGTGCGGACTCTTGAAATTACGTAATTCAGATGTTTAAATATAATTTAACTCTTGAGAGTGTAAAATGAAACCAAATGGACCCGTAAGGGTCCATTTGGTTTCATTTTAACGCTCTCGAGAGTTACAGATCTATAAGGGTCCAAGTGCTGGGGTGATCAATTGGTAGATCACAATCTAGCTTTTGGGCAGCCCTGCCCTAAGGCCTGCTGTGGACGTGCAACTTTTCCATCATAGTAGCAAGCAACAGATTCTGTTTTGTCATAAGAGTCATACAGTATGTTGATGAAGCTACGGGGAACAAGACCAGGCCTACGTGTGAAAGGATAACATTAGGCCTATGTTATTCCCTTCCTGTTATTCCTGTGAACTGTGAAAGGTCAGTTTACGCTGCCTCATCCCACACAACCTCCCTCCCCCTCGCAAATTAGCACCGCCTTTTCCTGAGCCCGGCAAATGTTTTTGTTTGCTTGATTTGCTGAGGATGAAGCAAGTGTCTGTCTGCAGGGAAACAGCTGCAGCATCAAAGTATGAAGCATCGTAGAGGGGGAAAGGCAAAAAATATAACTATATATCTATTTTGTCTCTTTGGCTAAAAAGTTCTACCTCTAAATTTCCACACAATCATTCTAGAATTCCCACTCAGATACTTTAAAAGTTGGTACATCCAAGTACAAATGGATTAATATTATAGCGATCATTACGATACAAATGGATTAATATTATAGCAATCATTACGATACAAATGGATTAATATTATGGCGATCATTACGATACAAATGGATTAATATTATGGTGATCATTACGATACAAATGAATTAATATTATAGCGATCATTACGAACTTTCTGCACCGTTAGTACATTGTACTAACAGTTGTACATCAGAGTGTACAATTGCACTGGTTTAACTATACTGTACTTGGGGTGACCAAGACCATTTGCATACATAGCCGGTAATTATTCCAGTACATATCAGAATATGCCTTCTGGATAATGTCATGCAAAGTTGAATATAGACCTACAAGTTTATTACTATGTGTCAGTGATGTTTATCATGTGAACAGAAATGGAACTATGGAACTGTGCTCTGCTGTCTACCTGCCACACCCATCCCAACATGCAGGGGGGACATATATAGCAGGACAGACCCTTAGAAAGGACTACAATCTGGACCAACATCATGCAGGCTACTGGCTACATTATGTTCAGATATCTGCAGCCTTGTTCTTTTTCTATACAAAGCTGAAACAAGCTGCATTATAAGGCCCTCACAATGTCGATTTATTCACTCGTATGCTGTGCTTTCAAAATATAATATGGGTCATTACATTTTTAGGTGTCTGCGGTATAGCTATAACATGTATTTGAACTTAAGGCTATGTCATAGATGGACTGTTGCTGTATAGAGTGCACTGTCATGCTCACCCACATGCAGAAGAAGACATGCTAATGGTTTGATGGGGTGTGTCGATTGAGCAGCTGCCTTTAACCCATTATAGGTGTGTGTGTGTGTGTATGAGAGGGAGGAGGAGATTCATGCAACAGAGAAGCAAGATCCCTATCTCGCACCTTACCTTTTAGTGTGTTACTGCTTCTCTCTCCCCATGGATGATCAGTCAGCGTATATATACCAGCACACAGGATGATCAATGTGCGTCCCCAATAGGATGGTGTGTGCGTACGTACGCTATCCTCTCTCCATCTCTCCTCCCTCCACACTGCCTCTCTTGTCTTGTCTGGCTCAGTCTCAACCAGCCAGATATAGCAGCAAGTCATAGTCTCATACTGTAAGCAGCAGAGGGCTAGAAATGACATCATTGCCGCTCACTTATAGGTTGAAGTTTTTTCCTGTTTAAACACACACTTGGCACTGTACATCATCCTTCTCACACAGACCTTAAACATTGATGTTGCAGATACGTGCATGTTACTGTTTATTGTCCCTCAGTATTATATTGATCATATCACGGTAATAATACATAGATGCATGCATATCGAATGGCAGATGCTGTGGTATAATCCAGATTATGAAACTACTGTGTGCTTTTAGGGAGATTGAGTAAAAAGCACTTTTTAAATCATTGGGTTGAGGCACTGGTGCCATTTATGGTTTCGCAAAAAAAAAAAAAAAACTTTTTCAACAGTGGCTTTGTTGACGCATCAAAGTAATGCATTTCCAACCATGAAATGGTGCATTTACTGTATATAGTACCTTCATCTATAGAATTGGATGAGAACGTAATTGTGGTAGAGTACAATAGCAGCTTGTATTTTGTTTGCAGCACTAGCTCAGGACATTTCCCAATTGGGGGGAGCATCAATAACAACATCAGTTAAGTGGTGCCACAATTGCAATTAGTTAGCATAGTTTTTCCAAATCATTTTAATTAATTAAGCACTTTCATCTGGAATTTCTTTGAAATTTGGGTTGTTTGCATGCCAGCATGTTTGGTGGGGCAGTCAGGGCAATTAGGGGGGCATTGCCCCCCCCCACGCCCATGCCTAGATCCGCCCCTGGCTCAGGAGGAGACTGGCTTCTGGCACCATGTGGAAGTTTCCACTTTAGACAGATGGAACTGCTCTCTGTGAGCTGGTTGTCTGTGAGGGAATGCAATGATGCTGCTGCGTCCTGTTTCGCTGCTATTCTAAACATAGCACATTCATTCAAATAAACTTAATATATACAGCATAACCCACAAAATGAACATTAAGTAAAAGGACAATTTAAAAGAGCACTTTCAAATAATTTAACCAATCATGGTCATGTTAAAGGGGAAGTCCACCCATTTTCAACATTCTAATATGTCATTAGTATACACTAGAGGTGCTGGGTGGACATGATAAAAAAGTCCCCCCATTCTGTGTTCCCAAGAAATGGAGGTCTGAAGAAAACCACTAACATGGTGAAACATCTTGATGACATCATCAAGATGTATTTTCACCATATTTATGGATTTCTTTAGACACTTCTTTTTTTCTGAGAGCGTACAAATGCATTTGTACGCTCTCAGAAAAAATGTTGAAAATGGGTGGAGTTCCCCTTTAAGTTTACATTATCCACCGGAGTCCTGTGTTAGTTAGTATCGTTTGCTATAGACCAAAGTGTCTTTTCTATAGTGTTGATTTAGTAGCCAAATAATACTAAATCACCACAATAATAACAGCCATATTTCAGCAGCGGCCACTGCTGTAAACAGTTTAAAACTCTCCCGTGGGACCGTTCAATGCACTGACGATGCAGGTGAGATTGCTTGGACATTTTTATTTCCATTGCACTTACCCAAAAGAAAACAAAGTAGCTGGAGACAAACATTCTCACAGAGCTTGGGCTCACGGATAAACATTTAGAGAGGAAAAGACATAATTTCACAATTACAATTTCAAATTCAAACAAATAGATTTGCTGTCGTCAAAGAGTAATGGACAAACAACAAAAACCTGGATCTATTGCTTTGCTTTAGACGCGTTCAGCTTGTTTGATGCAGTATAGATTGAGCTCTATCCTCCCTAGTCTCTGGGCAACATTCACCAAAATAAAGCTTATCTACAAGCTTACGAAACGCAATGCTACAGGTTGTGAGCCTTCAGTTTTACTAATTTTGCGTAGATGGAGGGAAAAAAGAGCAGAGAGAGTAGAGAAGGGTTTTTGTCTTGTGCAATTCTGAAGATCGAGCTGAAAACGTGCCACAAAAAATAGTCATACGTCGTAATTAGATTTCCATCTAATTGTGTTTGTATTGTTGAGCCCGCTGAGCCTATTGGGGTTTTCCACATTGTGGAATCCCAAGGACACATGTAAATCATTTCTATTCACGGTTAAATCTTTAAGCACATCGATTTAAATAGGGGATATAACAGCTGAGCCAGAAATCTTCAGTTGCACACATTAAAACAACATTGTATTGGTAATTTCAATTTGGCAGGAACAACATAAAGTGAATTTGCAATAATTTTGACTACTTGCACTTGTCAAGTAGTGCTTAGTGCTGCTTTATTTAAGGAGAAATATATGAATAAGCATTTCTACTTAGACTTTTGTTTTATTGATAAAACAGCTTACTAACTATACATGTTTATTAACTTCCCAATTGCACAGTATGGTCTTATTCCTACTGTATGTATTATGTACTGTGCATGTTGTGCATTGTACATACATACATACATATGTACTAGGTACAGTATTTATGTATATGCCTCTCTAGTCTTCAGTATGATTATGAGAATAAATACAACCTCTGAGGCAAAGAAACTGATCAGACACATTTCTGTTTGTGTTGGGTCTACCATTCATGAAACTGACTTAACGATGCATGCAAATTAAATGCATTTCAAATACAATTTGGAATGAAAAGCTTGTGTGTGCATACATGATTCACTTTTTGATCATATGAAAATCCTTTTTTGTGTGTGTAGCTCAGAATATATTTCACTGGTTTAAACCTTTTCCAGGGGCTCAGATTACAAACGTTATTTATGGTAAGAGTATACAGTTTATTGATTCTCTGGTGTCTCTGAAACACCATAATGTGCTAAGCAAGTGGCAAGATGAGGGCAGAGCCATTCTAGAAATAAGCAAATAATGGCAAGCGTGTTAAATGTCTGTTGCTTAGAACTTCCAGGGGAACGTACAAGTGAACGCATAAACATTTAAAGCACACCACTTGTGACCTCCTAAGCGTAGCCGCCAATCCTCTGCCTGCCTGAATCAGACACGGTTTACAGTAAGATACAATTAGATACTACAGCAGCCACTCAAAACAGCTCCATAGACGTGGCATGATGTGTTATTTCCCACTGTAACGTCAAATATCAAAATTGCGCAATATAGATATATTTTCTTCCTACTACAATAAATGATAGTTGAGTACCATTTTGTCTTCTTGCGACGAGGCAACAGATTAATGCATTGCTACGATTGTGGTGATCACAACAAGGATTCTTCGCCGCGGTGCAAATTCCTCGTTTTCGCTTTGCAGAGGCTGGAGCGATGCAGAAGTCGAATGACCCATTGAAAATGAGAAGACCTAAGCCCAAATTGTGAAACAAGTGTGAAACAACAACAAACAAACGGCTGTCTAATCTACACTTGCTTTTAACAGTGTTGCCAACCGCCAAAATAGAAAATGCACTGGTGGCACTTCCAGAATGCACTAGTATGCGCTAGAGCAGTGGGTTTTCAACCATTTTTATAACAGAGCCCACTATTTATTCCACGGGCCACCATTTGATGTTGAGTTTAGTCTCCCTGACTACTTTAGGAGATAAACTGGCAAAATGTTGGTCAAAATAGCAATTCTTCTACATTTTCTAAATATGTCGATTCTTGAAAATTAGGTAATTCAGATTTAATTAAATATAATTTAACTCTTGAGAGCGTAAAATGAAACCAAATGGACCCGCAAGGGTCCATTTGGTTTCATTTTACGCTCTCATTAGTTACAGATCTAAAAGGGTCCATTTGGTTACCAATGGTCCTTTCTAGGACGGAAGGAGGACTCTATCATAGGAGGAAAGATGGTGAAAAACAAGGGTTTTATCTCTGGCGCCTGTCAACCAATTTCGCCCCAACTCACCAGCAAAAAAGCACTAGATTTTCCACCTAGTTTGAGGAGTTTTTCACTCATTTTGGCACAAGGGGGGTCTGGGAAAGAGCTAAATATAGTGACAAATGCGCCGAGTTGGCAACACTGGCTTTTAATAAGAGTCTCACCATTCCCTTTCTCTGTGCTTCAAAGCGCTCGGGTCTCTGCCTCGATCTTCCTCTCTCCGTGCAAGCTGTCTGTGTCGACCGGCGGCACGGTCTGTCTCACTGCGATCTCTGGCCCTCCACCGTAGATGCTCAACAGATACTGCCACGTCTCCTCTGAGATCTGACCATAGTCAGCACCTATGTGCCAAAACAAACAGAAACGCACAGAGTGACGTGACTTCCTGTGGCTGTCAGTACACAGAACAAGGACCACGAATTAACAAAGAAAGAAAAATCTGAAAACATCCTTTATTTCTTTATGCTTAACCGTTATTGTTTTTTATCTCCTTTTTGTTTAGATCCAACATAATCGTCATTCATTATCCTCACAATGTAATAGCAGTTAGCACAGTCTGTTGAACCTCATGAAAAGCAAATTGCACTGCTCATAGAAGTATAAGTACAGTCTTTTCAGTATTGAAACATTTCTGACTGTCACCTTGTTTGAGCTGGATGTGTCCTCCTTTCATAACGCCAATCTTACTGTTGTCAATGGGACCAGGTGGCTCTAAGAGAGAAGAGGACAAATAGTATGCATTATTCTGACAGGAAGCTAATTTAGTCTTAGGCACCAGTACTTTAAACCTGATAATCTGTTTTACACTGGTGTTGTGAGCTTGTAGTTTATTTTTGTGTCAACACTAAACATTTTCACATCTTGTATCGTGAAAGACTTACTACTAGCAATGATTACTGCTGGAAATGGAATATAAAGCTATTTAAAATAACAGCCACGCAAAAATGATTCACGATGCAACGAGTTGCAACTTGCAACCACTTCCGACCTGCAATGGGCCGGGGGCAATTCTTAACGCTCCAATTCCTCTCTGCAACAGGCTTAAAACACACCCCTTTAACTACTTTAGTCTATGGGCCCCCGGCCCATTGCAGGTAGACCTGACTCAGTTGGCTCTGTACTTCTTGAAACTGCCCCCCCGTCTACAGCAAATGTTGTACAAGCTCACAGCATGTCTGTAGATCTGATATTATTGGTTAATGTTGCAGAAGAGGGTTCTGGGCAGGGTTATTAGTGTGGTTATTATTAGTGGTGGTAATGTAGCTGTACATACCATGGTCTTTGCCCTTCACAAAGCTCTCCCACTCTCTGAACCACTGCATGCTGATGCACAGGATGACAGTGGGCGCTTCCTCTGCCTGGAACTCTTTATTTAGCTAAAACAATGAGAGAGAGTAGAGAGTGAAGAGTAGGGTGACCAAATCCAAACTGATCATTTGAGGGACAGAAGTATTGCATTTGTGGGACGAGTGGGGAAACGTTTCCTGGAGGAAACAGGATTAGCAAATTCCTAACATCTTGAGGATTTCAATTCAGATATAGCGGAGAATAGACGCTCTACAAGCTCTAAACGCGGTCGCAGTGCAATGCGTTTTGAGCTTGGACTTGGTCTCTTGGAGCTGGGTCTCAATTTGTGGGACACCTAAAAGGTCTCAGAAATGAGGGAGTGTCCCAGGCGAAGAGGGACACTTGGTCACCCAACAGCAGTGGTTTTCAACCAGTGGTCCGGGGACCACCACTGGTCCTTGAGAGGGTTCCAGGTGGTCCCCAGGTAGATGTTGGAAAGTTAACCAGATGTAACTCTTTGAGAGCATAAACATGAAACCTATGGACCCTTTCGGGTACATATGGTTTCATGTTTACACTCTCAAGAGTTAACATATTCATCATCTGAATTAGCCCAAGTCTACACAACTAGAGAAGGTAGAAGATTAATGGCCACTTTTGTCTGTATATTTCCAGCCTGGAATTGTGGACAAAAGCAAAAGAAATCTCTAGTTTTGGGGTCTGTGGCTTTAAAATATCATCAGATTGTGGTCCGTGGCCCTAAGTTCTGAGTAAATAATGGGCCCTAGTATCAAAAATGATTGAAAACCACTGCGCTAAACAGTATAGCCTACCTTGATGAAAGTATCGATTTCTACTTTTCGGCGTTTCACCAGAGCTTCGATCTCCACCTGGCAGATGGCACACATGTACAGATGGTTCACAGCCGGACCACCTCCAAAGCTGCACAAAGATACAAGACATAAGATAGATGATAGATTCATTCTTAATATGCATATATATGCATATTAAGAATGTAATAATAAATCCCAGGTGATATGGATTAGGCCACAGACAATTTCTGTAACCCATTTTTCACCAGGCGCCAATTCCTAATGTGATCCTGGGCTCTACACACAACCCACACCAACCTGGAGAGGCAGCAGACTTGCCTCATGCTTCCTTCAATGCATGAGGGGTCAAAGCTGCCTTCTTTTCACCTGACGGGGGGCGGGGGTGTTCCCTGGTTGGACGTAGCGTGTGGAAGGAACGTGTTATTCCAACCAGTTCCTGTCCCCTCCATCAGGCGCCCCAGTTCCTGTCCCCTCCAACAGGCGCCCCAGGCTAGCCAGCGGGAGGCAGTTTATAGCTCAGAATTACTGCATGTTTTTGTGAGGGTATCTACCCTAGACTCGAGGGTAGTTACCCTCACAAAAACATGCAGTAATTCCGAGCTCTGCATGGTCTCCCCGTGTCCCTCTAGGGCCTAGAGGGACACGGGGAGAACATGCAAAACTCCACACAGAAATGCTCTTTCGCAAACCACGCGGAGGAGGAGTCACTCCACCAGCACCCACAACGTCCCTAGCGGGAATCAAACCCAGAATGGCAATAACCACTGTTCCACCGTGCCCCAGACCCCCCATTTGATATCTTTATTTTTTTTTTTACAACAAATAATGCCAGCTGCTCACCTGTTGTAAAGATATTCCCATACGTTCTGTGGAAGTATGACCACCAAGTCGTCTATGTATTGATATTTATTAGGTGGGATCCCTGTGCAAAAAATAAAAGAAGAGGTTAACTGTCATGTTCACACCAGACTAATAAACAACATGTACAGTAATCTTTACCTGTATAATGCCCTACAGGGCACACCCATCACTTAGCAACAGTGAAAACAATTTTTAGCCTATCGCTTTGTATGACGAATACAAGGAAAGTAAATATGACTGCATGTGACAGACAGCACTAACCTCCGTGGTGACAGAGAAAGGTTTGGTTGCTGATGGGTCCTGGTTCGGTGAAGGTGTTGAACTTATTAAGCCATTCTCTGGAAATGTAGAACTGCAGTAGGCTGGGCTCTTTCATGTTGGCTAGAGCCACCACCTTCTGCCTCTCCCGAACTGATTCCTCACTGCTCTTCCTGCACACCGCCGCAAGGAAATAATGCATACACCGTGTTCAGACGTACTTTTTTGCAGATACAAACTTATTTGAGTGATCATTATTGTAGGACTGCGTGCACATGGCTCACCTATAGAACAACACATAGGCCTCTGCATTCTGCACAACTGTTTCATGGACTTCTGTTACGTATTGGTCATCAAATTCATACCACTGGCCGTTAATGACATTCTGACAGTACGCTATGTAATGCCCACCTGGAACAACAGAAACAAAGCCATGAGAAGTGAAATAGAGCAGGGGTTTTCAACAGGTGGTCCGGGGACCACCAGTGGTCCTTGAGAGGGTTCCAGGTGGTCCCCAGGCTAAATGATGGAAAGTTGGTTACCCAGATGTAACTCTTGAGAATGTAAAAATGACCAAATGGACCCTTGCGGGTCCATTTGGTTTTGACTCTCAAGAGTTAAAATATTCATCATCTGAATTAGCACTATTTAATTAAGAAGTCTACACTGTTTTGTTTGCAAAATCCAGCCAGGAATTGTGAACAAAACGAAAATAATTCTTTAGTTTTAGGTCTTTGGGGCAAAAATGGTATCAAATGGTGGTCAGGTCAAAGTCGTGGAGTGGAGGCAGAAGCTCCACTTCTGCCTCACCTTGCCTTCTGGCTCAGCCTCCTTTTATTTTTGTATTTTTCTTTATTTTCTTGTAAATGAGTTATTTTTTGATGCACAAACATTAAGGTGGATTATGGTGAAAATACTTTCTTCAGACCTCCATTTCTTGGGAACACAGAATGGGGGAACTTTTTTTTTATCATGTCCACACAACACCTCGAAGGTACTGTACATCAATGACATAGTAAAATATTGAAAATGGGTGTTCCCATTAAAGAGTTCCCCTTTAATGGGAATGAGGGAATCACTGATTCCCTCATTCTCATTAATCAGTAATGCTGAGTAATCAATTTGAGCATGTTTGTCACGAAGGAGATACAGTTTGAGGTGTGTGATTATGTAGAAGAGTTGAGTCATACTTCCTGCTGTGCCATGGTGACAGATGACTGACAGTAGATCGTATGTGGTGATTTGGGAGGGACTTTCTTTAGCTAAGAAAGGTCGGAGGTCAAGGCCCTCCAACGGGAACGAGACGTGGCTGCTGATCTTGAAGGAATACATGACCTCATGGCGAAAGCGCTTCAGGTGAATGCACAGAATCTATGTTTTGGGCACAAAAGGAAACAGGAAACGCGTCACGTTCACTTCATTGTAGTAAAACTGCCATCCTTTCGGGAGCATTTTAACATTCATAAAGTTACTCACCTCAGGCAGTCGCAGTACTTTGCAATATTTTACACCGTTTCTCAACCTGTACAGATGAAGATAAGGGTAGGTATTAGTTTTATTAACAGATTTTCTCATTCAACATGTCAAGGTGATGGAGTCTGTCAACCCTTTAAATGAATACATTTCAGTTCTTATTATGTTAGAAATGAGCGCATGGCACAGTTACAACAGGTCTTAATAAATGTTTCCGAGTGAAATATACAGTATGTAAATATGTAAAGCTGAACAAAGTGAATAATATGTTTCCACTACTATAAGGCTTAATAGTGAACCTGCATATTTAAATAAATGCACTCACTTTTTACATCTTTCACAGCTGTACATGTTGTCCCCTGTAAAATAAGAAATACACAGTGTTGGGAATATTACTTTACCTTGTTAATATATTACTTATTAATTATTACCTTCATTTTAAAGCAATATATTATATTACAATATTACTGTCTGAGCAAGTGTAATATACTGTATTAATATTACTATTACATATTATTACTTAAAAAAAACTTTTACAAAATAGGCCTATATAATTAAATATTTAGTATGACTATTAATCAAATATTGCATAGGCCAGTGGCATACCTACAATAAAGCAAGCGCACTTGAAAAAACAAATTTATTCTTTGAATTTATGAAAGCTAGTAAATAAATTGATGACAAATTATAGAAAATAAGTAATTATTTAACTTCTGCAGTTGTCAAGATAATTTCACAAGAAAGTAAGCAAACAGAAAGTAATATTGAAAGTAATGCAGTAATGCAGAAAGAAAAGTATAATATATTAGAATTTTGATGTAATATAATATAAGTAATATATTTATATTACAAGTTACTGCATTCTGGTAATATATTATGTAATATATTAAGTTACGTAGTGCACATTCCAACACTGGAAATACATACACATACGGTCCAATTATGAAACATTCCTTGCAATACACACATTGGGACAAACTATGATGGAAATCTTCACTCACTAACCTTTCAGTTCATCTGCAGCAAAGAAGGCTGCGAGGCAGTCCTCTAGGTTCACCACAGGCCCCCAAAACCAGCTAGGGATGCAGGAAACTACGAACCTGCACACAGATAAACAGATGCAAATCATTTCACCCGTGAGAATCGATGTAATCAGTATACCCATGAAATAAATTGATGAAATCTTTACACCCCTTTTGCAGCGTTGCACAATGATAAGGACTTCATGATATCCTGTTGCTGTCAACAAGTCAACGTAACTTTTCAAGATTTAACAAACTATGAGCTCAATTTTCGTCACACAATAAAACCCCTTTGTGCTAACTTCTTTGGCTTTTTTTTGCAAAACCTTTTCGAATAGTTCAACGTGCCAATATATGTGATATTTATATGTCAGAAAAGGTAATAAGAATTACCAAATTAATTATTTTAAAACATGACAGCAAAACAAGACAGCAAATACAATAATGATGAAAACAATGAAAATAAAATACATAGCCATGACATTTTGTGCAAAGGTTCATTAGAAGCATGTTGGGTTCTCTACAACTGTGCCAACCAACTTCTCCTAATCTGACTGATACAGTGTTTTTTAACCAGTGGTCCGGGGACCACCAGTGGTTCTTGAGAGGGTTCCAGGTGGTCCCCAGCTAAGTTGGTTAAGCAGATGAAAAGTTGGTTAAACAGATGTAACTCTTGAGAGCGTAAGAATGAAACATTTTTGCACTCTCAAGAGTTAAAACATTCATCATCTGAATTAGCCCAAGTCTACACAACTAGAGAATGTAGACGTTAATGGTCATTTGGATATGTATGTTTCCCTGTTGTTGTTTCCCAAATCCAATCTGGTATAGTGGACAAAAGCAAAATACATCTTTAGTTTTGGGGTCTGTGGGGCTAAAACGTCCTCAAATGGTGGTCTGTGGCTCAAATCCTGCATAAATGGTGGGTCCATTTGGTATAAAAAAAGGTTGAAAACGCATGGACTAATACAATCAAAGCACCTGCAGGGGCATGCAGCATGGTACCTCCAGTTGTTTGAGAGGTTTTTTTTTTCTTTTCCCAATAACTTGCATATAGAGCTGCGCAGTCCCGCCCCTTTCATGACACCGCCCGTGTTCCAGAAATGGAATCCTCATTAATTTTCCTCATAGACTTTTTGAAAATGGATAATAAAAACACGATTGTGCTGTTGACAAAGCCAACTTGGGTCCTGACAAATCATGACAACCGCCACAATATTAACAAGAAGTAGAACACGGCAAGATACGACACTTTTTGTTCCGTTTTTCATCTTAGAAATTATTTGATTGTCCCAAAAGATTGTGTGCGTCATCGTGATTTGTCACAACCCGTGTTGGCTTTGTCCGAGGCGTAATCTCCTTTATATGAATCATTTTTGAAAAGTCTATGAGAAAAATTAATGGGGAATCCGTTTCTGGAACAGGGGCGACGTCACAAGGGGGGTGGGACTGCACAGCTCTATAGAATCCATGGCAGTACAGTAGTTAAGGGCAGGGGTGGACACTAAGGTTTCCGAGGCGCTTGCCCATCAAATCAGGTTCTACTTGCCCTCAGGTCATGGTCACTTGACGCCCAAAAATATATTGTAAATTTTGCATTTAAGTTTACTTCCTACTTGGGTGCTTTAAACCAGGGGTTTTCAACAGGTGGTACGGGGACCACCAGTGGTCCCTGAGAGGGTTCCAGGTGGTCCCCAACTAAGTTGGTTAACCAGATGTAACTCTTGAGAACATAAAAATGAAACCAAATGGACCCTTGCGGGTCCATTTGGTTTCATTTTTACACTCTCAAGAGTTAAAATTCATCATCTTAATTAGCCCATAGTGGTCACAGACCCAGTGGTCCCTGACCCCAGCAAAATGATAGTTTGGAACCAAATGGACCTGGGAGAGAGATAGGTAGAGATAGCTAGAAAGCAGGGAAAGACACAGAGGCAGAGTGCAATGACTGCATGCCTTCAAGACAAATTTATCTTGTGTTGTGTTATAGTGCACCAAGTTGCACACTTTGCCCGATCGGGCAACCAGGTAGCAGTCTTCACTTGCCCCCGGCAAGCGGGCAAGTGTTAGTGTCAAGCCCTGTAAAGGGGGAGCACTAACTTGCGAATAGAGTCCATGATGTAGGTGATCCAGCCCTGGGAGCCGTACAGATCGGGAGAGAGGCCCGTCTTAGCCGGAAGGTTCTGATGAATGGAGGCGTGCAGTTTGGCCAGATCCTCTTTACCGGGAATAGGCAGGGACAGGTCCTGGAATGTCTCCACCGTGGTGGACACCTTAGAACCAGACGAGAAGAGTGTTAAAGGGGAACTCCACCCATTTTCAACATTTGACCATGTCATTGATGTACCTCCGAGGTGTTGGGTAAACATGATAAAAAATGGAGGTCTGAAGAAAACCACTAACATGGAGAAACATCTTGATGAAATCATCAAGATGTATTTTCACCATGTTAATGGATTTCTTCAGACACTTGGAAACCAAATAAACCCGTTAGGGTTCATTTGGTTGCATTTGTACGCTTGTTTTTTGATGCTGTTTAGTTTTTTTTCCTTTGCTCGTTCTCGACGGCGCTCGTTCAGGAATCCTTTCCCTTCCCATGATACCAAATTTTGATTCGGGCGTGTTCATGGAGGAAATACCAAATTTTGATGGACAAGCCTGGATTGAGGAGGGACTTAGTGAAGAGCTCATTGGACACCCTTCTGATTCCCAGAGGGCTGGTCTACCCAGTCAGGTACGGCCGCCTGTACATGGCTTGTTGCAAAGTGGTAAACATTTCAACACTTTCTATTCTGCAACTCTTTCTCAACAGAATTCTGAACACAGAAATGTAGATAAGATAAGGTAAAGAGAAGTGTTCAAAATGGTATTCATTGTGTTTGAACAAAGTAGTCCTATACCCGTTGTGAAATATATGATCTGGAAATGATGTGTAGATCACATTGATTGGGAGGGAATTGTTGATGTTGGAAAGTTGGGTTGAACTTGGGCACAAAAGTAATGTTATAGACCTATAGGCCTACATACCTACATATAAAGTAGCCTGTGCTCAGTCACACAGCCTGGTAGGCTACTCCCTAATATATTTTGTGAGTCGCACAGATGAAAGGCTAGGGTAAATTGTGTGCACAATGTGTGTGTGTGTGGTTTTTTTAGCTCTGGCTGGGGAAACGCATGGCTCAAGCAACCGTTGATGTGAGCTTGTAGACAGGCTATTTGGCGCGTGTTCGGAACTTCAGAACTGCGACCTACTGGTGTGCCCTGTTGCGTTTCATTTATACGTGGTGTATTTGGGGCATTTGGTGCTCCTCGTTCGTTTATCCACACTGTTGTGTTTGGTGCACGCACTGAGCAACCCTACGCTGGAGACGGGGTTGGCCGGTGGCATGATTGCGTCATAGCTATGTCTTGAGCGCTCCCGTTCAATAAAAAGCAGTACAATTGATGTGAGCTAAGACGCTAGGCTATGGCTAAGCACTGTACTGTGTGGTCCTCTAACTTTTCCGTGTAAAAGTTTGGAGAGAAGTGGATGCCATGGCCGCCGCGCGTAATGAATATCCAAACGTGTAGATTTCAGTGGTAGTAGAAATAAGTCGTAGCCTCGTAGCTGACCGCAGTAGCTTGTTATATCATCACGCCGTGTGTCAGGCGGAGCAGCGAGGACAGAGAACGCGAGGGGCAAGGCCCGTGTTGCACGACAAACTGTGACCACAAATAAATGTGTGTCCGTGTCACGTGATCTGCGCGGCGATGAGCTTTTAATGCAAATCTATTAAATTAAAATGATTGGTAAAATATTTGGTGTTTGTACGTAGTGCACATTGGTGCTGGTTAACAGGGCTGTGCTACGCGAGGTTCATCGAGGCTGTCCGTGCGCCGTGGCATGTGTGGGCGATCCCCATTGCATAGTGCATTTACGCAGGTAACAGACACACATTCCTAGAATTATATAGAGATTATATAGAGAAATGTAGCCAAACACAATGAATACCATCATGAACACTTATCTTCTGTTATGGAATTCCCAAAACAAAAGAATGCAATTCTTCAGAATTCAGAAAACACGTGTTCTGACTTTACTTTTTCCCACATAATTCAAATAAAATATTCACTTCAATTACTCTATTTATTAATATAGCAATTGTTAGACAAGCTGGACACGTTTTCCGTTAATTAACACAATGGCAACTGCAATGCATCAAAGTAATTGACAATTGCAATATTCCATGTTGTGCATTGACTGCATTCTATCGTGTTGTAGCATTAGTCTGTATACAGCATGGAGTAAACAGCTCCCCCTGCTGTTAAAAAGCAGACACTGAAGCAAAGCCCACCCTGTCACAGGGGACTCCCTCTTTCCTTATGCCTTGAACTGTAACATCCAACTTCATTAAAAACTTTGTCCAAACCTAACGCTAACCTCACAAACACTACGCCTAACGCTAACCGCACGAACACTACGCCTAACGCTAACCGCACGAACACTACGCCTAACGCTAACCTCACAAAGACTACACCTAACGCTAACCGCACAGAAATAAACAAACAAACCTAACCTCAAAACCTTGAGTTATTAATTAAACACAGAGATCAGGGCTTATGGATCCCAACGACTCACTGCGCTTGGCCGTGATCAACAATTCTCCCTTCCTAATGTTTTTGCTAGTTGGGTTTGTCCTGGAACGCTGGTGGAATCCAGAATAACGCGGCAGAGTAGCACAGCAGGTCACCCCTGGGCCGGATCTAGAGGGGGGGGCAGGGGTGGGCAGAGCCCACCCAAACGTGCATCCTGCTCACCCAATGAAAGGAATATGAATATATATGCAATATCAGTGGTTCTGAACCAGTGATCCGGGGATAACTAGTGGTCCTTGAGAGTTCCAGGTGGTCCCCAGGCTAAATGGTGTAAAGTTGGTTAACCAGATGTAACTCTTTATGCCCTCGAGGAGAGTCATCTGAATTAGCCCAAGTCTACACAACTTTTGATCGGTATGTTTGACAGGGCAGCCCTGGTGTCAAAAAGATGGAAAACCACTGCTTCATATACTGTACCTACATTGTAAAAACTTTGGAGTTGCCCATACACGCTGCCATTCTTCCAGCCCACCCTAGTAGGGCTGGCTAAATCCGGCCCTGGGTCACCCTGCCATGCCACGGGGACATGACGCGGAGGAACTCACCCTGTCACAGGTCAGACACTGGACCAGGCTGAGGATGGAGCCATCAAAGATGTCAGAGATCACACTGCGGTAGCGAGACTGTTTCTTCTTCCTGGACGTCGGCAGCAACTGGGCTGAAGAGAACATGCACCAAAAGGGATGAAGGAGAAACATGCCAAGGTTATGGTTAACGACTTGTGGTTCCAGTGGGAAGTCTGTGAGGAATGCAAAACAAAACAATTATTGGGGCGGCTGTGGCTCAGGAGGTAGAGCAGGTCGTCTAATGACCCATGGGTCGGCGGTTCGAATCCCGGCTCCTCCTGTCTACGTGTCGAAGTGTCCTTGGGCAAGACATTGAACCCCAAATTGCCTCCAATGAGTAGGTCGGTGTGAGCTGGCCACCATTGGTGTGTGAATGTGGGAAGTGGGGACGCTGGCGTTGACTGTTTGCCGCTCTAATTCCCAATGTATGAATGAGTGGACCATTGTAAAGCGCTTTGAGCACTTGAAAAGCGCTATAAAAATGCAATCCATTAAACAATGTCGCCATACTGGTGTCATTTCGAACCTTGTACGATGACGAGTAAAGGAAAATAACCGACCTACAGACTCGCAAAGAGTCTGTAGGTGTAGAGACGGAAGCTTGTAGAACCAATATTTTCCATGTTAGCAAAATTACCTAAAAGCGGTTAGTAACTGGACAGTGGACAGTCACAGTGGACTGGACACTAACATTGATACATTTTTGTAGGTGTGTATATTTGAGACAGGTGAGCAGCATATGAAATCCAAGCTGGCTTGGCATACCTTTCTTAAAGGCGTAGATGGGGCCTGCAGAGCGAAGGGGGCTGGACCGTGGTGGACTGGAGGACAGTTTGGGGTGATGGTCCTGAAGGGTTGGAACCGGACTGCAGGGGCGGGACTGGGTCTGGGGCCTCTGGGCCATTGAAGCTTCATTGTCTGGTACTAAAATCCGGAAACATTGCGGTGAAGCAAACGTCCTGTAACTGGCAAGTGGCATGTGCATTGTGGGATGCACCACTGAATTTTAAAAGTATAGTAAGTGATTTGGAAAACCCTCCGCCCAACCCGGTTAACAGGATGTGCACATGCACACACTCTACAGTGGGGGTAAGTGCAACAGCCCAACAGCACATACACCAAGGCCCACCCCCACTCGATCCTGATTGGAGGAAGGCCCCTCTCATACTGACTGGACGAAAGGGTTTTCTCCCAAAGCCCAAACTGAAACTAGGGTGTGTTTTTTTTTTTTTTACCCCAGCGGCTCACTGGGGACAGGGAGGAACCCCTTATGTGGTCACCACAATATAGTAGGAGGATTAGCAGAGAAAAAACATTTGATATCACAAAATATTAAAGCACTAGACCTTCAAAAAACAAATAAATAAATAAACTGATATAGAATGAATAGTCAGGCATTCTTTTCAAAATGTTCCCTTACATCAAGGGGCTTTCGACTGATTTTGAACCAGGGACCACCACCCTGACTGAGATTCAACCTGGAAGACCACTGTCATGTCAGGAGGGTGGATATGGGCGTAGTGTGGAGGGAGAAAGATAACTTTCCATAATGCTGTTCATTTGTAACTTACTGTATGAGCGAGCAGACACGTTATAGACACTTTTCCTTATAATGGTGACTCAAAACCAGGCAATCCGGTATGGTTTCCCTCGAGATCCTCACTCAACCTTTAGTGTGGAAGTTCTTGACACCTGACTTCCCAGTAACTGACAGTAGTAACAACATTGACGTGTCATCACATGTCACCAGGTGCTTTACTGCGTTTCTTAACTTGTGGTCAATACAATACATTAAAAAAACAAACCTTCACTTTCCTACATTATTGAATGCATGGTCAGGGACCATATGCAATACCTCCACCAGTCCACGACTGCCTCCACAAACCACCAGTAGTTCTCAACATGAAACCGAATGGAACCATTATAATTATAAAATAATTATAATAGTTAACTAAAACTAACTGAAAAAAACGGAAACTAAAATACAAAAAACATTTGAGTTAACTGAAACTAATAAAAACTAAAAATGAATGCAAAAAACCGAAAACTAAACTAAAACTGGAATGTGGGTTCAAAAAACTAAAACTAATGTATATACCCAAAATACCCTTAGTTTTAGTTTTTATAAAGCTTTAAAATCCAAAATGTTTTGGTGACCAGCATGAGGAGAGATGCTTCTAGATCTTCTATCCACTACTGAGTTCCATAACACAGGGGGTAAAAAAATTGTGTTCGTGTGGTAGATTGCAATCATCCAATCTACTAAAAAACTCAGAGCAAGGGTTTATTACCAACCATTCCCTGCTTTGGCACATTTTAATCCTATACCTGACAACCAAAGCACAGAAAAAGGTGGCTCAAACACTGACTAGATAAGGCCTTGAAATGAAAGAGGTAGAAAATTATACTGTCCTATAGAGCTGTGCAGCCCGCCCCTTTCATGACGTCGCCCGTGTTCCAGAAACGGAATGCTCATTCATTTTCCTCATAGACGTTTTGAAAATGGTTAATAAAAACACGATTGCGCCGCACACAAAGCCAACTCAGGTCGTGACAAATCATAACAGCAAACAAAAAAATATCATGCAATATCTAGTTAGCAAGAATTAGAAAACGGCAGGGTAAAACACTTTTTGTTTCGTCTTTCATCTTAGCAATTATTTGACTGTCCAAAAAAGATTGTGTGTGTCGTCATGATTTGTCACGACCCGAGTTGGCTTTGTCCGCGGCGTAATCGTGGTTATATGAATGATTTTCGAAAAGACTACAAGAAAAATGAATGGGGAATCCGTTTCTGGAACAGGGGCGACGTCACGAGGGGGCGGGACTGCGCAGCTCTATATTGTTCCTGTAATCCTGCGGATCTAATACCTAAGGCGTTGTTGCTCTGTCCTTGCCCTGCATTCTGTGGCAGGTTGTTTCCTTGGAGCTGCATGTTGTTGGCCGTCGCCAGCTCCTCTGCAGGGCTCTCTGCAGGGGTGGATCGCTCGGCTGCCGTGTCCACGTCCGCGTCCTCGTCCAGCTCCTGAGAGCCCCCGCGGAGCGGGGAGCCGGACACCTTCCTCTCCTTCAGCCTCTCCTTCTCCGTGATGAAGCCCACGGGGCTCACGGCAGGCATTCCCCTGACGGCGTCGCATTCGTCCTGCAATAGGAGCTCTGCCTCCCCTGCGCCTCCTCCTCCTCCTCCTCCTCCTTCTCCCCGGTCGCTGCTGGAGCCCGAATCGCAGGACAAGAAGTCGTCCTCGGACGGGGAGTGGTCTCCGTCCCGCCGGTCGTCTCCGTCGCTTCCCTCGCCGCCCGCGGAAAACTCCGCCAGAGGCTCCTTCAGTTCCTCGTGGAGCTGGTCCATTAGGCAGCGCAGGAACTCCTGAGTGTCCTGTCCCAGCACACAGACACAGAGAGGGAGAAGGTCTGCTTGTGCTGCTCAGAAACAAGAAAAACAACCCTGGGGTGGGGAAATAACGAGGCAGCAGATGAAAACGATACTTTTTTGTGAATATGTAATAGAATGAGGCATGCACGCTTGCCAATTTAAAAAACTGACAAGATGAAAGGAGAAATCTCTTTTTTTTTTCTTTCCGAAATTCTTCTCAGCATAAGAGGAACCAGTAAATTTAAATATCTAAAAACCTTTAATATTTTTACCAGTCAATACCAAATAAAGCTAGAAGCTACAACTCAAAAAACACCAAGACCAAACAATGTTTTACATTCTATTTTCCGGGCATGGCAAATAATCTAACAAAACGTTTGGGGGACAATATCAAATGCCAACCAAAGTCAACAACAAAAACAACGAGGTGTTCTTACTATTAAGTAAGAGGCACTCGTACGTCAGGCGTTGGGTGCTAAAGTGTGGATGGTTGTTGTTGAGCTCTGGTGTGATGTCGGGTGTCGTTTACTTGGGACCCTACCTGCTGGGCATAGCCACGAAACATGGGGTTGACCAGTTTGATGCCATGAGACAGGTTGGTAGGGACCACGTAGCTGGGCCTAGCGTGAGGGAAAGAAAACAGAGATGGTTTGAATGATGGGCGATTGTTAATTGTTTCATTGGGGCAAATTGAATCGGCCCAATGTCGCACATTAAGGTTCTCTGTTGTATAATCAAGTAGAAACATAAATTGTAAATGAATCTTGTTCCTAATAACTGGTAACTGTGTTATTGGTGACTGGTGACAGCTTCACATTCATTACATGCATCATTTCTTAGCCAGCAGGTGCAAAAAGAGATTTTCTAAATAGCTCTATATCCTCAAGTCATATTCAATAAGTCATCACGATCAGGGGATTCACTAGAAATAACACAAGATTGTGATGTTTTTATGACAACATGCCTTCGTTTCCATACAGTACATGGCTTACCGTTTTTTATGCCAGAGCTCAGAGATGAGTTTCTGGTAGCTCTTGCACAGCGCTGGTTTCTTATCTGTTCGGACTAGTCCACTACAGTCCAGGAAGAACTGGGTGAGAGGAGGGCTAAAGGGCAGAGAGGACAGTAGGACACAATTAGAACATACATTTCCCATAATTCGGTTAAAGGACCTCAAAAGGAAATACTCTCACCAATTGGACAGGGCTTGAAGGGCTGCATTCATATAACATGAGTTTCCAATATTTTTCATTCCGGTCAACCCTAGAAACAACACAATAAAACAACAACAACGATATGAGAAGACGCCAGGTGTTGATGTGATAGAACTACAGTACAGTACACAAATGGGTGCGAGATAAATATAATAGGCCTACTTTGTCACCATGTCACAATTATGAAAGCCAGTGCCTGATACCTTAGACCAGTGGTTTTCAACCAGTGGTCCGAGGACCACCAGTGGTCCTTGAGAGGGTTCAAGGGGGTCCCCAGCTAAGTTGGTTAACCAGATGAAAAGTTGGTTACCCAGATGCAACTCTTGAGAGCGTAAAGATGAAACCAAATGGACCCTTGCGATTCCATTTGGTTTTATGTTTACACTCTCAAGAGTTAAGATATTTATCATCTGAATTAGCCCAAGTCTACACTAGAACAGGGGTTTTCAACCTTTTTGATACCAGGGCCCACCATTTATTCAGCATTTGAGCCACGGACCACCATTTGAGAACATTTTAGCCCCACAGCTAAAGATTTCTTTTGCTGAAGATGATGAATATTTTAACTCTTGAGAGTGTAAAAATGAAACCAAATGGACCCGCCAGGGTCCATTTGGTTTCATTTTTACGTTCTCAAGAGTTACATCTGGTTAACCAACTTAGCTGGGGACCACTGGTGGTCCCCGGACCACCTGTTGAAAACCCCTGCACTAGGAGATTAATGTATGTATTAGTTATAAACACACCCCGAGGTTTGATCTCATCCTCCTCTGACTCGGATCCTTCATCCTCTGCCACAGCAATTGGTACTGCTTTTATTGGGTGACCAGTAGGTGGCGGCATTGCATCCTATAGGGAAACAATTTGGTCAGGAATAATTTGAGCTAGCCCAAAACATCAGCATTTCAATAGAGGGTAATGTAGGTCAAATATGAGGTCATCATTATATCCAGAGGCTATGTGGGAAGACTGAGAATGCCTATTGAGTGGCACAAAAAAAATGACATCCATCAGATCTGATTACATATGTTAAGCAACGTTAAGTCATTTTCACACCAAAAGGGTCAAGACTTTTTTTTTTTTTTTTTTTTTTTACACATTAACTCTGATTTGTGATAATACGGTATGACTTGTTGCACGTTGACCCATGCTGACACAAGTGTTCCAAAGCAATTCAACTGAGGTAAGTCATTGGACCAAATCACACCAAAGGGTAAAAAAAAGTTTTAGCCTTAACTCTTGCGTTTGGGGTTGCATTGTAACCCTTTGGTGCTAAAAAAAAAAAACGGCTTTAAACATTATTAAATTCACTCGGCCACTTAATTTGCCATTCACTTTACGTGTGCACATACTCTATTATATATCAGAGAAACAACAAAGTAGACAGATGGGGGAAAAGTGTAATTAATGATGAGCAGATCTGACCTTCTTCACGCGAAGCCGTACCTGCTCCATGGCTTTACAGTGGTGGGGTGTGTTAGCAACAGGCACCAAGGCTGGTGGTCTCTGCTCCAGAAAGACCTCCCTCTCACACACATAGCACCAGATCCTGAACGTGGTCAGGTTCACGGTCAGGTTGTGCTTCTTAGACTGTGTACAAACACGCGCGCGCGCGCGCGCGCACACACACACACACACACACACACACACACACACACACACACACACACACACACACACACACACACACACACACACACACTTCAATACCTTGGATGGAGGAGTGGAGGAGGTAAATTCTTTCGGGGGAACAAATGAAGAACTTTTCCCATCTTTCAATAAATTAATGAATTTATGAAAGTAAGAACTTTTTACCTGTGCGTGCAAGGTGCTGTGGTCACAGTATGATTCTCCACAACCAACATATGGGCAGTCATTCTGCATCACAGAAGCGACACATTGGATAAGTTATTATACAGTACATGTATACCATAGTGTGGTGAAACAAATAAGTGTATTGTATGTCTGAGCGACGTAGAAGCACAGATTCCTGCACTGTCCTGTTTGCTGCAAATTAAGAAATGTGTTGACAGCCACAATGTTTCAATAGGCAGACCTTCTCCATGTTATCATATTAAACCAAATAAACAGGGCAGATAAACAATATTCAATATGCAGCTCAAGTATTATACTTGATGGTGGTGGTGGTTGGGTGCCTGCCTTACTGCTGATTTGGGGGGATATAAACGGTCCACCCTGGTAAGGTATGCACATGCACACACTTTACAGTGGGGGGACACGCAACAGGCCAACAGAGGAAGCCCCCCTTCCCCCCTCTTGATTGGATGAAGGCTTTGCCACCCAAAGCCCAAACTGAAACTAGGGCTTTTTGACTCCTGTAGCTGTAGTTCACTGGGGATAGGGAGGAACTAATGATATGGCCACTCCAGCACACAATATAGTAGGGAGGGTTATCACAAAAAAAAAGAAAAACAAATGTGAGTTTATTTGAACTAAGTGAAATCACTGGATGTACCGTCAGTTTATTTAGTCCTAATTGATACTGTAGTATTTACTCCAATGTATAGCCTACATAAGATGATGTTTGTACCTAGAACAACATGTAGTGAGGGCAACAACAGAGATGTCAGTTATTTCTCTACTTCATCTACTCCAAAAGGTATATTTAAAGAGATACATTATTTTCATAGGGGATATAGTTACGGGGCGACTGTTGATCAGGAGTTAGAGCAGTTGAGGTCAGTCCAATGATCCGTGGGTCGGAGGTTTGAATCCCACTCCTCCTGTCTACATGTCAAGGTGTCCTTGGGCAAGACACTGAATCCCAAATTGCTCCCGATGTGCCGAATCAGTGTATGAATTGTGTGAATGCACAAATGTTATATACTATTTTTTTTTTTTTTGTTTTTACATAAAGATACATACTGTAACTCAGTAAAGTGTCAGACATTTGAAATGTTTCCTCCCCTACAGTTCCTACCTCCAGACAGGCCCACAGGTTTGGCCCACCTGCTCCACATGACTGGCAGGTTCCCTACGAAGAAAGGCAATGTGAATGATTATTAAGTATTAGGAATACTGCTACAATAGTAATAATAATGTGACACATTTTCCAGAAGAGCAATGCAAAAGGTGAGGCAAAATATATAAATAAAATAAAATAAAAACGCACCTTGGATTTCTGCAAGAGTTCCTCCTTGGTCACCTCCCCTATGGAATCCAGGTGGGGACAGATGTCTTGGTCAGCCATATTAGTTCAATCTCCTCAATAATAGAGATCTAAAAACTCTTGAGATTTAAAAAGAAATCTTGTTAACTTGCTGTTTTTATGGCAAGCTGTGGTAGCTAACGCTTAGCCAGAGCCAGAGCTACGGTATATCTATGTACTGCCCTGTGCATCATAATCAACATAACATGACCCAGCAAGGACTTTTAGTAGGTATGATTGCTTTGGCCATCTGTGCTAATTATCTACTAAACCACACATATGTTTCACACCATCATAGAAACGTCTAGCTTTCATCAGAAAATGTGACAGCTCTTCAGATTTAAACGGCCTTGTTTCCATAGCGAACTATCGCTATGAAAATGGCTGTTGGAGCTCTAAACGACGCCATCGCAACGACGCGTGCACAATAACAGAAAATAAGATGCAAAAAACAGTCTCGATTATATCGGGTATGTGTTGTTGGTTCTTGTAATAAAGGTGATGTTTGCGGTAGATCGACTCTAGATCCTGTCTGTCTGAGAAGCGGCTGACGCGATGCGACTGTCCCCGCCCCTTCAAAACACAGCAGTTGCGTAAATTGCGTCACATTCTCATCATAGTCCCAGAGCCAACTAGTCTAAACGTTGCGACATTGAGGGGCCAGAAACCGAGCGCCCGAGCCGCTGTTCAAGAGTTCATGCTGCCAGAGTAGGGACAAACTGTAGCATTGGCTGGCTATGTTGTAGGACAAACTGGAGTGGAAATTTGGAAATACATTGTTTTCAACGAGGGCGCCGCGGCGCAAATAAGAGCTATTTTAGGCATGTGTGCAACATGATGACAACTACTACAACTACAACTTTTGAAATATACTACAAATCAATCTAAAATAAAGTGATTTTATTTTAGATCATTTAAAGCTGGGCTGTTGCCTGAGTCCAATGCATATGTACAGTATGTATGCCTTCATCTTATTTGTAGTCCCCATTTTCATTAGAAGTCTATGTAGAAGAGCCGCCATTGGACTGGCCCCATGAAGTGAACGGATTTTGCGGCTCTGTCTCATCCTAGTCCCTCGGGGTAGTGGTTCCCAAATTGGGGTCCTTGAGGGAGTCTCGAGGGATGGAGTCTCCAGCTAAAAGCTAAATGATAGTTTAGGAACCAAATAGGTGGAAAGCCTGGCGATGCGAGGTTAGGACCCTGGTCCCTTTTGGCCTAGATATCTAACTCTGAAGTGTACAATACATTTTAACCACGGGCCACCACATTTGAGGACATTTTCAACACACAGACAGAAAACTAAAGATTATTTGCTTTTGTCCACAGGCTGGATTTGAGAAACAAAACAATCAAACCGACAGATCAAAACAACCATTAATCTTCTACACTCTCTAGGTAGACTTGGGCTAATTCGACTTTACATCATTTAGCCTGGGGACCTGCTGGAACCCTCTCAAGGGCCACTGGTAGTCGTGCCCCGGACCACTGGTTGAAAACCACTGCTCTAGACTAATAATTCAGATCAAACCAGGGCCCTTTAGATTAAAATGGTAGAAAATCACCGCTAAAGCCTAAGAAATCTTAATTAATGTGGGGCCTTCCTTGGCATATATATATTTTTTAATGGGGATCCGCGGGCTAATTAGTGTCAATTTGGGGGTCTTGACGTAGAAAAGTTTGGGGATCACTGTTCTAGAATCAGTTCTACAGCTGTAAGTGCATAGTGCAGACAAATGCAGAAGACTTATGAAATCTGACCCTGGGTCCGCTTCCACCAGGTTTCCGGTGTATGGTCTACACGCCGGGGTACTAAAAGTGGAAGATCTACAAGCTCAGTGTGAGTAGCGGACGCAGCGAGCTATGAGTTTATAGATCTGCTCTACGTCATCACTCCGCGAGCCTCGCGATACTGTAAAGTTACCCACAATTCCCCCGTACGTTCTTTTCTATCCGAACCATCATGGTAAGATGATGTTATTAGAATTTATCCGTTTGCATCGGTGTCTTATCTACGTTTTTATATCGAATTGAATACAACCATCGATGTAGTTTAAGTTAACGATACGTTCTATGCCGATATGGCTGCTTTATGTGTCGCGGTTTTTGTAAAAATGCATTTTAAACTGCGAGGTGTTATGGTCATTAGTATACGGTGACTACAGTTCAAGACGCGGGCGTAAACGTCTTATATTTGCAATTTAATTAAACCAACATTTATACATGGGTCATTAAACGTTGTACACGTCGGTAGTTTTCTTATGTTCTGTTATACGGCTGTTAAACTATAGAACAGGCGTTTTGCCGGGTTCGGCCGACTACAGGCCGGGTCTTGTCAGTCCTCCCACTTGGCTAGCTCCAACAGTCCTACACACAGTACACTTATGTTGGAACTGCACGTGCATACATTTTTAGGTTAAAGTTAGCCGGTAGGTTTGCTGAAAGACTGACTTCCTTACTAGTAAATAACTGCCCAGGTCATTGATGTACATCATC
Source organism: Benthosema pterotum (assembly GCA_039105355.1). NCBI lineage: Eukaryota > Metazoa > Chordata > Actinopteri > Myctophiformes > Myctophidae > Benthosema > Benthosema pterotum. The sequence goes on from CM076985.1 coordinate 34,684,306, forward strand.
CTGCCTCAGCAGAAGTTGTCCAACCCTCAAAACACTTGATTTGACGATGCTTAGACCCAGCGTTTCTCATTCCCTGAACAGGGAGGGGGGGGCTCTTGTCGTAAACGGGGAGTAATCTGTTCTATTGACAGTTCTGGCAACATAAAATTACAATTTGCATTGTACTGTAAATGCCACCCTGAATCACTTATGAGGATCAACAATGAAGCTTATAGGAGCTAGGAGTGCTTGTCTTAAACTTCAATGATGACTTGAATGTGAATGGTTGTCTTCGGAATCCTCTGAGTGAAAGTTGACCGAGAGAAGGTGTACTATAATTTCTGAGCATAGACCACACTAGTCTTAACCATAGCCACTTATAATCTTACATAAAACGATGGACCTTTATTATTTTTCCCTGTGTGAAAGTTATCTTAAAATCTGCTTCAGTCAGTGCTGTTTGATTCTTATACTTGTGTGCTTGCTACTTTAATCTCTTTAGCCTAAGGGAAAGAAGGCGAAGGGGAAGAAGGTGGCACCTGCCCCTTCTGTGGCCAAGAAGCATGAGGTCAAAAAGGTTGTCAACCCCCTCTTTGAGAAGCGCCCCAAGAACTTTGGCATTGGTAAGTATTATTTGAGTTCTTGCTTTTTGCAGTCTAGTGCAAATGATGTAAAAGAATATTTGCTATCTTAAAACATATGATGACAAACCACCAAGATCGCTGATGCACATGAGACTGAACAGGCTGCGTAATTATCCACTATTGATGAAGCAACTAAACTCAATCTTTGCCCATCCCTTAACAGGTCAGGACATTCAACCTAAACGTGATCTGACCCGCTTCGTCAAATGGCCGCGCTACATCCGCCTTCAGAGGCAGCGTGCCATTCTGTATAAGCGCCTGAAGGTCCCTCCTGCAATCAACCAGTTCACCCAAGCTCTGGACCGCCAGACAGGTCAGCTGCAAAACAAACTGTCGTAATGGTCTTCAAACTGTATTTCAGGGTTTTTAACTTTAAAAACTTTGACAGGAAAGCTTGAGTGCAGTGTTACTTATCCGGGGTTTATTTATGGATGTTTTAAATGCAATTTTTCTTCAAAGGTCTAATGCTGTGCAAATGATGTAAAGAATATTTGCTATCTTATGTCCAATGATGACAAACCACCAAGATCGCTGATGCACATGACCGACAAACCTGCACCTCGAAATTAGAAGTTAGCTGCAAGCTTGCAACAGTTGACCTTGAGCGTTTAGATTTTTAGGCCATTTAATATATGACCTGCCTGTAATGAGTATCACAGTATTGGAAGGGGTTCTTAAAAGTTGTACTGTGCCTTTTCACCATAGCAACACAGGTGTTCAAGTTGGCCCACAAGTACAGACCAGAGACAAAGCAGGAGAAGAAGCAGAGACTGCTGGCTCGTGCTGAGCAGAAGGCCGCAGGAAAGGGAGACACGCCAACTAAGAGACCTCCTGTGCTCCGTGCAGGTGAGATGCTGGAACTGAGAGGAAATTTCACCTTATTCGGTTTACCTGAAACCTTATCGAGTCATACTGCTTTCTCCAGTCTTCCACTTAATGAATCACTTTAGATTAACCATATGTTTAGTTCAGAGGTGGTCATTTGCAATGATGTTTGAATTTCTTCACCTGAATCCTCCATGTGGTTCAATATGAGCTTTTTAACCCTGAGCAGAGACCACTCTTTGGATCCATCATACGCAATTAATGCATCACTTTTCTTCTAAAGCTTAACATGCATGCTTGAGGTGTGGAAAGTTTCTGAAGCTTTAAACTTGCTTTCAGTCTCCATTAGACTGAATTTATGCAAGTGATGGGATGGATGTTGAGTTAATCTAGGAATACTTATTGATGCAGACACTGGTGAAATCAGTGCTAGGTGAATGTTTAGCTGACTGTTAAAAATATGCTAGACTGAATTTAAGTGATAGGATGGATGTTAAGTAAATCTAGGAATGCTTATTGATAGAGACACTGGTCAAATCATTGTTGGGTGAATGTTTTGCTGACTGTTAAAAATGTCTGTCCCTAGGTGTGAACTCTGTCACAACTCTGGTGGAGAGCAAGAAGGCCCAACTAGTGATCATCGCTCATGATGTGGATCCTATTGAGGTAAAACTATCTACAGTGGATGTGTGTAATGTCGAGACATAATTCAGTGCATAGTGATCATTTGCAATGATGTTTGACTATATACAACCGAATCCTCCATGTGGATCAAATTAGGAGCTTTTTAACCCTGAGCACACTAGTGATTGCTATAAGCACAATTGAATTGCAAATGGGTGTTTATCCTGCAATTGGATGTTTGACCTTGTTAGATATTTAACACAATTTGAAACAAATTACTTAAATTGTTTATCTGTTTTTGTTTACTTTTCCTAGCTGGTTGTTTTCCTGCCTGCCCTCTGCCGCAAAATGGGTGTTCCATACTGCATTGTGAAGGGCAAGGCTAGGTTGGGAAGGCTGGTGCACAGAAAGACCTGCACATCAGTGGCCTTCACCCAGATTAACCCGTAAGTACATTCGTGCTACTAGATATGTGCACACAAATTAGAAGGCGGAAATGGAAGCTTTTTAGTTGGTGGACCGGACTGTATGTAAGTCTTTTCATGCACTGTGGCATTGCTGTTCTTAGATCGGTGTGGACGGCCCTTCACTGGAAATATTTAGGGATGCTTTAGGAACGTTGCTCCCCAGAATGGTTGGCACATTGTTGGCTAAACCATATTTTAGTTAATATGTGGTCACTTGCAATGATGTTTGAATTTCTTCACCTGAATCCTCCATGTGGATCAACATAGGAGCTTTTTAACCCTGAGCGGAGACCACACTAATGAGCACAAGTATAAAATGTCTAATTTAGTGGATAAAATGCTATGTTTTCAATAGACCGGGGGGGAAACACATTACAGCACTTCATGTTTTGAAGATTACGCTTGCTTTATTAGCATTTTTTTAGTATGTGCAGCCTAATTGGTGTCTGTTTTCTGTGTTTATGAATGGCCAAAAGTCAATTATTTGTAAAACGCTCCAACTTGTGACCCAGCCTTCTTCCAGGTGACTTATTGCTTTTGTTTTTTCACAGTGAGGACAAGGGGGCACTTGCAAAGCTCGTGGAAGCCATCAAGACCAATTATAACGACAGATACGACGAGGTGAGATTTCATCTGATGACCTATATTAAACAAATGTATTGACATGGGTTCCCTTGGTTTGGAATGTGTTCTCAAAAGATGTGCACTTTATATACTGTACTTGTGGTGCCAAGGTGGTCATTTGCAATGATGTATGAATTTCTTCACCTGAATCCTCCATGTGGTTCAATATGAGCTTTTTAACCCTGAGCAGAGACCACACTTTGGGTATAACTATTAGTTATACATGCATCTGTCATGTCGTCCATTCTGTGTATGTTACATGACTAGTTATTGAACCTACTATAACTTTGTATGATTGTCTGTTTTCCAGATCCGTCGTCATTGGGGAGGCAACATCCTTGGTCCCAAATCCACAGCCCGTGTCACAAAGCTGGAAAAGGCAAAGGCCAAGGAACTGGCCACCAAACTTGGATAAATGTACATTTTTTGAAATAAATGCCTCTCAACCAGAATTGGTTAATTGTCTTATGTTGTGCTTTATGATGCATTTACAACATTCTTTGCTTAGGAAGACATAGTTTTGTGCATTTGGCCTTTGGTTCATGGTACTAAATGTGAATCCTAAGTATGTTAATTAAATGGATGCTTGAAATGACTGGAACCCAGGTTATTGTAGTCCTACTTGATGAGAAAAGATACTATGCTAAAAAGTCCTTTTGATGATTTACAGTATCTTGGTCATGCATACATGAGGGCAACTAATTTCCCATTACTGCAAACCAGAACAAATTTGAGTCAAAGATGCCCTCTTTGCTAGAAACCCTTACTCAACATTCCATATTTAATCAAGTCAAAGGGAATCAGCAATATGATTTTTTTTTTTTTCCTTTGCCCCTTTCTCATAACAGGTGAAATTTGCCCAACACCAGTGTTGGGGAAATATTTAAGTAATATCTTCACTTTTTACATTACTTAAATCTACCGGTATTACTTTCCAAAGCACCTGCAAAGGAATAAATGTACAAAATCTAGTGACGCCTTATAAATCTGTCCTTTAAGTTGCCTTGTGTGCACAATGCTGCTGTGGGTTAGGATCTACAAACTAAAGTGCATCTGTGTTCATAGCTTGCTTGTAAATCTGTTTTATTTTAACATCAAGCTCAAAGTAATGGTGTTTTGGTAGAGAAATAACCTTTTACAGCAATACTCTTGCTGTAAAAGGTATTACAGTAATATGTAACTTACATACTTCCCAACACCGACCTGTAGAAAGCCAGGAACGTGGCCAGGGAAATTTGTCACTGGAGAATAAAGTTACTGAAAGACCAGCCTACAGACAATTTGAAAGTTGCAAGATAATTGTAAATGGACAGTTGGTACTCAAATGGACTGTTATAGATCTGTAACTCTTGAGTGTAAAATGAAACCAAATGGACCCATGCAGGTCCATTTGGGTTCCATTTGGCTTGGTTCTTTTTACGCTCAAGTCAAATTATATTTAAATCTGAATTACTTAATTTTCAAGGATCTGCACATTTAAAAAATGTAGAAGAATTGTTATTTTGACCAACACCTAAATTGTGGACAAAAACTTTAAATGCTTAGTATTGGGTCTGAGAGAATAAACTCAAATGGTGGTCCATGGCTAAAATGCAGAATAAATAGTGGGTCCTCATATGAAAAAGGTTGAAAACCCCTGGTCTAGGTGAAAATCACTCAAATTATGTGCATGCAAGGTAAGAATGTGATGCCTTTATTAAAGACAAAGTAGGTAGTAATATTGAAGGAATTTCACTGCAATTATCACTTTAAGCTAAACCTGATTTGAACAATAAATGAAAATATATGCTTTGATACTAGAACATTTTAAAGCAATTCAAAACAAGACTGAACATAGAATATGAAAAGTTCCAACCATTCACTTTAATACAGCCAGAAAGCCCCAAGTCATTCTGATTAGGGCAGCAGTGGCTTTAGGAAGCCCAGTTAGAGACGTTTTCTGCTTTCATCACTGGCTGCATGTGTCCTTTAGCCACCAAACACCTATTCATTTACATGTTTGCCTTCATCGCCTTTAGAATGGTTGAATACAATTCATATTTCTAAACCAATTTGATGAAAGTACTGGAATGAGTTTGACGCTCCAAAATGTAGTTAAATATTACACAATTTTATTTAAAATCTCTTTCATCTAGATGGCTGTAGTTCATAGAATCTTTTTGATGAACTTTGCAAACCACATGTATGAAGTTGCAGCACACAGACCATACCTGGGGAAAGAAGTAAGCACAAATCATTATTTCAAAAACATTGAATTGAAAATTAAGACAATTTTGTGTCTTCAGTGGTGGCCTTTGGTAATTTCAAGCTATTGTCCCTTTTACGGGCACATCATCTGGGGAAAATAACTCAATGGTAATACAATGTTATAATTCTGAACCTACCATGTCATTATGTACTGCATGTGTTCATTCCTCAGGGTAACCCTGGTCTGTCCACCTATTGGTCCTCCAGGAATGGTGCTGCCTGCAAGAAAACAAAATTATGCTGATGCCATCTTCTTCTGTCCTTTCAGTTTTAATGTAAATAATTGTGTTCTTCAAATTTAGATTTAGGATTTAATTTAATTTATATAATTAAGGAAATATTAAAATGAGGGGGGGAAATAACATCCTAGCATCCTACTGCTTTAAAACTAAGATTTCATAATGGGTTAAAGAGGTCATACCAAAGTCTGCATCAATGAAGATGGGCTCGGCACCGGTGACGGCAGCCATGGCCTCGAGATCGCGATAGTGCCAGCGGTTTCTCGCTGCATCATTGTGTGGAACAAAAGGTTTTCGGAGTTCCGTCAGCCTTACTATCCCTACCACGTTTACCTCTCCTTCCACCTGGAATAACAATGAAAAGCACCTACTAAAACCCATATTGAATGATACCAGACTTCTGGAAAACTGATTAAGAATATTACTACATATTCTTTTGCATAACAAAATGGACATTGCACCTTTGGAATGCATTTGGAATACAAATACTCTGCATGTTTGGTTATTGCTACAAATTCACCATTTACCTGTCCTTTTTCCCTCGTCTCGGGTCTTATCTTCCTCTTGGGGACATATCCTCTGTTCACCAAGATCTTGACTCTGTTTGAGTGAAAAGTGAGAATATATTAGTGGTGGAATTTGAAACTTCTTAACTCATTCTTAATAATTGTTTCTAACATTTCTGTTATTACAGCGGGCAATCATTGTAGAATTACAAGCTAGCTACTGATCAAAATAGTTGATGCTTACCCCAGGTCGGTACAGTAGAATGGAGTGATGACATTTGCTCCAGTTTCTCCACTGGAGGACAGTCTTCCAGCCTCTCTGGCCTCCTTCTCTGGGTCAACCGGTGACCGGGGCAGTATATACAGCTCCTGTGAGTGGTCATACTGTCCTCGAACCGTCACCCTTCTGTATTCTAGGTTATTTAGCTCAATAAGACTGGGAACCAAAGACACACTTGATTAACACAACTGTTACTTTATGCTTTCTCATACAATTGTGTGTGACTGTCTGTACCGTAAATATCTGATCTGCAAGCTCACTACAGGGCACATTATATAATGATATCTGATATGCTTACTCGATAGGAAGAGGAACAGGCTCTGCCGTAGTAAGACTTCTCAGGTCTTCAATGAGTTGCAATTTCCACTGACGCCGTTTGACCTTGTGAAGAGGAGGAAGAGTACACAATGACTGACTTGAGGGATATTCAGTCACCAAAACAGCAGTAAAGATACAGTTACAAAGCAAGAAAAGTACCATAGATATCTGTGACAGTGCGATGTGGGTGAAAGAAAAGAAAGGGAACATTTTCATTTGAGTATGCAACTCTAAAAGTGTGACTGTATTGTATTGTATTCCACCGAAAGTGTGTCTTCAAACCACTGAATTGATTAAACATCTAAAAAAGCATACAGCGGTACCTGCCATGTTCCAAGGCCAAACGTTGTTGCAGGAATCAGAAGGAGGAACCATTTGAGAAATGAGTCCTCTCCCTTTTCAGTACGGGTGGCTGTGGTACTTGACTGCCGCACAAATGACAAAAGCTTTCCTGGATGGAAAATTTAAACAAAGACGGGCAAAGGACAGTGAGTATTGTGTGCACTTTACTATACGTACGCCCATGTTCATTTCAGTAGGATTTTGTTCATCCCTATTTACCTTCTGTATGTTTGAAAATGTACTGCCTGGGCAGGAGAAGAGTCCTCTTGATGTAAATGACATTTGTCTGCAAAAAGAACAGTTCATTTGTAATTATTGATCATTCTGTGCGATTGAATGGCTAATACTGTATGCATCAATCATATATAGTAGCCTCGATCACAAGAAAAAATAAATACATAAATATAGCTGCAAGCAGCAATAAAACGGGATCAAGCAAGCAGCAATAAGGAGTAAGAACAATACGCACAAATAAGCCATAGAAACATGGGAGCCTGAACTTCAGAAATACATCAGGTAATTATGTGTGAGACTGACTCACATTGTAATCTGGTGTGACTGAGTGAATGATTGGTGAGCTGTGAGTGAGTGGTGAACTGAGCTATGAACTGTCATTAGTGACAACATGGCCGAATAGTGACAGTCAAACAGCCTTGCCCAGCCATGAGGCCCATAGGGCAGGTGCCTATCTCCTGTTTCTGTAGCATGAGGCAGCTTGATGTACAAGTACACCCTCTGGACATGACGCTAGTATGACACAGGGTCTTACCCCCAATCCATCCCTTGATGCTGAGTGCCAAGCAGGGAGGCATTGGATCCCGTTTTTAGAGCCTTTGGTATGACCCGGCCGGGAATCGAACCCCGGCCTCCCAGTCTCAGGGCGGACACTCTAACCACAAGGCCACTGATTTGGTGAATGAGTAAATGATTGGTGAGCTGTGAGTGAGTGGTGAACTGAGCTGTGAACTGTCATTAGTGACAACATGGCCGAATAGTGACAAAACACAACATGGCCGAATGGTGACAACCACCATTACATTGAGTTTTACCCTGGGTTACACATAGAACCATGAACTTAGATGTAGAAGACCACATGAGATTGTGCATGATTGACTCATATTACTAGGTGTCCGTGCCGGGATTTGAACCCAGGAACTCTCATTTCCAAGTCATGCGCTCTACCAATGAGGCTACCCAACAGACACAAGACGTACTGGAAACAACACACACATTCAGTGGACTGCTTGGTAAATGGTAAATGGTGCATTTATATAGCGCCTTTATCCAAGGCGCTTTACATAGATTGTGCATCACATTCACCCATTCACACACACATTCATACACTGATGGCAGTGGGACAGGGACACATCGACACTAACTCTGCAGGAGCCGGGATCGAACCGGCAACCTTGTGGTTACCATCCGGTTACTCTACCTCTGAGCCACTACCGCTCCTTAAATATGCACAAATAAGCCATAGAAACATGGAAGAAATACATCATGTGATTGTGGAAACACAGCAGGGTTTTTGGAGACTCAGACTTTGTATTGTCAGCAGTGGGACTTGAACCCTCAATCTTGTGTTCCGAAGTCAGGCACCCTACCGACTGAGCTATCCTGGCACAATGATTTGCTTAGTTGTTGTCATCAATGAAACAACCCAACAACACGCCACCAAGCAGTAAGCAATATGAACAATATGCACAATTCAGCAGTCAGAGGGTGGAGCTTAGTGGTCAAAGTGACAAATGGAAACTAGAATATTCGCAATTTAAAAATTGCAAAGTGTGGTTGCCGTTGTCGCTTGCCCCCCGCAGCTCCCCCCATATTGTCACTTGCCCCCCGCAGCCCCCCCCCATACTGCAGTACAGTATGCCCCCCCCCCATACTGCAGTACAGTATGCCCCCCCCCATACTGCACCGCAGTATGGCCCCCCACACTGCGGTGCAGTATGGCCCCCCTATACTGCACATTGCGGTGCAGTATGGCCCCCCCACACTGCGCACTGCGGTGCAGTATGGCCCCCCCACACTGCGCACTGCGGTGCAGTATGGCCCCCCCACACTGCACACTGCACACTGCACACTGCACACTGCACACTGCGGTGCAGTATGGCCCCCCCATACTGCACACTGCGATGCAGTATGGGCTTCAGCCAACTCCCGACCCCGTTGGCAACTACACCATGGTACATAGCGTTGTACAAAACGGTTTGCACACCTGCTTGTATAGCAAGCACCATGCAGCTCTAATGAGTGCTCCATCTCTGGTGTGTGTGTGTGTCTACATCAGTTCCCATTGTTGTACAACCAGAGGAATATAATTAAAATAGAGCTTGGAATTGAAATGATAGTTTAATAATCTCTAATTAAAAGTGGAACAATACAGCTTAAAATTGGAACGATACAGTTTAATAATCTCTGACTAATATTGGAATGATACAGTTTGAAATTGTCGCAATACAGTTTACTAATCTAAAAATGGAACGATACAGTTTGTAATTGAAACAATATAGTGTACTATTCTCTGACTAAAATTGGAACGATACATCTTAAAATTGAAATGATAGTTTAATAATCTCTCACTAATATTGGAACAATACAGCTTGAAATTGGAACGATGTAGTTTACTACTCTCTGAGTAAAATTGGAATGATACAGTGTGAAATTAGAACAATACAGTTTACTAATCTCAGACTAAAAATGGAACGATACAGTTTGAAATTGGAATGATACAGCTAAATTGTTCGAATTTCAGTCAGAAAAGATTAGAACGATGCAGTGCTTTGTGCTTTATAGCAGTGGTTTCCAACCTTTTTGAAACCACGGCCCACGACCTAAAGGACCTACAATGCAATGCAATCTAGCTAGCCTGAAAAAAAAACCCACATATATTTATATATATTAAAGGTGTTGGCGTTAACACGTTAATGCGTTAACGCATTAATGCATTAATCTCGTGTTAACACAGCCGTGCGTTAATGGCGTCAAAAAAATTAACGCGAGATTAACACACTGACGATGGCTGTCCTCGGTGCGGCAGGCCACAGAAGTACTTTACGTCCACACACAAACACAGTGATGGTGTGTACAAAAAATGCAAACCGGCTTGTACAACAAACATTTGTTGTGCAAATCAAAAATCCAGCCAGAAAATCAGGCATGAGCATTTTTCAAACTGCTTAAAATGGCAGACACTCTGGGGGTGGAGCTTACCGGTCAATGTTACAGATGTGTTCCACATGAATCAAGGAACATGTAGAAACAAGTCCCATGATTTTTGGCCAAACGAGGCCCGAGTTATGGTTTTTCAAATGTTTCAGTTTCAAAGAATTGTTATAGCGCCCCCATTTGAGCAATTGGAGTAAGACTGGTTTTGCTGCTATTTGGCATCCCCCTCTACCAAACTGTAAAATCTCATAAACAGATTACTTTGCATGTGTAGATTAGGGATAATAGAAGAATTTTCACAAACAAGCAATTTTCATTGGCTCGTAAAAACATCATTTTTTTCACTGAAAACAAAATTCACACCCATTTCATGTTTGTATGGCTTCAAAGTTCATGTGTAGGTCATTGTTATGCATTTTGATCAAAGATTGTAGGAGAAGAGACATTTTAACTGTTTTACATATAATTCAAGATGGCGGTTCATCTAAAGGTCAGAGGTCAAAAGTAAGAATACAAAAGTTGTTCGGCATAAGCAGACGCATAAGTGAATATAAGTTACATTTCTGAGAGTCGAGCAGTTCATGAGTTATGAGTGTTTAAAGTTTGCAATTTCAGTTGAGTGCTATAGCGCCACCATTTGACCAGTGGTCACAGGCTTCGCATCATCACCGTTTGGCATCACCCTCTACCAGATTACCAATTTTCGCGAAAACCGACTGCACGGTTCAGCCAGAACAGCTATTTCTGGTGGAAGGAGGAAAAAAGAGACAAAAACAAGAAGGGATCAAGGTCCACTTCGTGGACTGCTTGATCCCTTAATAAATACATAAATAAGGGTGAGATTAACATGCTTTCATTTCAGGGAGTGCTTCAACAATATATTCTGAGCTCCATCTGCTGATTCTGCTCTGCTCTCCATGTGACAACATTCAACCACTAGGTGTCGCACTTGCACCACCTCTGCTGCACATTATTCTTTTTACATAGAAATGCATTTCCATATAAACATACATTATGACATTTGACTCTCCATCTCCACTGTAGTGTACAGACCACCCAAAACTGCAAGGATATTCATGCCACCCCTCTGTCATTTTTGTCTACAAGACAACGTATATCCTTGTATGTGCCATGTAAAACTAGCCTTGGACCAGTAGATGTAGTAGACTATTTGATCGACTCTTTCAGACATTTGCACATCTATGATCCATGATAGATACTAAAGCAAGAGAAAGGTCAATAAAATACATACATCTATGATAGCCTTGATCCCAGGCTATAATGTAGATGGGATAGGAAATAGGAAAGAACCTTGAGCTCTTACATGAACACACATATTATTAAATAAATATAACATTAATAAACAACTCACGTTGCTTTTTAACGTCCTCAGCGTCCCGATGGAATACGCCAGCATCGATTTCAAATAGGTCATATTTATTAATAATCAGAACACCAAAAAATGAGGGTAAATTAACAACTACATGTTGTTGAATAACATACACCGACACACAGGGGGGGGGTGTTTTTTAATGTTACCACTTCCGGTTCAGCGTCAGAACAATCTACGAACGTCGGTGTCGCGCGCGCGTGAAATATCAGATCTATAAGCCAACAACACGCTATTAATGGCTCTTCCGCGACGCCATGTGAGCTTGTAGATCTGTCCGTTTTCGGCAGCAGGTTTAAGCCACGCCCATAGGTCTGTACCCACGTGTTGGTTGACTTCAGACAGCAGCTCCCAGTCCGTTTTGTTTCTCGTGTGAATCTCTAATCTTTTAGTATTACTTTTGTTTAATTTGCAACTCGGAAGTTTACAGTCACGTTCGATTTTGTCGAGATGGATCTTCTTGCAGCGAAAGACTCGTATATTCAGAAGATGGCGAGCAGAGTCTGTGCTAAACAGCGCCTGGAGCAAAAGAAGAAGCCATTATATGGTAAAATGACATGTTTCATTGTGTAATTTTACTATTTCTCTGACCGTCAGGTATCCTCGGCGTCCCCTGGCTGCTTGCCTTGTATGGTGATGATCATATTGTCATATTCGTGATGCATTGCACAATGGAAACGTTATTCTTTTAGCCTAAATGTCAGACATATTGCCTGACATTCTTGCAGTTCACTTCACATTTCTATCCAATATAGTATTCAAATCAATCAATGTCTATTCTCTATGGTCTCACAAAAATACTTAATTGCCTAATAACATAACTTCATGTTGCCACACATTGCTTGGAACAGAAGAGTGTCACTCACAGAAAGTGAACAAACATCCCAGCAATAATGAACAGGCAACACACTCACTAGTGTCTGTCACTGACTCACACAAATGAAGAAGTATCTTGCCATATAACATTATTATTGTTAATGTTATTGTCAGTCATGATGATATTATTATTGTAATAATGCAATAATGTTCATTCATTTACACTGATCACACACTATTAAGAGGGAAATAACATCTGCTGAAACCTTAAGACTTATACTGCAAAACGATAATACTGCTTCTTCTGCATCTTTGTACAGTTCCATTTAAGGGTGGAGGAGATATTGGTCCCGCCAAGAAAAACAAGCCTAAGCCCAAATCCCCTGTAGAAAAGGGCACCAATGGGACAACAGCAGCTCCTAAACTCCAACAGAAGCCTCCACCAAGTGCAGCCACAACAAAACGGAATGACCAGAAAGCTAAGATCACCAATGATGAAATGCAGGCAACCAAAGGTATTTTACTGTTTTTAATACTCACATCACAACCCAGGTTTGCATTTGTATATTATGTATTATATTTAGACCAATATACCCAACTCCTATGCTATTGTCCTGACTAGAGATGTCCGATATTGACTTTACCGATATCACAATATTGTCCAACTGTTAATTTCCAATACCGATATCAACCCATACCGATAGATGCAGGTTTTTGTGGTGGACAAAAAAATAACAGACCAACAGCACATGCACCAAGGCCTGCCTCTACTCTATCTATTTGTGGAAGGTCCCTCAACATATATTTTTTCCCGATTGTGTGGCTCTATACTAGTTCTGGTCCAGAGCTCCACTACTAACTATAGGTTTGCCTTGTATTGGAGCTCTGTGACATAAATACAATTTGCCATTACTCGACCCGACCAGCTTCTCTGGATAGTGGATATATAAAGAGCGTTTTACCTACTCACCAAAATACAAAAACAAGGCTTGTATGATTAGAAAGCAGACTTCCCTTAGTGGAAACACTCTGTGCCCCCACCACACAGATACAATGGATTGTTTCTCACCAGAGGAAAAAAATATTCCCTATGAAGTTTTTCCTCTTGGCATAGAGAGCGCAAATCCTGGTTCTTTTTCTGAACCAGGACCCCAAAGGGGTGGGGTTTCATTGCTATCTGGCATTGCATTGCTTTCTAGCATTGCATTGGCATTGCTTTCTGGCCAAAAAGTCCATTTTAGCAGTGGAGCTCTGGACCAGAGCTAGCTCTATACATATCTGTAAATGGTGTTTTACTGTTTGTTTGTTTTTTTTTTTTTTTTTACTAAAATAGTCATATTTGTGTAGTAATTTATATATGGCCGATATATCTGCCCAACCCTAGTCCTGACCTTTCTGTTTTTGTTTTTTCAGAGGGAACTACTGTTTCAAACTTCTCCACCGTAGATGTTCTTCGCAAGAGACTACACGAGAAGATTGAAGAGTCCAGAGTGCAGGTAGGTAACATTTGATAGCGTTTTTCAGCGTTTTTGTCCAGTTTTTTTCCAATGTTTGCATTGGAAACATTGATCTAATTCACACACATTTAGCACTCTCAAATATAATTTGAATGAACTTAGCCCTATTTCATTCATAGCCCCATTTCATTATCATACCGCTGTGTGAAAATACCGGTACAACCCTGTAGGATTTGTTAGTAGTAGCTTGTAGATCTGTTATGATCTGCTATGATTTTTGACAGGGCACACCGGGGTTTGTGTGGTTAAAAAGCTGTATCAACATGTATTATCATTCCACGCTTCTCTCAGGGAACCTCAAGTCCTTCGGAAGCAGTTCTGGCAAAGCGAGCAAAGAGAAAGCAGGAAAAAGAACGAAAGAAAAGGAAAAGAAAGGAATTCCAGATGAAAAAGCTGGCAGAAGAAGCCGGCAAACAAGAACAGGAAATTAAGGAAGAACAGCCTGCTGCTGCTGCAGCTGCAAAGAAGAGGGATGACACTGCGATTCTCTTCAACACGGTGGAAATGGTAGAGGAAGAGTATGTAGACAAAGTTCAGAAAAAGAAGGAGAAGAAGAAGAGTGTGAAGGGCAATATAACGCCACTGACGGGGAAGAACTACAAGCAGCTGCTAAGTCGCGTGGAGGCACGCAAAGCCAAGTTGGAGCAGCTGAGAGAAAAGGATGAGGGCAAGGCCCGCGACCTGGAGCAGAAGATGAAGTGGACCAATGTTCTATACAAGGCCGAGGGCCTCAAGATCAAAGACAATGAGGACATGTTGCGAGCCTCGCTAAAGCGGAAGGAGAAGATGCGTTCACAGAGGAAAAAGCAGTGGGAGGAGCGGAGTCAGTATGTTGTAGGAAAGATGCAGCAGCGACAGGACAAGCGACGCAAGAACATCCAGAAACGCAAGAAGCAGAAAATGGAGAAGGCGAAGGACAAAGCACGTAAAAAGGGCAGAGTGTTGCCTGAGGATTTGAGGAAGGCTGCAGTATAGTTCAGGAAGCAAAGTATGAGCACTACTGAACTGCAAACAGAATCTGTTGTTTTTCTTGCTGACTCATAAAAAAAATGTATCCCTATGCTCAATGGTTCTCTCAACAATTTCATGTCAAGGACCCACAGGATTACCGGTATCTGTATTTGACTGCGGACCACATCTGAAAAATATGTTTTTCCAATATTTTTGCTTCCTCCCAGAAGCAAAAATATCAGATCTACATGCAGTGCTCGTAGCACAGAACTATGAGCTTGCAGATATGCTATTTTTTCAACAGATATGTTTTTTTTTTTTTAATGGTTAAAGGCTATACCTCATGTCTAAGTCCAAATCATCTATAGACTACAGTTTCTGTTCTATCATAATAATTATTTTAAAATAAAATGTATACACAATCTTTTTCTGGTCTTATCATCCCTGGGGCAGGATCTAAGAGGCCAGAAGCCCAGCACAAGTACACCCCAGTTTGCCTTCTTTGGACTCAGACAGAGTACTGCAAAATAAAAGTGCCTACATGATAAAATTATATAATAAAAATCGTTGATTATTATGAGGGTTGTTTTGGTTTTACTGAAAGGTTGGAAAAGAAATGTATGCTTGTGTTACTTGTTTGCCAGTGCTAGAATTGTAGTATCGTGAAACGTAGTCCTACGGCAATTTACTACCGTTATTCTGGGATTTCAGAATGGTTTAATTTAGGCGGATTAGTGTTCAGATCCGGTCTCGACCCCCAGATAGTAGCCACGTCGAGACTCGGACTGTTTCCGTATCCGCTCTGGACCGGATCTACACCCTACAAAGCATATTGATTGCCTGTGTTCAGTGTTTAAGATCTTTATTTAGCCCACCCCGCCTACACCAGTGTTGCCAACTTGGCGCGTTTGTCGCTATATTTAGCGCTTTTTCAGAATCAGTGAAAAACTCCTGGCGGAAAATCTAGTGCTTTTTGGCTGGTGAGTTGGGGCGAAATTGATTGACAGGCGCCAGAGATAAAACCCTCATTTTTCACCATTTTTCCTCCTATGATAGTGATTTCAACCAGTGGTCCCCAGACTAAATGATGTAACTCTTTGACAGCGTAAAAATGAAACCAAATGGACCCTTGCGGGTCCATTTGGTTTCATTTTTACACTCTCATGAGTTAAAATAATCCTCATGTGTGTTAGCCCAAGTCTACACAACTAGAGAATATACAATTTTAATGGTCATTTTGATCTGTATGTTTATATATTCCCTTCCAGGCAGAGCATCTAGCCGCATTCTAGTGCATTTTGGAAGTGCCACTAGTGCATTTTGGATCTTGTCAGTTGGCAACACTGCCCCCCCCCCCCCCCCCCCCCCCCCCCCACACACACACACACACACACACGGTCACCAGAGAAGTCGGGCCGCCGCGAAGTCGGACCAACCGAAATGTTGCGACATTGAGGGGTCAGAAACTGTGCGCGGGAAGGCTGGGTTGTTAATGTGTATGCTGTAGTAAATGACGTAAAATAAAGGGATTTATGAACGTTTTTACTGTATCCTATAGTATTACAAAACAATCTAAAATAAAGATAATATGAAGTCTATGTAGGAGAGCCGGCCTTGGAATGATCCCATTTAGTGATCAGGGTTTGCAACAGCGTAACTCTGTCTATACTCAGGGTCCGACTTCGCGGCGGCCCGACTTCTCCGTACCCCACACACACACACGGCTACATTGTCTCCATCCCTGCCGGAGGAGGAGGAAGAGGCGACACACAGTTATAAAGTAACACGAGAAGCGCCACAATGTTGCAACATTCCAACATCCGCACAACACCGCCACCGTGTACGACTGGAGTGCTTCTTTGTTTCGCATCACTTGGCGGATTTGAAACATTATAACGACCGTGCCGTTTCCTTCTATACTGGGGGGTTTTCTAGTCTCTGGTCCGCCAGGCAGCAGGTGCAAGACGCTGGCTGATCATTAGGAGACTATTATTATGGGCTGCTACTACGCAGTTCTTTCTTTCCGCCGTAGAGAAGACTGTCGACCATTATGAAGTTTCTAGAGTAGTTTCTCTCGACAGACACAAGGAGGTGAAACGTCTTAGTATTGACATTCTAAGCTTCGTGTTTTGGTTGTGTAGTGGTGCTGGGGCTACGTCCCTCTCTCTCAGTGTTGCCAACTTGGCGCATTTGTCACTATATTTAGCTCTTTTCCAGACCCCCCTAGTGCCAAAATTAGTGAAAAACTCCTAACGGAAAGTCTAGTGCTTTTTGACTGGTGAGTTGGGGGGGAAATTGATTGACAGGCGCCAGAGATAAAAGCCCCATTTTTCACCATTTTTCCTCTATGACAGTGGTTTTGGTCTCCAGGCTAAATGATGGATAGTTGGTTAACCAGATGTAACTCTTTGAGAGCGTAAAAATGAAACCAAATGGACCCTTGCGGGTCCATTTGGTTTCATTTTTACGCTCTCAAGAGTTAAAATATTCATCATGTGAATTAGCCCAAGTCTACACAACTAGAGAATGTAGAAGATTAATGGTCATATTCCCTTCCAGACAAGCATCTAGCGCATTCTAGTGCATTTTGGAAGTGCCACTAGTGCATTTTGGATTTTGGCAGTTGGCAACACTGAGCCCTCCCCGCCTACACAGGAAGTTGAACCTGGCATGAAAACACCTCTCAAGGAGATCCAAAGTTCGGAGGTTCGTCTTCAGTTGTATGTTGAGTTATGGGGACAAAGGGCCCACGTCTTTTTAGTTAAACCGAGCCGTTGTTCTCACCTGTTACTGTTATGATAAAAGCGTTGGCAAATGTGTCTGTAATTTGCCAGAGAATTAATACAAACCTCCATCCTAAGGTAAGGAGCGAGCGCTCTTGCTGTTTACTTGTTCCAGTGGGATTTTTTGAAAAACAGAACACGGTTGACATTTCATATTTGTTGGCATCTTTTCAGATAATTATGGCACGCCGGTTGCATGCGCGCAGATTAGATGGTGTCGACAAAAACATATGGTAAGCCTTCAATGTTGACAACGCAATGCAAGTGCATTGGATCACAAGACAGTATCTGTGCTGCGCTCGCCGAAAAGCTTGCACTGAGCTTAGTTGCGACCAGAGCCCTTTTTGCGGCACAGTTATATGAAGTATTATTAGGCGAGGCTGGAGAACCGAAACGTTTGTCCAAGATTAAAGCATTGAAATGCAGTCTTGATATGTGCGACCCTCTTTACTATTCATGTGGCTGGAACGTGACACCAACGTTTGGCATTTAGGTCACCAAGCCCACCATCCTTGGTTTTAAAATGTTTCAGTTCTGCTCACAATCGTCTGTCTGGTCATTCCAGAATAGTTAGTCCAATGTCTCTTGGTTTGGACTATAGAATCTAGATTACAGGCAGTCCAGTGCAGACTGATAACTTTGTTTCATTCATGGGAGTCACACAGTGCATTGACTACTACTGTATACTATATGTGCTTTTATTTCAAGAGTATTATGTCATGTCATGTGATTTATCAATCAATGAGGGTCACGTGAACCAGTCACTGATAAGACAACTAAAGCAACGTGCAACTAAACGGTAAAGCATTACGCATACTGTAGGACAGGGGTTTTCAACAGGTGGTCCGGGGACCACCAGTGGTCCCTGAGAGGGTTCCAGGTGGTCCCCAGCTAAGTTGGTTAACCAGATGTAACTCTTGAGAACGTAAAAATGAAACCAAATGGACCCTTTCGGGTCCATTTGGTTTCATTTTTACACTCTCAAGAGTTAAAATATTCATCATCTGAATTAGCCCAAGTCTACACAACTAGAAGATGGACAAAAGCAAAATAAATCTTTAGTTGTGGGATCTGTGGGGCTAAAATGTCCTCAAGTGGTGGTCCGTGGCTCAAATTCTGAATAGATGGTGGGCCCTGGCATCAAAAAGGTTGAAAACCCCTGCTATAGGACATTGGGATGGGCTGTCACTGAAATAATAGTTTGCTGCAACACACTACTATTTCTGTTTCAGTGACGGTGGCAATCAATCTACATTTCACGTTTCCTGACCTGAACAAGGTCCCAGATGTCCCATTTGAAAAATGATTCCTCACTTCTCACTTATTTTATACTGCCAGGGTTGAGTTCACACAACTGGCGGCTGACTACAAAGCTGTGAATCTGGGCCAGGGCTTCCCTGATTTCTCCCCACCTGGTTACATCCAGGAGGCTTTCTGTAAAGCACTGAGCGGGGGAAGCTCAATGCACCAATATACCCGTGCTTTTGTAAGTGACCATATTATGCAGCATTAGTCATTCAACAAATAACAGAATTGTATTGCTTTAAATTGCATTGCTTTGAATAGGCCTACTCTATCCCCTTTTCCTTTTGTGTGTGAAAGTTGATTGAGCATTTCCATGTTTTCTCAGGGCCATCCCGCTCTAGTAAAGATATTAGCTAAATTCTTTGGCAGGATTGTTGGGTGTGAGATCGACCCTCTTGAAGATGTCCTTGTCACGGTCGGAGCCTACCAGGCTCTCTTCTGTACGTTTCAAGCACTGGTCGATGAAGGGGATGAGGTAAGAAACCGAATTCAAGGCATGTCAGGTTTAGGGCTTCACGATTAATCGAAATCGAGGTTTCAGATTTTGGACAACGTAAAAGAATGAAAATCGAGATTTCCCCTTTACTGACACATTTATGGTGCCAGTAAAGGGGCGCGCTCATGGCCTCCTTACTGTAAAAAGTGTTCTGTTAAATAAGAAATGGAAATGCAATGTGTTCTGCTGTTTTATTTTAAGAGTAAGTGGTCCAAGACTCCAATAAGAGAAAATAAATGCATTTTGTACAGTTGTACTAGTCCCCCCCCCCAGTGAAGTTTGCACTTTATATGGAGGGAGGAGAATCAAATAAAAACATATTTACAATACATAATCTTTCTTTTTATTTTGTAGTTTTTACCCACAAAAATTGAGGTTTCAGAGGTTTTATTTTTAGGCAAAACCCTGAAGCCCTAGTCAGGTTTGTTCATTATGTACAGTATTGTAATGAGAGAGTTGTTGAGAGAACTGCAAGTATATAATTAAGATCAAAAAGGAAACTGAGCCACCACAGCCAGACAAAAAGAAAACCAAATGTTATTGATCATTAGTACCCTTTTATTATAACTGTGTGTGCGCGCGTGCGTGTGTGCACGCGAGAGAAAGATATGAGGGCAGGATGAAAGGCCACAGTGAATGAGTAATCTAATGTTTGACATGAGTATGCATGTTGGCTCTTCCTTGTCTGAGGAATATTGTATATTATTATTATATACACTCCGAACGCTGGTGTTGTGCCATGAAAATAGGCGATCTACAAGTTCATAACGCACCTGCATTACCATGGTTGTGAACTAGTGGATCTGATATTTTCATCCTTTGTGTCATGCTTAAAGAAACACTTTTCTTAACTTTTTTTTTCTCTCTCTTTTTTTTTTAATGCCTCACACATTTTAGGTCATAATAATTGAACCATTCTTTGACTGCTACCAACCTATGGTGAAGATGGCTGGAGGAAAGGCTGTTTACGTACCTCTGAGGCCAGTAAGTTGTCAGAAACTGTCAGTACTTGACCGCCAACCCCCATCTGCACATACAGTACATGTTGTTCCAGGGACCCCACCCGAAGCAAAGATATGAGTTTAAACAAATACATAGTTTAAAGATATCCACACATTTCACTTTTTTTTTTAACTTGTAGAAGTGCTATTTTTCAACAGCTAAGGTTTAGTCGCTAAATGCACTGTATGGGCTCCATTTTCGTTACCATCTAAACCCCATATCAAAAAACCCCTTATCATTTTGTTTTACTATTTTGAAAAACTTTTTGGAATAGTTCAACGTGCCAATCTACCGACACATTGTGAGCTTGTAGACTGGCCATTTAAACGATATAAACATGTTTTTTTTTAATAGTTTAAAAAGGCAAAGAAGTTAAGGGGATAAGGGGTTTAGTGGTGACGAAGATCCCAAGCCCAAGATCTTTAATGGTGGCTACTTTCAAGCATCTGTGTTTGTTTTCATGGATTTACAAAGTGAGTAATTTAGATTTATTTCCAGAGGGAAGGGTGCAGTGGGATGCCTTCAAGTGGAGACTGGGTGCTCTCTGCTGAGGAGCTGGCCAGTAAATTCTCTTCTCGCACAAAAGCCATTGTTATGAACACTCCAAACAACCCATTAGGCAAGGTGAGTTTCTATTAGAAGTAGCCCCTGAGTTCATGATTGATTGATAACTGTCAGCTCTCAGCATTCTGACATGGATCCAGTCAGCCAACCTGGTGCATAAAGTTGGACACTGAACAGAAGTACCTCCGCTACTGTTTTCTCTTAAAACTAATTCATTCATAATTCAGGTGTACAAAACAGCAGAGCTCCAGGTGATTGCTGACCTCTGTATCAAACACGACGTGGTGTGCATTAGTGATGAGGTTTATGAATGGCTGACCTATGATGGAGCCAAGCATGTCAAGATAGGTGAGATATAGTTGCCATTCAATGGTTTAAATGCAAATAAGTATAATCGTAAAATGATTAAATGTTACATAAACTAGATTTGGCATGTGTTGCACTTGTTCTAGGACTCTAGAACAAGTGCAAAGTTCTACATATTCATTCATTTTTTTCTTCCTATTTTGTTTTCCATAATTTGGTGTGATTGTGTCTGTAGCCAGCCTTCCTGGTATGTGGGAACGGACAGTCACTATTGGTAGTGCTGGAAAGAGCTTCAGTGCTACAGGGTGGAAGGTAATATCCTGATATTTTTTAGGGGAAAAAAAAAAAAAAAAAAAAAATTCGGCCAACCTGATTTACCGCGAGTTACTGACACATGTTGCTTCAAGCTTGGGTTATTTTACATACTTCTTCTTTTTTTAGGTTGGCTGGGCAATTGGTTCTGGGCATATCTTAAAACATCTGAAAACCGTCCATCAAAACTCTGTGTATCACTGTGCAACAGCTGCTCAGGTTAAGAAATATTTTACATGCTTTATTTGTACTTATGGCCAGAAACACATACCCCTAATGCCTTACAGCAACATGGAGACACAACATACAGATTTACATATTGAAACGTTGTCCGTTTAGCTCATCTCATTTTGTTCCCTTCCTTCATTCCTCCATCCAATAGGAGGCAGTCGCTGTTGGTTTCCAAAGAGAATACGAGACATTTGGGACTCCAGAGAGCTACTTCCTGCAGTTACCTGAGCAACTGCATCACAAGAGGAAGAAACTTGCCAAATGTCTGGAAAGCGTTGGTTTGCAGCCCATAATGCCGGAGGGAGGCTATTTCATGATCGCAGATATATCCTCTGTCAGTGAGTATTGACTGAACTATATTATGAATTACATCAATTGTTAAAGCACTATGTTGAGTCTAGGTGTTATCATATATTCTGATTCTTTGCACAGTGTTTTATTTTAAAAATGGTTGAATCTCTTGGAACCATTTCAAACGTGTTCCATGTACATCACATAATAATAATAATAATAATATAATCTATAGTTTTCGTCTGTTTTGTTTTATTTTTAACAGAATCTGACATGGATGACTCAGTCAGCCGTGATGAACCTTGTGACTACAGATTTGTTAAGTGGCTAATTAAGAAGAAGGTAAAAGGTTTTGAAGAGGATTTTGTATCCATTCATGCATCAACAGAGTGTGTAGAATGTACAGTAATGCATAGAAAGAAGCCTCTTCTATATAGTTTTCCAAACAGATTCTATATTCCTTGTTTAATTCTTACTTTAGATTGTGTTGTTTTTGACAGGGTTTGGCGACAATCCCTGTATCAGCATTCTACAGCTCAGAGCACTGTAAAGACTTTGACAACTATATACGATTCTGCTTTGTCAAGGTAACATATTTTTCTATGAAACTGGGGCCAGGCGTTACTGATGTGTTTTGTGATTATTTGACATTTGTTGATATTTATAGATCTGCTATTTCTGGTGCAGGGCTCTCACATGTAAACAAGTACTGTATATCTCAACCTTTACTCTCTATTACTTAAAGGAGGACTCGACACTGAATGCAGCCGAAGACATCTTGAGAAAGTGGAGTGAAGGAAAGTGAAAGAACCGTCTATGACAGTCAGTTATCCATCCAAGTTATCTATAATGTCTCTTCAGTCGCTGTCCCAGATACTCTACTTGAAGTATCTAATAATACAATTTCTCCATGTTGAACAATAAAGCCATATATTATGTTAACTTGAGCTATGTAATTTGATTGTGATATTACAGTAATGTACTGTACACACACCCTTGTCAAGCACTTTGTAACGATTTGTTTTATTTGTGTGACTTCTCTGACAGTCTCTCTGCAACTCCTAATGGAAATCTGTAATTGTTCCTGTACAAATCTGTACAAATGGAAGCAAGTGTTAGTATGTTTTCACTGAAAAAAAAAGATATCTCACTGTGACAAATTTGACTGAAATTCATTTTTGTGTTGATTATTTGTTGATTCTGCGTCTTGGTTATGTGGTAGGTTATTAAAGATAGGGCTATGTTTAATTTGAATTACCTGCACTGATAATGAGTTGGAATTAATGTCGAGCAAGTTTTATTGCACCAATGGCACACACATAGCCTACAGTACATTAAAGTCTGATTGCTTTACGTTTGTAACTCTGGCCTTGTGTTTTTTAATGAAAAGTGTGAATCAACTAACAAAGACAGTTTTACTGCAGTAGGTTGCATTATGGGAATGTGATTGTTTTTAGAAATACAAAAACATTGATTTGCTGGAGATATCTACATCAAACATACCAAAACATTGTGGTTTTATTTATTTTTTGCCCTCGATGGAGAGAAAGTCAATGCATAACTCCACCCATACACTGTATGGAATATTATGTATTTTGCTCCACCTTAGGTACAACTGCAAGCATGGAGGTGGGGTTAAAAAAAAGTAGACATTAGTGCAATGTGCAGTACATAAGGATCATCAACAGGGGGGGCAACAACATAGATCTATTGGGCAGCCCATAGAGGCAATAACACGCCTACACAGCCAGCAGAGCGATAGAGTATAGACAGAGTTACGACAACTCCGTCCACCTCATGGGGCCACAAATGGGGACAAGTCCTAGAACTGAAGTAGGCTGAATGCAGTGTACAGAGGCACCAGCCCAGCGTCAATGATCTTAAATTGCTTTATTTCACATCGTTTTAGTAATGGTACAAGTACAACATGAACATTATTGTACAGTAAGTTACTGTAATGAGTTTTGACATGTTGAAAACATGCATAAAACAGCTCTTATTTGCGCCGCCTCGTTGAAAACAATGTATTTCCAACTGACCCCTCAATGTCGCAACTCTGACTAGATGGCTAGATGGATCCATAGATATATATAAGAAAGCTAGATGTCTTGATGGATGGCTCTGCTAGCCAGTCTGCCGGAAAGGCTGAAGAAGTAACCCGGAAGTAAATAAAGTTCACGTGTGGAGCATTTTGCGAGGATGTCTGAGGACAGTGCAGCGAAGAAATTAAAACTTGATAGTTCACAACAACAGGTATTATGAACAATAAACAGCGGCTTCCACTACAGTATGTTTTTTGTGAAATACTATTGTGTTCATATTCATATTATCGGATGCTTTCATTGTTACAGCATGAAGAGAAAGTGGACTGGAAGAAATGGAAAGGAGAACGTGAGTCTCATCTCGTGTCAACAATATTAAAGGGGAACTCCACCCATTTTCAACATTTTACATGTGATTATTATACCTTAGTAATGTTGCGTGGAAATAAATTAAAATGGACAAGGTTCCCCAAACTGCTGGGGAAATGGAGGTCTGGGTGATTGTGATTAACACACATCTTCATCATTACACATTCAAGATGTAATTCCACATGCTTATGATTTTTATTAATGGCATTACAATGTTGAAAATGGGTGGATTTCACCTAGCTCTGGGTCCTCCACTGCTTCTATGATTCTGCCTTGCAGTGGAAGCAGTTGAGCTATAGAGCAGAGCTAGATTTACCCTACAAAGTCGGACACCATGTATTATATAAAACCTTTCTATAGAAACCATTCTATAGGTGTAGCATGCCTGTATGCGTGATTTAGCCCTGGCATGGCTCTGTTGTTCGTCCAAGTGGGCTGCACAATTTCAGAGCCATGGATCACTATCATTGGGATATGGTTTGATTGACGCCTGCATGCTGATCAAAGTGGCCTGTACTCCGTGTTGTACAGGCCACTTTGTGGCAAAGTTGTGGCACAAAACGTCTTTTTAGTCAAATATCCACTTTTTCACAAGTTGCACACAGACATCTTCCCCTCAGGTAGAGGGGCTCATAATGACAGCTGTACTTCAATTGTCCAACCTTCCCTGATTACCACAAAACGCAATCACCGAGTAACAAACGTTTGGGACACACAATTGTCTGGTGTATTGCGATAGGGGCTGGGTAACTAATCACCACCTGCCAATTTTGTGCCCCAAACTTAGGTGTTTCCCTGATGACGTTTGTGGTGATCAGAGGAAGTTTTCAAACATGAAGTCCAGCTGTCATTATGAGCCCCTCCGCCCAAGGGGAAAATGTATGTGTGCAACTCATGGAAAAAGTGATATTTGACTAAATAGACGTTTTGTGCCACAACCTTCACATAGATAAGAAACTCGAGGACTATATCTCACCCCACGTATTTGGAATTATTTAATGGGTGATTACACACAAAGTAATGACACTTTGATCCATGCACAGGTGTCAGTCAAACCATAACCCAACAATGATAGTGATCCCTGGCTCAGATATGAAGTCCAAATTTGGACGGAAGACAAAGATATGCCAGGGCTATGTGTGATTATGAATCCCACCAGCGTTCTAGACTAGACCTGCCGTGCCATTGTGCTGTGCTGTCTGCCTCCCGGGCAGGCATAGCTTTACTGAGGTTATGTTTGAGGCAGGCAGAGTTGAAAATACGAGAATGGTTTCAACTTTCAATGGACACTTCCGGCTTGTTCCTGCTTGCATTTTCGGCGGCGCACAGCTTGCAGGAAAAGCCTGCAGGTTCCGAAAATACAAAGTGGAACAAGCCGGGAAAAAGCAGGATGTCACAGCTCTGCCGAAAACACAAGCAAGGTCTATAGAGGGTCATACAACAAGTCACCTTACATGGATTAACAGGAAGAGGCATTATACCTTTGTGGAGCACACAAAATCAAATGAATGAGCTTTTACTTTTTACTCTCTACTCTACTGACAGGGAAGGCGGTTAAGAAACAGTGGAAAGAGTCCAAGCTGATTAAACAGTTGGAGAAGCAGACGACAACAGATGTGGATGTGTGCAAGGAGGAGGCAGCAAATGAACATGACCACAACAAGCCAAGTAACAAAGGTAACCTCACTTGAAAATGTTCGTTGATTAATGTTTGTAAACACTCTTCCTATTTGACCCTGAAAAAATATCCTAGTCAATATTAGATGTGGGGGAAAAAATCGATATGGCAATATTGCAATTCTTAATGCCATGATATCAATATCGAATCGCCAGGTTAAAAAAATCCTTTTAGAGATGTTGTGTGCACATGATAAAAAAGTTCCCCCATTCTGTGTTTCCTAAAACGAAGGTCTGAAAGAAATCATTAACATTGTGAAACAACATCATCAAGCTGTGTTTGTGTTGTGTTTAATGATTTTGGGGTCACTATTTTAGGCCCACCCCTACTAGTCACTATGTCAGCCACAGCACAGAATGGAGATGAAAGTTGATGGATATAGTTGTATGTATGTGCAGCAGGTGGCTGCAGCCTCTGTCGTGATGGCCTCCAAAGTCTAGTATCTGCCCCCGGACGAAAGGGATGTCCCTTTGGTCTGGTGGTTAAGATGTTGGACTTTCACATGGGAGACCCGAGTTCGAATCGTATCCTGTGATTTGCATCTCTTAGGTCGGCCGTACACAGTGAGTGTGGCACTGCCAGGTTCTGTCCTGGATAATGCACAGTCCACAGAGCTGCGTACCTACCTGGCTGGACAGATCGCCAGAGCCTGTTCTGTCTTCTGCGTGGATGAAATCATCATATTTGATGAATACGGAGAAGATGTTAAGTAAGTTGTCATTTGCTGGAAGCATAGTGCTTCAGTTTCTTATCTAAACAGAACTTTGTTAGACCTAACAAACTCCTTAACAGATTTGCCACGACTTTTGGTGGTGTGATTGATTATTCTGTTCCTGCTTATCATCCCAAAAGTCGTCAGGCGTCACACAACGACGGCGTCACACAACGACGTTGCAGTCGAAGTGATTGTCAAGGCTGTTGGCCAATCAGGTGCTGTGATTGGATTTCCAACCGGCACAAAC
Organism: Benthosema pterotum; assembly: GCA_039105355.1. NCBI lineage: Eukaryota > Metazoa > Chordata > Actinopteri > Myctophiformes > Myctophidae > Benthosema > Benthosema pterotum. The sequence continues at coordinate 34,711,587 of CM076985.1, forward strand.
GGCCCCAAAGGCAGGGAAGCCAGTCCTTGAATCACAGGAAAAAAATAAGTTAGTATTTTTTTAAGGTGCTATTTCGTACCTTCAGACGGCTAGGGACTAGTGTCTTCATATCATCTCGCGCACGTGCACTGGTCGAATTTTAATACCAACACTGTCACCCGTGACCCCCTGTGGGCGGAGCCTAGACCATATAGGTCCCCTGCGCACAGGGTCAAGCCTCTTTCATCTTTTCGCCTTGAAGTGCAGCATGGTTGGAGGAGCCTTGTGCCCTCCAGAGACTGGCATAGCTTGTCTTTGTCCGACACGGACACTGGAAATATGGATAGAATTACTCTCAAAAGGACAGCATACCACGTCTGTTGTAGTGGCAATAGCCTGTGAGGATGTAATTCGCCCCACCGCTAACGTGGCTGCGCGTGTGTGTGTGCTAAATGAGAGCCATCGTTCCATTAGCGCAAGGACTGTGTTTTGTTTGGCCATAAAAATACTATATACCAAATTCTCAACGCCATGCAAATGGCCAGAACCACTCAGCCCTGATAGTGATTTTGGTTTTGTGCCAGTGATGAGATTCGCATAAAAGTTGTTCAAAGCTAACAGAATCACTGTTCTTTGTTGCCGTCTTGCAGAAGTGTAGAAGGTGAATTCACAGGTGTTAGGAAGAAAGGACAAGCCTGTATCCAGCTTGCAAGAATACTTCAGTACCTTGAATGTCCACAGTAAGTAGTGACATTTGACTAATGATTATGTCATAACGAAAGATTATGACATTTTTATGGCTTTTTTGTTTTGTTTTGTTTTTTCCACCAACAGGTATCTTCGGAAGTGGTTTTTCCCCAAGCATCAAGATTTACAATATGCCGGTAAAATGAATCATTCCTAATTATTACCATTGTTTCCCAAATATAAGATGGCCCTGGTTGTAAGACGACCCCCATTATTCAGGGGTCATTTTTGTAAAAAGAACACTGAATATCAAATAATATAGTCTCCAAATATAAGATGTCTCCATTTTTTAGGATATTCCCATTGGAAAAAAACACTGTCTCATATTCAGGCCAATAGGGTATTTTCATACATTGAATTTCATGAATCCTATTTAGTTTTTGCTTTTTGTTTTCAGGCCTATGTAATCCATTGGACAGTCCACATCATATGAGGATAGATGAAGAAGCAGAGTACCGAGAAGGGATCGTCCTCGACAGGCCAACCAAACCAGGCAAAGGGTCTTTAGTCAACTGTGGGATGAGGAAGGTGAGTGGGTGTGGTTTAGCTGATGACAATTTTGAGCAAGGGTAAGGCCGCTGCTGAGTGAATATACGTCTGATAAGTGAGAAATTTGCTAGAGCAGGGGTGCCCAAAAGGTAGATCGTGATCTACCAGTAGATCACACAGGTCATGCAGGTAGATCACATGACAGTCACGTAAAATGTATAGATCTGTAACTCTCTCAAGTCAAAGTGTGGGCACCCCTGTGCTAGAGAAACACAGCATACAGCATACAACACTACAACACATTTTCTGTTTCCATGGTAAAAAAAAAATCTGTGTGCATTATCATCAAAATGCAGCCAGGGACCATTGTCCAATGTGGCCAGGAGTGGCTAGAGCAGTCGTGCACAGACCTCTGCACAATTAAGAGTTTGAACAATGCTTATATTGGTGGGTTATATACTTAGTAGTTACATGTTTACATTTGTAACTACTATGGTTCAAATATTACAGCCAAAACTGTTTTAGGCAGGAGCATTGCATTTGGCCGCTATGGCGAGCCCAAAGGTCACTAGCATGGACCTCTGTAGATAAATCCAGATGCGGGAGCGAAAATCACTTTCTAGGAACTTTTTCTTTGGTCAAAGCATGGCCTAAGTGACATGATTGCTTTCCAAAATAGCAGAAAATGTTTGATTAGTGGTCATTCTACTAGCAAATGCCTTGCACCATACCTGGGTAATGGCGCAATTGTAAAGTGAATATAAATCTAACCATATTATTCATCTACTCTACCAGGATGTTCAGATTGATAAACAGCTGCAGTCTGGGCTGAGAGTCACAGTGCGACTTAAAAAGACCACGAACGGTATGTCTTTTCTCCACTAGTAGTCAGTGCCATAGTGAAAAATATATTAAGAGTATGTTGTCATAGTGCTCATCACATTCCACAGTAAAGCGTGTTGCTATTGTTGTCATGTTGTGTATATTTCATCATTGTCATGAAGAAACCTTTCTTTCTTATTTTGTGGATATACCATATCTGATTTAATTACATTACTTGTTTCATTTTTTTTATTTGAACATTCATGAAAATTAGAAAACTGAGTGCAACTCGAGTGCTGTTCATGCAGCTCGAATAGGGACAAACTGGAGTTGAAATGCATTGTTTTCAACAAGGGCTGTGCATAAAGAGCTGTTTTATCATGTTTTCTAAATGTTAACGGCATTGTACAGTAATAATGTTACTGTACAATAGTACTAAAAAAACGATCTAAAATAACGCTTGGCTGAAACCTTGTATCTTTTTCTTTCTTATTTTGTGGATATACTGTACCATATATCTGATTTACTTACATTACTTGTTTTATTCTTTTTATTTGAACATTAATGAAAATTACAGCCAATGCAAGGTTTCTAGCTGCTGTACCCGACAGCGTCGATTTGCACATCGTAGTAAAATTAGTGTGTGCACACTTATGTACTGAATGTGTGTGAATATTTCTTTCAGAGAGCAAACTATGTAAAGGTGTGGTGGTGGCACCTCATGTACCCAGGACGGAAGGTGGTCTGTACTGGGGTTATAACGTCCGCCTGGCATCATCTCTCAGTAGGTTCTTCAAATGAATGCAGCTGTTATGTATTGTAATTCATTTTTCAGCCGTTCTTCTAGGGCTTCACAATGAATCAAAATCAAATCAGAATCAGTGTTTCAGAGTTTGTACAATGATAAAAACTGAAAATCGAGGTTTCCCATTTACTACCACATCTACGGTAGAACTGTGCCACACTGGCTCACAGCCTACCCTACTCCCCCTTTACTCTTCTTTTTGCACAGAGAGAAAGAGTGTTAAATAAGAAAAGAAAAATGCACTGTATTCTACTATTTACTAAGAAAAAGTAGTCCAAGACTCCAATAAGAGAAACGAAATGCACTTTGTGTTCTACCATTTACGTTGGGGTAAATAAATAATCTTTTTTACCCTCAGGTTTCGGAGAAAAAAAAATCAAGGTTTTATTTTTAGGCCAAATCGTGAAGCCCTATGTTCTTCTGTGGCTGGGCATGCAGTATTGTTCATCACATGGATAGGTTGATCAAACATGAACTTCAGATTATCGTTTTGCAGAAAAATAGGTTTGTAGTAAGATTTTAATCCTGCTGATCCTGCTTTTTGTCCTTTTCTTCATGCAAATTTCAGGTGATGTGTTCACGGAGGGTCCATATGAAGATGGATACGATATGACAATTGGCACCTCAGAGAGAGGCAGTAACGTCGACCACACGACACTCTCGCCATTCAAGTAAGATAGCCGCTCTAAATAGACTTTATTTTAACTCCTTAACAGATTTACCATGACCTTTGGAGTGATTGATGATTATTCTGTTGTCTGCTTATCACTCCAAAAGTCATTTTAGGTTTTGTTTTGTTAACTCACTGCCCACCACCTTATGAAGTCTTTTAAGTGGTGATTGCACTACAAAACCTAGAAAACACCTCACACACTTTACAACTATAACTGATAAATGATATAACTTTAAATGCATTTATCTCTGAATGATCCCTGGAAACAGTGAGATGTGAAAATACACCCTGTTTTGTCAAATGTATTTAAAAAAAACAAACAAACAATCAACTCATTTATTTTTTTCTCCCTTAAAGTAGACACCTTAAGCAATCCCTGGATATAATTCATTTCAACACATTTACAAAAGAGGTTTTTTTATATAAATTATTTTTTTTTATAAATTATTTCGTAACTGTTGAGCCTAATGGGAGCGAGGCTAGCTTCTCTGCTAATCTGTCAAAGAGTTAAACACTTGGGTGTCCCTATTTTGGGCCGATTTTATTGTGAAAATATGAAACGCTAAAATAGCAGCTCTGCAAGATCCCAGTGCCCCAAAAATGGTTGAAATACACATTTCTCTCAACACACTTAAAAGCTATTATTGTTCACTTTTGCCATATACCATATCTGATTTTACCCTTTACGTACTGAATGCGTTTTGGTGTTTAAGCTATTGAAAAATAGATGAACAAGCTCAGAATAGATGAACAAGCTCATATCGCGCCACCGAGTGGCGCGATATGAGCTTGTTCTGCTATTTTTGAAAAATTGTGAAAATGTGGTGCAGATCTCTGAATGCAATATTTGGGAAGCAAACATTTTTAACTCAAATCTTTGCTTCTGGGGGATCCCTGGAACAACATGTTTTCAGATGGGGGGGGGGGGGGGGGCGCAGCCAAATATAGATAATTCTGGTAGTCCTTGGCATGAAATATGTTAATCATCACTTAACACAGGAACATAGATTTTTCAGAAAAAAGAAAAAAAAAATAGAATCTAGCATCAGAAACTACAAACTAGTCAGAAACTACAATCGGGTGTCAAATAGAATACGGTATATTCTCAGATTTCAAAGCTATTATTGTTCACTTTTGCAGACACCTGTTGGTAGTATTTGGAGGGCTACAGGGACTGGAGGCCAGCCTGGATGCTGACCAGAAACTGGATGTGACTGACCCTGCCATTCTGTTTGACCATTATCTCAACACCTGTCCTTCACAGGGTAGTAGGACCATACGCACAGAGGTGAGCCTGAGCTTCACCGGGCGGTACGCCATACACCAGTGGTTTTCATCCTGTTTTTATACCAGGACCCACCATTTCTTCTGAATTTGAGCCACAGACCACCATTTGATGACATTTTAGCCCCACAGACCCCAAAACTAAAGATTTCTTCTTTTGCTTTCGTCCACAATCCCAGGCTGGATTTTAGAAACAAAACGGTCAAACATACAGACCAAAATGACCATTAATCTTCTACATTCTCTAGTTGTGTAGACTTTGGGCTAATTCGCATGATGCATATTTTAACTCTTGAGGGTGTAAACATGAAACCAAATGAAACCATTTGGTTTCATTTTTACACTCTCAAAGAGTTAGATCTGGTTAACCAACTTTCCATCATTTAGCAGGGGACCACCTGAAACTCTCTTAAGGACCACTGGTGGTCCCTGGACCACTGGTTTCAAACCACTGCCATACACCGCTGAGGTGATGACAATAGAACGTTGTAGAAACCATGCTGGAAGAGGAACACCTGTTGGCCACTGTGTGTGGCATACACATTGATTTACTATATCTCATGGGATATCATGTCTTGTATGTTAATGTGTGATGGTCCTTGGCTATCTAATATAAATGCAGATTTATTTTACACTGATTTACAAGTGTCATAGAAAAAGCACACTGATGACGATCTAACAAATATCTCTTTTTTTTTTCCCCATAGGAGGCCATCTTGATTTCCATGGCATGTCTGAGACAGAAGATCACAGCTGCTTTTTCAGACATTCAACAGAATTGTTGATGACATTAAACACAAATCACGTTTTTCTAATTGGGACCAGAACCTGACTTGAATTTGTATTCATATGTCTATGTATATTTCTATACAGTTTGGTTAAAATGACATTTTGCATTTGGATTCCAGTGGCAATGATCGTGAATGTATTGGAGTGCAAAATACTGTACCGGTAGTTGAAACAACTACAGTCCGAATTTGGGCGGCAGAAGAGCTGATCTGAAGAGCCCCCCCACCCCCACCCCTTTCTAGGCCACTGTGGCCAACAAATTAGTCCAGGCTTTTGTTTTTCGCGCAACGCGGACGGACAATGATAGCCTGGGTGTCCAGGCTACTCCAACCAGGGAAACCTCTCCGACTTAACTTAGATTTCTCTTGCATTGGTAATATTCAGACTCATGGTTTCCACTCCAAAATACAGCTGTAGCCTGTGTTCCAGTGTATCCTGGCATTTATGGAAAAACAAAAATACTATCTACAGTAAATGCTGAATTTACAACCTGTTGACTCCTTCACAAAGTTTAATATTAAAATAAGAATCTTCCATTCACACTGAGCTAAAAAAAAAAAAACATGTTTTTTATTGATACCAGGCTTTGACACCATCTTTCTGACAAGCTTAACAGCAGCAATATTGAAGTGAGCACAAACAATTTGAGCGTATATTTTGTCAGCAGATGCATTTAAGCCTTACATGATTTACCTTGAAAGGATTGGTGTTAGTGTGCACCTCACTACATTAGTAATTATAATCTGTTCAAATGCAATATGTACCATAAGCTTATAACCTGTTCCTGGTCATACAATATGGATAGAAATGCCATCAAACTGAGTAATGTGTCATCATAGATATTATAATTTTGAAGCTGAAGTTAAGACTATTGTAAATTATTTACTTTAATTCCACCTGTCACTAATCGATAGATGTTAATAATCCCTCTTGCCATTGTTCTGTACTTAGTCTGTAGCAGTCATTATTTTGTTCATACGATAGTGTTGCTCAAGAAGAGTGGGATGTAATATATTTGTATAGGTCACTTAAGTTTAGTTCAACTATCTGTGCTGGTTGAAACAATCCCCCTCAACATGGGAATTATGTGTACATTTTGAGGACATTTCTTAACAAAGCCATTATAAACATGTAAAAATACCTCTTTAAATTCATGTTTTTGTTCTCTATTTACAATAACACTTGTCAGTTGGGTGTCACATTTCCATGTGAGATACAGTGATTATTTCAGGAAATGAGATTTCAAGTTCTTTGTATCACTTTGAAAAAGAAAACACAGTAGATCTCTTGTTGATCACTTGCTCCAGTAATACCTGTTTCCACAACCGCCTTCATGGGATGACTTCCATTCTACAAAGTACTTAGGTCGTGCTGCATATTTCTACAAGCTCAGAAAGGGTCAAACCAAGACAATATTGTGAGCTGGTAGATCTGCATTGTTTGTTGCGGAAAAACGGCACACAGCTATTGATAAATTAGGCTTTACTGTTCTGTATATGAAATCCCTTATGCGTTTATGTGAAAAGGATCAAGTAAAATGCGATGGAGGATTCCTTCCAAGGCTCTTGATAGAGCAGATATTCAGGTCTGGTTTCAAACATGTCTTTTTCACCAGTTGGGATGAACAAATGTGATATTATACAGCTTTGCCCAGCGTGCAAACACATGCTTCTCTGTTATAAAGCGGTGATGGTTTCCTCTTCTTCCTCTCTCATGCTGGAGGTATGTCACACATTCATCTGGTCCCCTGGGCTTATAGTAGTGATATGGAATTTTCTTAGATCCTTGTTTCCTCCTATGCAAAAAATGGTATTAAATGTACTATTGCTTAAAGCACACTACAGGAAAAGTAGAAAATCTACATGCAAATCAAACAATTTCCTTGCATACCAGAATGTATTGTAAATAGTTTAGAATGATGTTTCCAATACTGTGGCAAAACATTTTTAGTTATGCTTTATAGTAATTAGAGCACCTTCAATATTAAATCAGTTTACCAATATGTTCTACGATTGATATCATTGCTGCATTCTCTTTACACACAGTTTAACTTTGCCACAAAATCACACTATGTGGAAAACTGGCGAATGATAACTAATTGTCTCATAATGTATACATACAGATCAGTCTACCGTTTGTGTTATAAAATGAGGATAAAAATATAATTTTCCATGCTATACGTACCCACAGTGATTTGCTGGAACCATTCCATAGACTTTGATGTTATCACAAATCTCAATGGCTATCACCATAGTGAACCAACCTGTGCTCAACCACGACTGAGACTTTTGCCTGTGAGAAATAAATGCCAGCTATTTAAATTCAGAAATCTTTGGAAGTTGCAGTACTTATAATTGTGTGTTACACAGCTAGCCTTTTGGTAAGCAAGCGGAAATGGAAGAGATTACAAAGACACCCCTTTCAGATACCATATAGGCTCAATGGGGCATTGAAGGGAATTCTTCTGGGATGACTAGGGGTCCTCAGAGTTACTGCAGAGCTGCAAAATTCCTGTGTTTGGAACTTTGAATTGCATTTACATTAACCAACCCTAGCATCTCTATGCTGGGGGGAATATTTGCCAGAAATAGCCGATCTACAAGGTCATCACCACTGCAGTGCTTTGTGAGCTTGCACAAGGACTACCGTAGTCCTTGGCCTGAAAAACGATAAAGACCCCTGCAATGATCGGAATTCAGGCCAGATCCCCACCTAGGGCCCCACCTGTTTTTGCTCTATTTAATGTACTAGTCTCCACTGAATATAATCAGAGGAAATCTACAGGCTTACAATATGTTGCTTTGTGATGTGCTGTAAGCCTGTACATCTATTTTCCCTGGATGTTAGACTCAGAATGCCCGGGGTTCAAGTGCTTAACATAACAACAAAGAAAATATGTTTTCAACACCTACAGCCACCAATTCTTCCTCAAAATGTACCCACCTGTCCCGTCCAGTCTCCTTCTGAAACAGACTATCGAATTTGCGCATCTTGTTTGGTACGATTGTGAAACAGGAGAGGTTGCTGTAGGTCATGCTGACTCTCTGTATCAATCTATACAGGGTTCCTTTGGCGTCCTTCCCAATCTTGGAGGGGGGTCCCCAGAAGATGATGACAGGGTCGCTGCCCGTGTGGTTCAGGAACTCGGATGGCCTCCGAGCGACCCTGAACACACTGGAGTGGGCCACCACCCTCAAAGAAGTCCGATTCCCCACATCTGCCTCGTGTCCCGTCGTGGGAGCATCGTTCATACGGATCACGCATTCAGTTTGGTCAATGTCCTTCCCTGCCTTGGTGCCCAGGACGTGGCTGGAGCTCGTCACCAGTGCGCAGTGATGACAATGCAGGGTCATACTCTGGAGGCGGAATATGAAATTATTATTTTTATGATCCCCAACATCATACACGGGCAACTTTTGTCCAGTGTAATGGGATTTAGCTCATAAACTACGAACTAGATGTCTTTAACTATAATTGAAGACATACGAAAGTTAAATTAAATAAAATATCACTTTCCAATTCCAGCAAGCCAGAAGTGTACATACGTGTTCAGCTATTTTTGCTATGACAGCAGTATGCAATGTGGCCCTGTGGAGTGTGGGTGCGGATAGTGGTTCTTTCCCTAGTCAAAAAATCCTATAGGATTCCAATAGAAAAGTCCTATCAGATTTTGGAACAAATCATATTGGATTTCCAATAGGATTCCTATGAGAATCCAATAGGATCTTATAGGAATCCCATAAGAAAATCCTATAAGTTTTTCTTATAGGATTCTATTGGAAACCTATTGGATTCCTATTGAAAAATCCAATAGGATTTGTTCCAAGATCTGATAGGACTCTTTCTATAGGACTTTTCTAAAATCCTATAGGATGTTTTGGCTAGGGTTTCTCAACATCACGCCCACAAATCAACACAATGAAAGGCACAATTAATCGTCAAGTGTTTTGTGATGGTGTGCAGTTCTACAATACCTTGTTACTATGCACAGGCACATAACCTTCTTTTCCCGCCCATTTCTTCAGGTCAGTGACCTTTAAAGAGTGATGGTTGGAACCGACGCGAAATGGACCATATGTGATGATGTCATTCCTACTGTTGGAGCTGTAGAGGATGAGGAGGGTTGTCAGGATGAAGATGGCTCCAAATATCACCATCCTCTTGCTCTGGTGTGCTTGCTGTGTAATGATTATAATAATTATTATTAATATTAATCACTAACCAATGTTGTTAACAAATATCAGGGAAGCCTTACACAATTTAAACATTCTTGTATTACAGTATATAAGTGCTGTTGTTCTCAAAGTGGGGTGTGTGGAATGGATCCCAAGGAGGGGATTCCTGTGAGTCCTCAGTTAAATTTGTGATGCCCTGCATCGCCCACAAGATGGGGTGGTAGATGGGGGTGTGTACATATTTGTGCCTGTTAACCACCTTCCCAATAGGTGAGCCTGGGCGTGCGTGGCTTGTGTAATGGGTGATTGGGAGTCACCTGGGCCCGGTGCCTCCCACAGCCTATAGAGATGCGCAGTGACGTCACCATCCCGGTTCCGGAAGTCTTTTCCCAATTCATTTTTCTCATAGACTTTTCGAAAATAATTTATATCAAGACGATTACGCCGCGGACAGAGCCAACTCGAGTCGTGACGAATCATGATGACACACACAAACTTTTGGGACAATAAAATAATTTCTAAGATGAAAAACGAAACAAAAAGTCTTGTATCATGCCGTTTTCTACTTCTTCCCAATTATATATTATATGACGATATTGTGTTTGTTGTCATGATTCGTCACGACCTGAGTTGGCTTTGGCCGCGGCGTAATCGTCTTGATATAAATTATTTTCGAAAAGTCTGAGAAAAATGAATGGGGAAAAGACTTCCGGAACCGGGGCGGTGACGTCACTGCGCATCTCTATATAAGCCAGCTGGTGCCATTAGAAGGGAGAGCTCCAGAGGAGGCAGACAGCCTGACAGCCACCATTCCCCGGCTTTTGTTTGCTCCATGCCTCTTGTTTAATTCCTTCCATCCAACATGCACCTCACCATGTTTCACACATGCATACACTGCACGCACCACTGACATACTGACTCCACACCTCATAGGATCCATTTGCCTTTACTTTGTTTAATATTGTTTTCAGTTTGAGTAATTCTCCATTTAGCTTTTGTTCATTTAGGCCTGATTATAATAAATTATATTGTTACATCTTGACCATGTCTCTTGCCCCTCAATGTTGTCATGGCTAAGAGCCAGCCATGACAAATGGGAGAGAGAATTATATTAATAACTATAAACCAAATGGACCTGGAAATGGAATGGTTCTGTGGCCTTGAATTTAAAAGGCCTGACTTTTTATTTTAAAAATGCACTATAGGACTGTGAGTAGCCTATAGACCGGAGTGGGCAAGTATTTTTCCCAAAGGGCCAAATGAGAAACAAAATATTGTGAGGGGCCAGGCCCAAAATATTGAACTAAATTCACTTAAAAGCTTTTAATTTTCTCAAAAAACGACAGTCCGCCTCATAATCTGGAGCGCCTTATACTATATGGATTGTTTGAGTGCAGTAGCTTCTATTCTATGTTGACTGCAGTAGCTTCCAGTCGAAGCAATTTATAATCTGGTGCGCCTCATATATGAAAACAGTTCTAAAACAGTTCTCATTGCAGCTGCGTAAATTATAATCTGGTGCACCTTATAGTGCGGAAAATATGGTGATATACATTTTATTTCTATATAAAAAGCAGTAAATGTTTTTTTTTTTTTTTTTTTTTTTTTTTTTGAAAGGCTTGTAAGAGTAAATCTTATTGTTACCCAATGAAAGACGATGGCAAACAGGTTGTCAATCACATACAATTCAGGGCAGGAAAGTTGTATTTACTTCACAACAAAAGCAGATTTTAGTCCAGGTAAAAAATAGAAAGAATCACAGACAGGTCAAAGTCAGCCAAGGGGCCCCATTTGGCCCCCAGGCCTTATAATGCCCAGGTCTGCTAGACTGTTTTAAACACAGTCATAGTGCTACAGCACTGTCAGCACTAATCAGTCATCACTGCCACTCCCTTCTATAGCCTATACAATATGTCTGAGAGTCTTGTCTTGTACCATACCTTGTCAATGAGCCTGAGCACCATGACGACTGATTATTATTAAACTGTGCCAAACTCTTGCTGGGATTATTTGTCATCATACCTAGGAATGGCAAAAAAAAAAAAAAAAAAAAAAAAAAATCGTGAGAATATGAGTCCGATTGCCAGTATTGCAGAGTCCTGTTATACCAATCACTTAATTGATATACTGTAAGGGACATTAATGCCTACAATTTTGTTTTAGGTTACATTAGATTAACTATACAGTAATACGAATTATAGCATAGGCTACGATCGAACCGATACATTTCCTCCTTTTTCCCAGATCCCTGGGGGTCCGTTTGCAGAAATGCATATTGTATATAGTAATTTCAACTGTCTTATGGAATATAGGCTTATTCACTGCCACAACTAACATGTTGTAGCCTAGAATTCTCCTTACCAGCGGACAGCCAAAATGCATACCGTAACCAAATTATATTATTATTATTGTTATTATTATTATTAGAAAACCATCTTGCACATACTCATAGCCCCTGTAGTACAAAACCGTAACAATATGTTTAAGCGTCCCCTACGCTTTAAGATAAAGGCAAAATTTAGCACAATGTACCACATAGATGTAACAGATAATAAAAAAAAAAAGATGTCTTACCATTTAAATGTTTTTGTCGTGCCTGATCTATGCTTTCTTGACGTCTGGCATGTCTCGTCCCCCATCTTCCTTCATGCACCACTCACACCGGGATCCATTCACTTCGCACTTTGCAGATGTGCTCCAGAGCGGATACAGAAACATTGTCAGTGTGTGTGTATGGGGGAAGTGACCGGATACAGTAGGCGAGCTCTGTGCCCGGATGTGAGCACTTCGCGCAGTTTGTGCATCAAGCTCCTTGCGGGGAGGGAGGCTGTGACGCCAGTGTACGTTGTGATGCACCACTGTGGGGAGAGGAATTGGATACTACGTCATGTACAGCATTTCACTGCTCACTGCAGTGAAGGCCAGGGGGACCCTTTGGCTGTGGTCTGTCCACCAGCAGAGGCGGATCTGATCTAGGCATGGGCATGGGGGGGCAATGCCTCCCTAAATGCCCAGACTGCCCCACCAAACATGATGGCATGCAAATGATGGCGTGCTTATATTTAAATGTTTTGAAACACTACTAGGCCGACTACTGCTACTAACTAACTACAGCTGTGTCACCACTAAACCAACACCATTTCATCATTGAAAACAGAAAACTCTCTGAGCTTTAGCTTTATGCATGATACATGTCTGTTGCAACTTCAACAACAACTGATGTTATTATTGATGCTTTACTTGACTGATAAAAGTCCTGTAACTTAAAATGGTATGTAGGCCTAGCCCATGAGCCAGGACCCCAAAAATGGGGTCATCGGTACCGAAAAAGGTACCGAAAAAAAAGGTATAATTCTCATAGTGATTTTTGGGTAGATACAGTATACGGTACACCCCTAGTACTAGGAAAAACATGATAGCCTTGTATCTGTGTGTTATAACCAGTGTTGGGACATGTGCACTACGTAACTTAGCCTAATATATTACATATTACCAAAATGCAGTAACTTGTAATATAAATATATTACTTAACCAAAACGATCTAATATATTATACTTTTCTTTCTGCATTACTGTATTACTTTCAATATTACTTTCTGTCAATCTGTCTCATTGAAAATGTTCTTGTGAAATTATCTTGACAACTGCAGAAGTTAAATAATTACTTATTTTCTATCATTTGTCATCAAATTATTCATTCAGGAGTGACATTTTTTCAAGTTGAATTCATACGGATTTGGCCAGATAGCCAAGTGTGCTTGCTTTATTGTAAGTATGCCACTAGCCTACGCAATATTTGATTAATAGTGACATTAAATATTTAATTATATATTTTGTAAGAGGTTTTTTCAAAGTAATATGTAATAGTAATATTAATATATTACACTTGCTCAGACAGTAATATTGTAATATAATATATTGCTTTAAAATGAAGGTGATAATTAATAAGTAATATATTAACAAGGTCAAGTAATATTCCCAACACTGGTTATAACTCTATTTATGATCACATCCCAAAATACAGTTTTCAAAATCCGAATTAATCATTCTACTTCAAACTGATGGTTCTCTCAGATTATTGAACCTATCTCAGTCAGAAAATAGTTGGAATAAAGCTCAGACTATATATATATTGTTCAGAAAAGTTGTTATCTCTGTTATCTATTATAGGCAGTGACAACATAGCGACTTTACATTATATAAGATGTACTTCATGAAAGAAAAGTTTATTTTGTACATGACCAACAATATTGTAATTCATAGAATAGTATACTAGTGTAATGTAATAGGCTAAATATTTGTATTTTATAAAACATGAATATCACTGGGGGAAGAGGGATTCTGTGACTGTGAAGTAGTCACACTCACACCTGGCCTGAAGGGCTGGACGAATTATCTTTGCCACCAAAAGGCATATGAGGTATCATTATCTTTGTAACACATCCAGGAATGCCAAAAATGTGTGATAGCAGTTTCATAAGTATCTGAATAGTGGTTTAGGCTAATAATCGGATTATGTTATGACTATATAATTAATCATTGTCTGAACTCTAAATAATTCACTTGTATGAACATTTCTGATGTTTGTACCATGCATGGATGGACAAATTGAACATGAGAAAAATTATAATATAACAACAGCCACACACTTCTGATATACTTCTAGTAGCCATATCAGCCAAACCGGGTTCTATGGGCTGAACCAGGCTAAGCCAAACCCACAATGGCTCCCCCTTGAAATTAAACATCATAGAATCATGGGTGATTCAGCTAGTTTAACACACACGCATGCACATACACTATCAGAAGTGTGGTACACAAAACCGGTTTGTGAACAATGAATATACACAAGTTTGGGACCATGGTTTGGAAGAAAACCTCGGTGACAGTCTGGTTGCATTACACACATTTACAGGATGCGACATTGAGTGCTTTGCTGGTCATGGTAATAAACCTTGCAGTGATTTTGGCTTAGAGGGAGGGGGACCGGCGCAGCCTCGGCGGTAGATCGGATAGATCTGATTTGATCTCAGAAACGTGTTGTCAGCCCCAGCCCCTCCCTTGCTGTGCTATCACATCACTTGGAGCGACACCCGCCCCGAAAGGTTGACCCCTTCCTTGACGGCCAGTCTGCTCTGTGTGTTAATTCAGGCTTTCTGTTTTTGTGCAACTCGGACGAAAATGAAGCCCGTTTGTTGAGGGAGGCTCTGAGGTTACACTGAGGTTAGATGTCAAATAATTCTCTTGGCTAAACTGAGGATGCTTTGACAGAGCTCTTTGTGCACCTGCCGCCGTTCACTTGTAGCTGGAACCTCTTTGGGACCACCTCCATGTTACATGATTCACTACCAGCTTTTCTGAACCAGGAGAATCGAGGCTGATTCCAGTCAACTTCCATCATGTAGAAAATGCCTATTTTTTCATACCCAATATGATAAAATCAGAATTGAGTATGAAGATCCTTCCTGCAGACTCACCCATCTGCACCACATCACATACACACCACATCATCCTGTGCAACATTAACCTACAGCTCAGAAGACAACAGGAGAAACAAAACGAACCCAAGACAAATGTAAACTGGCACACATAAGTTCGGAAACCTAACTTTGGGAATTAGTTTCTCTACCTTAATAATAGCAGTTGGTATTGTATGTAGTCGTTGATTAGTCACCTTTACAACATGGTATGACGTGTAGACGGTATACATTTCTGGTATACAAAGTATACCGAAAATGTAGACTTGATGTCAGAATCATTCAAATCAGCCCAATGGTCACTGAGTTATGCCTTTCACTATATATCATTTTTTATCTGATATAAAAGCCAAAAACAAGGTGGAGAGGCTTGTGCACCTCCATGACCCTGAGGACTATATCTTCCAGGGTTATACCCCTGGCAGGTACAGGGGTATAATCCTGGACAGTTTTCAGGTTAGAAGCCTGTCCAAAAGCAACATTGCCATCAAACTTTCAAGTTTCATGTGAATAGCAGTTCTACAAGCTCGTAGCACGGCACTGCTAATTCAGGGGAAAATAAGCTTATTAGGTTGTATTTTTGCCACATTTTATGCCACAGTTTTGAGCTCATTTGCACATTCAAAATCATTAAAACACAAAAGTAATAATACAAAAAATGCTACTTGGTCATGTCAACTTCCAATCTGGAAAGTTTCATTGTGATAGGATTAAAGGAAAAAAAAATAAGCCCTTTGGAGTGTTTTGTTGTCTGGCGATATTGGCACACATATTGAAATGATAATTATTACACATACTTCTGCAACTACGATTTCTTAGACCTTTTAGTATGTTGGTCTAGACACCTAATAGAAATGAAAAAAGAAAACCTATGTTAATATTTTTGTTAAATAGTATGCTTTCAGATATTGACCCATGCAATTTCCGCCTATAGTGTTATTACAATAAAATGTATGATAGCACCCATAAAGCTACCACTGGTGCAAGGCTATCACATATTTTCTAACTCTAGACATGTCTACCATGACAAAAATCACTATGAGCCTTATTCAACTTTTTCGGTACCGACCAACCCCCGGGCTCACAGGCTAATTGGTACAGCTTCAGGCGGTGAATCCGCCCCCATACCATTTTCTCCTGCCCCCCAATTGGGAAATGTTACTTTCACCCCTGCTGTCCATGCTGTTCTGCCCTGTCCATGATGATAGATCTGTCTTGTTCATGGGCATGGCTATACAATTGCTCTTAAAGGTAGGGGAAGTGATTTCACTTTTGTCAGATATCACCCAAAAAATATTTTTTTTTTCTGTTAAAACGCTCTATTATAAGGTGTGGAAACCACATATGGAGTTTCCCCCTCCCCCACGTTAGCAGAGGAGCTAATAAAAGTTCCCCAGGTCACCACAATTCTCCTCCAATCAGGAGAGAGCAGCAGGTTCACATAGTGTAGCTACTTTTGGGGGGCCCTAGTGCACCAGGCTGGTACTACACCATGAATTTCAAATCACTTCCCCTACCTTTAATTTACAGTATATGGCATCAAATCGAAAGAATTTCCTCTTATGGCAAAAAAAAAAAAAAAAAAAAAGTCTGCATGTGATGTGCTTGCACCAGTTGTCCCCAACATGTCAATTCAATTCAACTGAGCTTTATTGCCATGAGAAAACAAACATTTACTTTGCCAAAGCAAGTGTCACAAAAACAATAGAATAACAAACAGTTGAAAATGGGGACAAACATATACAAATGGAGGGGGGTAGCCTACAGAGTTTTGTAAACATCTATGGTACATTGCATTGTTTTATAAAAGCTTATTATTAAATAGATAAGGGCTCTTCTAAGTTTGAGACTGGTTCACTAGGATATTTAACATCATCATGATGCATCGGCAAGAATGCATACAGAGGAGTTCCGTTAAAGCCTTTATTGTTCCAGTGCACATATGAGGTGAGGGTTATGAGCAAGGAGATGGTGAGGCTTGACGTTATGGTTTTTTACTATAAAAGACAGAGAAACATAATTACAAACAATTCAACATTAATGACATCACATCCAATAAACAAACAATTAGGCCTAATACACACAATGCACATACTCAGTACTCATGTTGGGTGGGTAGCTACCATTAAATGTATTAAGTACCAAACAAATATAACAGCATTTCAATAAATGGAGTTGGTACAACGTATGTTCAGGAGGAAGACCACACTTCAAAGAATAATCGTTAATAGTTATTACCCTGTCTCTCTCTATCATACCTTGCACGCCATTCCTGGTTAACTTCTGTAACATACCCTGATCTCCATGGTAACCTGATCAAACACCTCCCCTTGACTTAACTACCATGGTAACCGCTAATGCTCCGCCCAAACTCCTCCCCTTCGTCTACGTATATATACCTGCCTTGTCTACCCATCATTTGTGCTGACTGGGGACAAACATAACTGAAGGGACAGACACTCAGGTAGTCAGGGGCGGATTGGCACATATTTTCCTACTGGGACAATTTTGCCTTTAACAGGCCACCCTGGGGGTGGCCTGTTAAAGGCGTTACATCTGGTTACACCAGATGTAATCGCGTTACACCCTCACAAGTTATAATATTCATCATGTGAATTAGCCCAACTTAGTCTACACAACCCTAACCCAGAGAATGTAGAAGATTAATGGTCATTTTGATCTGTATGTTCCAGGCGAGCATCTAGCACAGGGTGCCCAACCTTTTTTGACCCAAGATCTACTTTTCAGCAGCCAACCCCTCCGGGATCTACCAGTCCAATATCAACATTTCAAACCACGCATCGTTGCCGGCCTGCAGTAACTTCACAACAACACAACACTACGTTGTTTTACCACTTTACTTTATGTCCATATAAGCATAAAGTACAACGGACTTGTCATAAATAGACCTACAACAGACTTGGGCAAACACTGCCATTGCAAATGCAATCATAATAAGAACAGTCCAGAATAGTCCGTTATAAGTTGCAGAACAGTCCATTACACGTTGAACAATACTGTTGGCATAATTCACAGACAGCAGACAACAATCCTCCAAATGAGCCGCTTCGTAGACAGACAGACACGCAGACACGCACACACACAAAAATATCGCTCTTTTTTCATTTCCACCTCATTTTTTTTTCTTTCCTCCCCACATCTCCCAAGATCCACTCATGATCAGGCCAAGATCTACTGGTAGATCCCGATCTACTGGTTGGGCTCCCCTGATCTAGCACATTCTAGTGCATTTTGGAAGTGCCACTAGTGCATTTTGGATGTTGGCAGTTGGCAACACTGCCTCCAGCAGCGTGAGGCAGTGCCCTGGCGCACAGGAGTGAACGGGAATATGGCAACTCTCCTACTTGAAGGCTCTGGTGTAGGACACCTTTTCTTTTTTTAAGGATAAAAACACTAGTTTGCCTGGCCTGGGCCTGGCACCCTGGCCTGCCCTGGACTTAAAAAAAAAAAAAAAAAAAAAAAAGTCCTGTACTCCAGATGGCCAATCCGCCCCTGCACTCAGGTAGTATTTATAGCAAACCAGTGATTGAGGTGGGACTGGGGACAGGTGTGATTAGGGAATGAGAGGCTGTGACATGAGGAAGTGGGTGGATCCAGTCCATGAGCAGGCCAGGGGGAGGGGTTGTTGTTGATCACTAGAATGACTCTTTTCTACAGTTATAACATGTTATAACAGGGCATAGGATTTGGTTTCCACTTTTTTGTTTTTAATCACAAACAGAATCAATTATTCACTACTTCAGGAGAGATTATGCAGAATAAGACAGAAAACAAACAGATTTACCATCTGTTTAAATGTAGAGGCCTCGACACCCAGGCTTTCATTTTCGTCCGCCTTGCGCGAAAACGGAAAGCCTGGACTAACGCGCGTTGGAAAGTGGCCTTGAGGGGCGTGTCAACCTTCCGGGGTGGGCGTCGCTCTAAATGATGTGACGTAGAACAGCAGTGGACGGGCGTGGGAGGGGCCGGAGATGACGACACGTTAGTGAGATCAAATCAGAGCGCAGCACTTCCGCCGTGGATATCCCACGACACCCCCGCCCCCCAAGGCCAAAATCATTGAGGGCTAGACCAGGCTACCATCTGTATAATAGAGGCTCTGTTTACACAGGAAAGTCTGGATAGTACCATGGTAGACCGTAGTCCATTAAACTAAGATTCTGATCTCTTTAGTTCACAGCCTAAAGGTCATCATCAAAGGGGAATTTCACCCATTTTCAACATTTTTTCTGAGAGCGTACAAATGCAACCAAATGAACCCTAACGGGTTCATTTGGTTCCATTTGTACGCTCTCAGAAAAAAAAGAAGTGTCTATAGAAATCCATTAACATGATGACATACATCTTGATGATGCCATCAAGATGTGTTTCATCATGTTTTTGTGGTTTTTCTTCAGACCTCCATTTCCAGGAAACACAGAATGGGGGGAAACGTTTTTATCATGTCCACCCTGCACCTCTATAGGTTATATATTATGACATATTAGAATGTTGAAAATGGGTGAAATTCCCCTTTAAAATTCTTCAATCTGGTGCACTTTGTGATCAAATATTTTTCATAATATAATCAATACAAATAAAACCTTATTAATGCAAGCTTTCAGTGCCCCCCCTGACTTTGGGCCCCCCTACAATTGTCCCCCTTTTCCCCACGTGTCTACGCCCGTGCCTACTCCTACACAATTTGGTGATTTAAACAAAACGATAAAAATAATAAAATTATAGTTTCAGGTTCTTTATTAGGAGCCTTTTATGAGGTTGGCAGGTCATCGATGACAATTTAATTGTCTATACTGAATTTATTTAGCCTGTATATATAATTGTGTATGTATTGTGTAACCTGTGTATATACTGTGGTGTCTCGCCACAAATCCACCAGGGATATACGTAGGTATGTTTCCATGAGAACCAGACAAACTGGAACACATAGAGGGAGTGTATGTCCAATTCACTCCTTGGCCAGCTGCACCTATAAAAAGCCCACACAAACTCACAGACTGGCTCACCTGAGGACACTGTCCATGACGCTCAGGAGGAGATTAGTCCATGTGACAGCATATCAAATATAAGCAGCAATGTTTGTGAAAATCCATAAGGTCCAGAGCGTGTTCAACTTTATCTGATCATGTCAGATCCAAGGCCGAAATGGCTGCCTTAATGGCAAGGCAAAAGTTACAACTACAGTTTGAATCAGATATGGCTGCCATGGAGGCAAAACTTAATGTCTTAAAAACCTCTGGTTCAGTTGTGCAGAGTGCCACTTAAAAAAAAAAACAGCACCAAGTGCTACTTCTAGAACGTCGGGTGGGATGAGGTCATATGTTGAAAGGGACCTTAACATTAATGCAGAGCAATTTGTACCACACAATGACAGAAGAGGGCAATCTGCTGTGGTTGGAGTCAGTACACAAAAGAAAACCAAACTGACAGAGCCAGTGTACGGCCAAAAGAAAAACAAATTGATGGAGCTAGGCTCCCCACGAGGTCTGCTCACGATGAGAGATGAAGCATGGCTACTGCCATCTATTAGGCCCTTTGATGCAGACCAGCCTAGTCATTTTAATTAGAATTTTGTAATTAATACATTGATCTTGAGAGGTTTAATTAAAATATTTAACTATTTGAGTCACAAATAAAAGCAGGAACTTAAAAGGCTGGAATCTTGTCTCTGCTGCTCGCTCTTGACCTTGGCCCGGTGGGCTTGTGAATCTGTATTGTGTATATTCTTGGGTGAAATTCCCGAGTGGCGTAGTCAGGCTACTTCTGTTTCCAGGCCTCAGTGCCCTGGTCACATCGGGAAATATTTATTAATTTAATGTAATATATATTTTATTGAATCATTTTGTATTGTATTTAATCTCACTGTTTATGAACTATGAGAGTTGTGTCTTATAACTCACGTGGGCTGCGCCTCGGACAAGGCGCAGGGGATAGAGCGCAGCGTGTTGTTATTGACAAGCTCTTAGAGAGTGCGGACATTCTGTGTGTACAGGAAACTTTTCTAGCCACACAAGAACTTGATAAACTCAACTCTGTTCACAATGACTTCCACGGGGCAGGGGAATCAACAACAGACATGAGTACAAGAATATTGCGTGGCAGGATCGCTGGGGGAGTGGCAGTATTATGGCACAAGAAACTTGACCCACTGGTCAGTGTGATAAGGCTGGAAGTGGACTGGTGCACGGCAATAATGTTTTTATTATTTTAAATGTTTATACTCCCTATGAATGTCACAAAAATGAGGATGAATACCTTAATAAGCTTGCGTTTATCAGTACTTATATCAAAGACAGTGCTTACACATGTATTTATGTGCTGGGAGACTGGAATGCTGACATATCTGATGGCAGCTCTATGTTTGGCCAACACCTAATGCAATTTTGTACTAATAACAAGGTTATCTTGTCCAGTAAGGTGCTGTTACCTGTGGGCAGTTATACATATATCAGTGAAGCATATACTACAAGATGGAAATATTGTATGACCAGGCTACAGCAGATCACATGCCTTTTTCTATTACAATAAATGTTAAGGGCCTACCTGAGCTCGCCAGCACTGGTAGTCCAAAACATGCATTTAAATTGGATTGGGCAAACCTCACTGCGGAGGACCTACAACGGTATATGTCACTGACTGATGTTTATCTAGTAATATTTGTTTACCTGTTGATGCTATCGCATGTGGAAACATAAACTGTAAGAATGCTGAACATGGTAGAGCACTGTGCAAAATGTACAATGTTTTAGTAAATTGCCTAATTAATGGAAGTAATCCTTTCAAAAGAAAGAAAAGTAAACACAATAACATGAGACCTGGTTGGAATGTCTATGTTCATGATTTACATGTGGAGGCTAAAGAAGCCCTTAGAGACTGGGTCTTAGCTGGTAAACCTAGGCATGGTCCTGAGTGTGACTATAAGAAGCACACTAATGCTAGATTTAAGTATGCACTGCGCTACATTAAAAGAAATGAACAGGCTATGAGGGCTAATTCCATGGCAGAAAAGTTGCAGAAAAATAACATATTTGACTTTTGGAAGGAAGTTAAGGTGGTGAATAACAGTAAGATGCTGATGCCGTCCAGTATTGAGGGCATTACGAGGTCAAAGAATATTGCTGAGCTGTGGAAAAAACATTATGAAAGTTTATTTAACTGTCTCAAGAGTGATGCTTTTAATATTGGTGAGCTTACACAGAGTGACGGTCTAACTGTCACATACAGTGAAGTGAAACATGCTATAGATAAACTTACTTTAAACAAATCATGTGGTCATGACCAGATTACAGCTGAACATCTGCAGAATGCTGGTCACAGGCTCTCAGTGCTACTTGCGCAGTTGCGCTATGCTTTTCCCTTTTTTTGATGCATGGCATTGCCTGATGCCATGTTATCTGTGTTAACACAGTACCAGTAGTCAAAAACAAAACTGCAAAGTTAAATAGCATTAGCAATTACAGACCTATTGCACTTGCTAGCAGTTTATCCAAAGTGCTAGAAGCCATTCTCCTGGACAGGCTCCAGGAATGCATAGCCTCTACTGACAATCAGTTCGGCTTTAAAAAGAATCATGGCACAGACTTATGTATTTATACAATCAAGGAAATTGTGAGTCAATATAAAAGACGTAACAGTACAGTGTTTATGTGTTTTCTGGACGCGTCTCGGGCCTTTGACCGTATTAATCATGGCAAACTTTTATTAAAGCTACAAAAGCGAGGTGTCCCCTCTTATTTGATTAGGGTTTTGCAGTACTGGTACTCTCACCAAACTATGCAGGCTAGGTGAGGAACATGCATATCTACACCCTTTTTAGTGACTAATGGTGTGCGACAGGGGGGAATCTTATCACCCATATTATTTAACCTGTATCTTGATGACTTATCTAAGCAGTTAAAAGAGTGTAAAACTGGTTGCATGGTGGGGGATCAACTTTTTAATCATATGATTTATGCTGATGATTTGGTGGTGCTTTCACCTTACAGTGCTGGTTTACAGCAGCTCCTTAATGTCTGCTCAAAATATGGCTTTCTATTCGATATACAGTTCAACTCAAAAAAGAGTGTTGTTATGATCATTAGAACAGGCTGCATGATGGGTAATACACTTTATGTACGCTGATGATTTGGCCATTGTTTCCCCGAGCAGTGCAGGTTTCCAACAGCTACTCAACATATGCTCTGCTTATGGTGTGAAATTTGATGTTCTTTACAATGCTAAAAAGAGTGTGATTTTGATTTGTAGAACAAAAGAAGACCAGAAATTGCACTTCCCGGTGTTCCACTTGTCAGGCCAGCCCCTTCATGTGTGCAGCAGTTGTAAATACTTGGGGCACATCATTAATGATAAGATGGAGGATGATGATGACATGTATAGACAGCGCAGAGTGTTATATACTCAGGCTAATATGCTGGCTAGGAAATTTCATTACTGCTCTGATATGGTCAAAATCAATCTGTTTAGGGCATACTGCACCCCTCTGTAGACCCCTTGTGGGTGAATTATAAAAAGGAAAGCTTGCGTAAGCTTAAGGTGGCATACAATGATGCACTCAGAATCCTCCTAAAAAAGCCTAGGGGTGGTAGTGCAAGTCAGTTATTCTGTGAAATGGGACTGACCACATTCCAGGCTCTCTTGAGGAATCTCATGTTCAGTTTCAAGAGTAGACTTGATGAGTGTCATAATAAGGTGATTAAGGTGATGAAATCCCATATATAGTTCTGTCAGATACAGTTCCTCTATGTGGAAACACTGGTATGTCTGCCTCTTGTAGGCTGGTCTTTTTTATTTTATTTTTTATTTTTTTGGATTTTATTACGGACATCTGTTTTTTTAAGTGTTTTGTATGTTTTTAATTGTCTGTATGTCTTCTAATGGCTTCGGCTGCAAATAAAGATTGATTGATTAGAGCAAAGGGTGATCACAAGCTCACCTTTCCTGCTTTTGTTTTGTCAGGTGAGGATCTAGAGGTTGCAAGTCTCTTATCTCCTTTAAAACCTCTCTCAAGACACACTTGCGGCTAGTTGCAAGTCGAAACTGGCCTCAGTAGTTAATGCATGTGCCCATGCTTGTGTGTATATGCGTGTGTGTATGTGTGCAGGTGCGTATATGTATATAGGTACGTATCTAGGTCTGTATGTATGCATGCATATGTGTTCGTATGTATATATGTACGTATGAACAGTCTGTGTGTGTGCATGTGTGTAGACATGTGTACCCCATATGCACATGTATGTATGAGTTTGTATGTAGGTGTAGTACATGCGTATACAATACAGTATGTACATATTACTGTCATTTATTACTTTTGTTATTATTATTATTCTTACCTCTTGCACTTTTTTACTGATTTTATAAGAAGCTCTTTCTATTTTACATGGAAAATGGATGTTTAAGTGCACAGGACCCGAATGGAAATAAGACCACCAGGTCTTTTTCGGTGCCTTCCTTTTGGACTGTTACTGTATGTGAATGTACTTTGTACTGTTCTTTTTACAGCAGTTGATTGTCTAATAAAATAATCAATCAATCAATCAATCAATCAATCAATCAAAAAGTTTAAATACCTAGGACACGTAATCAGCGATGATCTCTGTGATGATGATGATGTGCAGCGTCAGTGCTGTAAGCTCTATGGCCAAGCAAACATGCTGGCACAAAAGTTTTCTATGTGTACAGATAATGTTAAAATAGCTCTGTTTAAAACTTATTGCACACCACTGTACACAGCTCACCTGTGGTGCAGTTATAGCAGTGCAAAAATGAAAAAACTTCAGGTGGCTGATGCGTTTAGAATACTTCTCAAACTCCCGAGATGGACCAGTGCAAGTGAAATGTTTGTGTCAAGCAATGTACCCACCTTTCATGCTGTACTGAGGAACTTTATGTTTAAATTCATGTGTAGACTGAAGGAATCTAAGAATGCTTTAATTAGGGCCTTAGCTGATCTCACACAGAGTGATACAATATTTTCCTCTTGTTTCTGGAAACACTGGAGGCAATGCTTATACATTTATGATTGATATGGACTTTTTATATTGAAAATAGTCTGTTACTCAGGCTATTTCTGTCTTTTTACATGTTTTTATTGTATGTCTTGTCCTTTCTTGTGTTTGTGTATGTACTTGTATGTCTGTATGTATATCTGTATATGGACCAGAGTGTCTGCAATAAAGTTTTCATTCATTCACAGAAGAAACGTGGCCGTGTATAAATAAGTCTTAAAGTCATCCTTCTGAGTCTTCATTTTTTATTATCTTTATGTCCATGTTGCAGAGATGGGACAATAAAAATAAACCTGGGACAATTTAAAGGTAGGGGAAGTGATTTCACTTTTGTCAGATATCACCCCCCCCCCAAAAAAAAAAAAAAAAAAAATCTGTTAAAATGCTCTATTATATAAGGTGTGCAGACCATATATGGAGTTTCCCCCTCCCCCACGTTAGCAGAGGAGCTAATAAAAGTTCCCCAGGTGGAGGGTGAATTCTCCTCCAATCAGGATCGAGCAGCAGGTTCACATAGTGTAGCTACTCTTGGGCGCCCCTATAGTGCACCGGACTGGTACTACACGATGAATTTCAAATCACTTACTCTACCTTCAATTGGGTTTTAGTCCTTTTCTTTTCTTCATGCATTTGCAAAATGTATCTGATTGGGAAGAATTATCGGAAATGATCGAGAAACCAAAGTGATCGGATCGGGAAATATCGGGATCGGCAGATACTCAAACTCAAATGATAGGGATCGGATCGGGAGCAAAAAAACGTGATCGGAACAAACCTATTTTGTAGTAGGCCTACCGGTAATTGTTTTGTTTTTACTGTACAACACTTTGACATAGCTTACATGTTGTGCAGAGCCCTCGTTGAAATCAATGTATTTTTAAACTCCAGCTTGACCCTCTTTCAGACTGCATGAATAGCAGCTTGAGTGCTCAGTTTCCGACCCCTCAATGTCACAACTCTGACACTAGATGGCTACGGTTTGTGCCCTGCGCACACACCTGCAACTCATCAAGTATGATTTATGCTTTGTCATGCAACGGTGCGCATGCAGACGTCTAAGCTCACAACTGTCATGTCCATGGCGCGTCCATGTGAGCTTGTACATCACCTGTTCTGTGCGCAGTACTGTTGCACAAGTATAAATGTCTCCTAGGGTGCACCTCTCTAGCCAACACATACAAGAGGACGTTGAATGAACTGAAACCAACGTTCCCCAACCCAATATGTTTGGAGATCTGTTGGGAATTGATTACATGAACCAGTCACCAGTGCATCCAGTCCCATGTTTGTGAACAAATAATTGGTCTAACTTTTGATGGGTTTTTTGTGTTATCTCAAGTATCTTAAGTGCTCTTTTAGGGTGCAAATGGGGAAATAGGGTGTATTCTCAAATCAGATTCAGATTGAACACCTGACTGAAGCCCTTGCCGCTGCGTTTACAATCGACGGAAAGCCCAAATGCGCACAATGGTCCAGTTGCGCCCTCCGATATGTTTGCACTTTACGTGTGGCCAATTCTTGTTCACATCAGTAACTTGGTTTCTAGCAGCATCGCCATGGCGCCCGTATATGGCGTCTCCAAATTTGCCAAAGTCATTCATAGCGGCGCTCCAAGACTGATAAAAATATTGACCCGGATGGGCCACATACTGCGCAAGGCCTGGGAATAGCTCCAGCGGAGGGTGATCATGAATCAGCCGGGTGAACAGGTCGAACACCTTCTCATCTGGGGCAAACCTGAAGGTTGGTATGTCATAATCAATCTTAATCCAACGATCTTTTATTGTTAAGAAAGTATTTGTTTTTTGCCCAAAGTACGCATCGCGCATATGAAGTGTGCGTCCATTGCGAACCGGGGCTGGGATGTGGGGATGTCCCAACTGGGCGGCGGCATTGGCGTTGTTGAAGTCATCGGCCATGACGAGAGCTTCGTTGGCGTCGGCGACCGCCTCCGGTGTGGCGACCCAGGTGGCCGCGGTGAGTACGGCGTGGTTGCCCACGTTGGCAGCAACGCGGATATGGGGGTTGCGCACGATATTGGCAGCGGCGGCAGCAGCGGCAGCGGCGACAGCGACAAGTCCGTCAACCCCCTGCACCACCCCCGCCGTAGCAAATAGGGGGGGGTTCGCAGCAACACTAAAGGCGGCAGATGAGGCCGCGGTGAGAGCTTTGTCATGGATGGTGCGGATCATGTCAGGGATGGCCATGGTGGCGATGGTGGCAGTGGAGGCGAAGGCGGCCTGGCGGGCAGCGGTGCGCACATCGTGGGGGTGAGCGTTGGGGACCCTGCGGGCAACTGCGCCGGCATAGGTGGCGGCAGCGGCACTCGCAATGGCCCGGCCAACAAGGGCGGGGGCGTCACGGCTGGCGATGGTGGCGGCGAAGGCAGCGGGCACGGCCGCCTGAACAGCTGCGGTCATGACCTCGGGGGCGTCGTGGGCGAGGTAGTGAAGGCTGGCAGCATTCCTTGCGGCAATAGTCACTGCAGCAGGGACGGGCAAGGTACCGCTGGCGGCATTGGCAGCGGCGATAGCGGCGACGATGCAGACCACATCATCAGGTTGGGCGTTGGCAAAGTGGGTGGTGGCAAAGCGGGCGGCTGCGTCGGCGGCGGCGGAAGCGGCCGCGGCAGCCACGACGCCGGGTACACCATTGGGGTCCGCGGCAACAGCGGCGGCGGCAGCAGAAGCGGCAGCAGCCACAACGACGTGTGTGGGGCCGGGGACACCAAACATGCGCCAAACATTGCCCCAGACGGCAGCGTTGGCAGCGGCGGTGCCGGTGCCGGGAATGCCGAGGGCGGCAGGGCCGGGGACGCCAGGAGGCAGGTTAGGCAGGTGGGTGCCGGCGGAGGCAGCGGCGGCAGCGCCACCAACGGCAGCGGAAGCGGCTGCGGCGGCCGCGGCGGTCACGACGCCGGGGAGAGCATTGGTGCCGGCGACTTTGGCGGCGGCGAGGGTGGCGGCTCGGGCTGCAGCGTAGGCAGCGGCGTTGACGGCGGCGACGGTGGCGCCGGAGGGGTCAGAGATGCCGGCGATCTCGTTGAGGATGGTGCCAATAGCGACACCGATGCCAGGAGCCGCAGCGATGCCTGGGGCGGCGGCGAAGATGCCAGGACCGGAGGTGATGCCCCATTCAGCGGCCATGCGGGGGTTGACACCGCCGTGGATGCGAAGAACAACATTGTCGTAGACCACGAGGGTCCTGTTGTTGTTTGCCATGACTTAGGAAATCTACAACACACTCAAGGTATTGCAGTGGAGAGCGGCAGAACAATTCAGCTAGATCGTCGACCCCACAGATGTTCCTGGTGACCACGTAACCCGGAGGCAGGACAGGGCAACCATCAACCGTCTCAGGACAGGCGTGGGACGTTTCAGGGAATCGATGCAGCGGTGTGATCTAGCAGCCCACACCACTGTGAAGTGCCCGCTGTGAATATGGATACCCCTTGCAGACGGTACACCACGTCCTGACCAGCTGTCCCAAACACCGGCCTAGTGAACCTGGACGACGAGACACCAGAGTGGCTTGCTACAGAGCTGAGGTGGCTTGCTACACAGCTGAGGATGAGAACATGCTAGAGCTTTCCAGTCCACTCTTTATACGTTGTAAAACAAGACCAAATGATGTCACAGTTACATCAGAGCACCAGATCCCAGGATCTCACCAATCTGTCAGTCAAGCCAGGACTCCACTCACTTCACACAGGTGAAATAAGCGGCTGTCCAGCAGCTGGACATCTCCATATATGGAGCTCATGTGTTATTTTGTGTTAACAAAATAACATGTGTTATTTTTTAACACATCCGTGTGTTTTACACATGATTGTGTGTTGACGGATTTAACACATTGTTGTGTGTTAAATGTATCAACACACCGATTATGTTAAAATTACACAAAAATAACACAGAGCTGTGTTTTCTTTTAATTACACAGAAGCGTGTTATTTTATGTAATTTTACACATAGCTGTGTTAGGTCAATTGTATACAATCTTACACATTAAGTGTGTTATTTCTTGCAATTTTACACATATACTGTGTTATTTTATACAATTTTAAGAGAACCCTAAAATGCTCACAAAAAATACACAACTGCTTGAAATTACAGGTGACATTTATTATCCATTTTACTCAAACCTTTTTTTAAGACACCCCCCCCCCCCCCCCCCCCCCCCCCCCTCCAATGAGTACAAAAGCTTTGGAAACATTCAGCCACTGCAAAGTCTTTGTAAACTTGAGTTTAAAAACTAATTTCAGTGCAAAGTTTATATATATATATATATATATATATATATATATATATATATATATATATATATATATATATATATATATATATATATATATATATATATATATATATATATATATATATATATATATATAAAACACTTTATAAAATTTTGGAAACATTCAGCCACTGCAAAGTCTTTGTAAACTTGAGTTTAAAAACTCATTTCAGTGCAAAGTTTATATAAAAAACACTTTATAAAAGTATCGACTATCCCCTCTTAAGGCAAGTTTTTGAGGTCAATGACATAAATCCTAACAAGTGCATCACTTGCCATGGGGGTCGATAGAACATATTTGAAACATCAGAACACATACATGGAACATATTAAATTTCTGTAGCACCAATTTTAAAGAACCATTAATAAAATATAAAGTAAAATAAATAAAATAACAGTACATTACATTCAGTCGACAATGTGCTAACCTGCAAATGATCACTGCAGAGGGACATCAGGACACACCATCATAAATATGCAGGACCATAAGGCCACGTCCACAGGGAATGTTTTTTTCCTGGCCATAAAGAATGAATCGTAGAATAGTGTTAGCAGGTAAAACAGACGTTCCCTATGGACAAAGCCATTTACAGGCAGCACAATTTACTAGCAGCCTCTATTCATATGTCAAAGGTCAAGTACTTTACAGTAATGTAAATTTAAGTGATCAATTTGTATCTTGGATTAACAAAGAGTTGTTTCCCAGTACTGTAAGATGACACCAAATCTAGTGGTCTGATGTCTGCTATATCCTTTATATTGATCATCTCATACTCAGCATTACGCTCCACCACATAAGAATAAAGATGATCGTCAAAGAACTTCACAGATAAAATTTGAATAAAAATTAACACCTCTTCCTTTTTGCAATTTGGAAACATGTGCATAATCTCCCCAAAGAGACGCTCTCCTCTCAGATCACGATTCAAAGCAAGAACACAACCAGTTCTGTATGTCTGACCAAGCACACAGACAGAGTGAGCCACATGAATTGTGCTGCAGATGCCAATATCATAGCCAAGTGCTTTAAAATTTTCTATAAGCAGATCATATCTTTCAAGAGATTCAACAATGAGTGGAAATGAGTTTGGGACAGTAATTTTGTTTGTAAGGGGGTCAGTAAATTTCCAATGAAACATACTTTGAACTTGACATTTATAAGCCAAAGTTTTAGAGATATTGATGAAATTACACACAACCTGAGCATGCCTTTTCAGGGGAGCATGCTTGCCCTCAAATCTCATACACCACAACTTCGAAAGTGGGCCAAATTTGATCATCATGCGCCAATAATGTGTCATAAAATGATGTTTTGGTGTGAGCGACCTGTCTGGGTACAGACTCTTGAACAGATTATGGTGATCTATAACCAACTGTTTCAGAAAGATAGCAAGACCATGGCTAACCACTGGGGCAAACACTATGCTACATATTTCTCTGAGGAGGAGGAGGAGGAACAATTCCCAATGTTGATCATCTATAGCAGGGGTTTTCAACCTTTTTGACTCCAGGGCCCACCATTTATTCAGCATATGAGCTATGGACCACCATCCGATTACATTTTCACACCAAAGACCTAAAATGAAAGAATTCTTCTGGTTTTGTCCACAACTCCAGGCTGTATTTTGCCAACAAAACAGTGTAAAATTGTGTGTTGTTAAAAAAAAAGTGGTGCTAATTCAGATTATGAATATTTTAACTCTTGAGAGTGTGAAAATGAAATGGTTTCATTTTTACATTCTCAAGAGTTACATCTGGCTAACCAACTTTCCATCATTTAGCCTGGGGAGCACCTGGAACCTTCTCAAGGACCACTGGTGGTCCCCGGACCACCTGTTGAAAACCCCTGATCTATAGGTATAAAATCTCCTATTAGGAAGTGTAAAAAGAGTATTAGGCACCACATCTGACTTGCTGTTTGTTTTATGGGATTCTGTGCTGTCCTCAAGTTAATAATGAGTTAATAATGACAGTAGGCTTGTTTTTCTCATTTGCAAAACCATAATCAAAACTTCTCAATCTGTCATTGAACTGTTCCAATGTGAAAAGCTTCTCCTGATAGATGAAATGTTTTAGCAACAGTTTTACTTCAACTACAGCCACACCCTCTAGGACATCATGCATCAGGTCAACACAAATATTCTCAGTCACATGAAAGTAAGTGAGTGAGTTTAAACAGGAATCCTCTTTTATACCAGTTACTGGTGGATCGCTAAGCGCAACATGTTGTTCATAGTTTGATTTACAACGGAATTCCTGGTGATCATCATCAAACACTTTCTGGGCAGCTTCTTTGTCAGTTAAACATATATGGCAATTTTTTTTGGCGTTAAAGCATTCTAAAAACCCTCAAAAAGGCTCAAATATTTTGCCAAAGCCATATTTCTCTCTATAGAATTGAAGAGTAGACAAAGGTGAATGTTTGCAAGGGTGGAGTTGAATTCCACAGGCAGGTTCCTCAAGCAATAGTAAACAGCTCCCATTTTGTGAACCTTAGTTTTTGACGATAACGGATTAGTAGTTTCCACATCATCAAAATAAAGCTGTATTTGGAGGGCATTTGGATACCTGCTGTATAATTTATGTTGTGCAATTCACTAGTCGGAAGAAACACACCATTGGGAAGGTTAAGTGGTTTATTGACAATTAGGATAGAATAAATGAATGAATGAATTGATGGAATGGAGCACGGGAGGCGTGGGCCAGGCTGTAGAGGTTCCGGAGGGGCTCGCTGACCCTGAGGCTTTTGGGGAAGGGGTCGTCTGGCGATCGTCTTGCGGTGCGTGTGGACGTTGACCCCCCAGCAGGAACCTGAGATATGGGAGAGAGGAGAGGTTGTTTTAATTGTTTGCCTTATGAAGGGGATGAGAGATGTAGTGCTAGAGGGAGCAGGGTGAAGAATGTGCCGTGGAGGTGAAAGGGGTGGAGGTGGGATGCGAAAGCCTGTAGGACAGTGGCTTGTGTGCGGTGCTGCGTGGCAGGCTAACCGTGAAGGTTTCTGGGTGGTATTGGGCGGGTATAAATAGAGTCGGGTAAATTGGTGTTGGGGCGGAGAATGCCGTGAAGGGCTGGGTCAATGTGTGTTTCTCCGCCTCCCGAACATCTGTTGTTCCAACGCCATAATGTGTGCCATCACAATAATCACGCATTTTACCATCAACACTTTTGTTTGATTGGTTAAAGAGTCTCTGCATTTTTCCACTTCCAAAGAGAAACTTTATGGTGTCAATAATGGATATATACTGGAATGTGTCAGGAACCATTACTTGCGTAACTTTCCCCTGCTTTCTTGCTGTGTCCCCTCTGTACCCCAACAACATTTCTGTGGGCTTCACAAGGGAGTGTTTTTGCGAAAAATATTTGCACATTTTGTAGGGAGTATCAATCTCTGAAAACATGTTTTGTGCATTATCAAAATCCTGCATCAAAGATTGGACAATGACATCATCATTTGATATAGAGTAGCTATTAAGCAAAGATGCTGTTTTATACTTTAAATAATCCAGTGTGTTCTCCAGTAGCTCTTGTGTGCATACAATGCTTTTTTGAACATCTGTTAAGGTGGAATTTGATGCAGAGTACATTTTGGCAACAAATAAGTGCCCTTACATGTTCTGAAGCGGGTCTCTTGCATTTGGGACAAATGTACATGGTAGTATAACTTACTTACTGCACTTAGTGCACTGCCTGGAGCTTTGCAATAAGCTCAACAACTTTCGATCTCTTTGTAGCTGGGACACTGATGTCGTAAACATGCTCCAAGAAACTATAGACTGAGTTGAGTGGTTCAGGATATGCTGCATTGCAAACCCAGAACACTTTGAACAGCTTGTCCAAGGCACAGACCAAACCTTCATCCTGAAGTGGGATGGTGATTTTGTCATTCTTGGCCACAATGACGTATTGGGCTCTTGTACTGGGGTGTCCCAAACACACAAGCTTGGGCTGGGTGGCTCCCACTTCTGCACAAGAAGATTCCAGAAGGCTGGGGATGCTGGTTCCAGACTAGGAAAGAAATTATGTACATGTATATATCAAATAGGGCTGACAATATATCAATATTTTGGGGGCACGGTGGCACAGTGGTTAGTGCTGTCGCCTCACAGCTAGAAGGTCCTGGGTTCGATTCCCGCTAGGGGCGCTGCTGTGGGTGCTGGTGGCGTGTCTGCTCCTCCGCGTCATCAGTGCCCATACCCGAGGCGGGGTTGACGAAAGAGCCTTTCTGTGTGGAGTTTGCATGTTCTCCCTGTGTCCCCTAGGGTAGATACCCTCACAAAAACATGCTGTAATCCTGGACTCTAAACTACTTCCCCCTGGCCAGCCGGGGCGCCTGATGGAGGGGACTGGAACTGGTTGGAATAACGTGTTCCTTCCACGCGCTACGTCCAACCAGGGAAACTCCCCCCTGTCAGGTGAAAAGAAGGCAGCTTGGACTCCTCATGCATTGAAGGAAGCAGCATGAGGCCAGTCCGCTGCCTCCCAGGTTGGTGGAGGGTGTGTAGAGCCCAGGATCACATTAGGAATTGGCACTGGGTGAAAAAATGGGATACAAAATCATGGGATAAAAAATATATATATCAATATTTTATAATCTTTAACCAATCTTTAAACCCCAGCATTTGTACTGTGAAGCTTCCAATGACAATAGCAGATCGACTATTCTCAACAGAAGCTTCCTTCACAATAACAGAGGACACTAGCAAGTTTGACGTTGATCGTACAAACTATTCTCGAGATAAACCACTTTGTATTGAAGCCAGTAGGTCGCTTCAATTGTACCAATGCTATACCAGCTCAGTGGTCTTGTGTTTTAGTACAGCAGAATAGTGAAACGATACTTCACTTTGGTATAGAAGCATGAAAATTGGCACAGATACTCTCCAAGGTCTACTCTTTAGGAAAAAGGCGCGTGCCACTCAAAATTCCAAGATGGCGGCCCCAAAATCCAAAATGTCCGCCCAAAAATGTGTTTTTTCCTTACACCTACAGTACAGGAGAGGACTGCCGCGGCATCTCGCTGTGTTGCATGGGGGGGAAAATCACACCCGTGTGAAGAAGTGGTGCAACAGCATATGGTGGTCTCTGGGAGTTCCCCGAACTTGCAAACAGCACACACACACACACACACACACACACACACACACACACACACACACACACACACACACACACACACACACACACACACACACACACACACACAAACGTATATCTAGGTGTGATCTGATGTTTTTGG
Organism: Benthosema pterotum; assembly: GCA_039105355.1. Classification (NCBI taxonomy): domain Eukaryota; kingdom Metazoa; phylum Chordata; class Actinopteri; order Myctophiformes; family Myctophidae; genus Benthosema; species Benthosema pterotum. The sequence continues at coordinate 34,746,380 of CM076985.1, forward strand.
GCTATGAAAATGTGCCTTGGGACAAAAAAGGTTGAGAACCACTGATCTAGTGTATTCTATGACTGTTGATTTTAAAATCAAACTGTTTCAAGAGTTGGTTACATTTTAAGACAAGTTTGGTGAGGATTTGAATACACTGCAGAATACACTGTACATTTCAACGCAACGCACTTCTTTGAATGACTACTTTTACTTTTACACAAGTAATTGTACTTTTACTTAAGTACAAAAAATGAGTACTTTTCCCATCTCTGACCATTGGTAACCAAATGGACCCTTATCTAACTCTTGAGATCGTAAAATGAAACCAAATGGACCCAATTGGAATTTTTCATCTAAAAGTTACAAAATGTATCTACCCCAGACCCCCTGTTTCAAAAATGTCTTCCTTTTTGGTGCTAGTCCTATATGCCGCAAGTAACTAAAAGTAATCTAAATTAGTTAATTTCCAAATCAAGTAGTCAGTAACGTAACTAAGTTACTTTTCCAAGCAGTAGTCAGTAGTCAGTAGTCGGATTACTGTTTCAAAGTAACTGTGGCAACACTGTAGGTGAGCAAGTTAATGCAAGTGGGTGGAAGGGAAAATCAGAATACGTCTCTATGTTACTCTATGGTTCTCACCCCCCCTCTGTCCCAATACTGTAAAAGTATTTCACCCTGCAGTACTCTGTTGATTATACAGAACGTCTCTTTTTTATTTTTCACACAAGTAACACCATCATGCCATCGATCACAGAAAAAACACCTCCTCTCTTCTCGAGTGTGTGTTTTTTTTTTTTTTTTTTTTTTTTACACAGAAGTCCCGTTTTCGTATTTCCGGCCCATGACAGTATCAAAATAAGAGTTCAAGTTCAACTGCCATTAGCAACAGCAGTACAAACAAGCATGTACGTCACATATTCATATTATAATTTCTGTAGGGCTCTACACATGACTGACTCCAAACAGCAACAAATAACAGAAATAATGATAAACATCCCATTTCATGTTTTATAATTCAGTTTGATGAAAAATTAATACAAAAATAAAACATGCGATGAGCTCGAAATAGCTTAACATTCAAATCACCTGGAAATGGTAACAAAAATAAACCCTATGAATGAATACTGTAAAAGAACATAAGGCACAGCAGGTAAGACATTTCTAATGGTCAGCTTTGGTAAAATTATTTCAGTAGTGTAAGGGCTCCGTTTTCGTTACCGCTAAACCCCCTATCCGTTAACTTCTTTGCCCTTTTAAACAATAAAAAAACATTTTTAAATAGTTTAAATGGACAGTCTACACGCTTGACGGTTGCAATTCATAAATAAATAATGTTTGTTTACAAGATACCCAGCGGGCTGCCATCCACTGCCATGTATTCGTCAAGCTCCCAGTAAGAGTTTTGTCACTTGAGGTGTTATGGTGCATCCCTGGCAGTCACGTTGACTGGCAGTCACGTGACTTAGTCTCTTCCTCTTTAGGTTTCTTGGGTGGATGGGTGCTCCTGTCATGGCCGCAAGTTCCCACCTGATGTTGTGTGGGAGTCCAGACTGCTCCAGAGCGTGCCGAATGACTGCCACGTTGCACAGCGTCTTCAGACTGGGGCTCAAGTCCAGGATGTACAAAAATCTGTCCGGATCGTATCCCCAATCCATTTTTCCCCAGATTCTCCCGAAGACGAAGAGGCGACTCCCCACCACGCAGGTGCAGGCCGTCGTGGTGGGGAGGGTTCTCTCCGCTCCAACCTGGACCTTCTTCCAGGCGTAAGGGGTCAGCATGTCTGCCTTCAACAGGTAACTGAAGTCCCAATTGCATTTCTCCTTCATCTCTTGGCAGAACGCATATACCTCGCCACCGTAATGAAAGAATGTGTGATATTTCCCATACGCGTCCCCCCCATCGTCAGCACCACTGGTCAACCAGCACTCGGCCTCCAGGTCGAACACTTTGACCAGCGGCATCATGATGTCAGGCATCGTGATCTGCGACTGCAAAAGCAACATCCGGGTCCCGACCACGGTGGGAGAGTGCCAGGTGCCCCGTGGGCACGGCACGGCCGTGACTCCGGCGTCGATCCGAGACCAGACCATGGTGGCTGTGTCCAGCTTCAGGAAGTCGTACCCACATGGTTTTCCGGATTCGTATCCTCCACAGATGTACATGACCTTCCCAAAGGCGCAGGCTGAGTGTCTTATCCTCGCCTTCGGGACGCTCCCGGAGACCTGAGGGCGGAGCCAGCACCGGTGGGGAGTGTGGTTTACACGGAAGATGTAAACATCCTGGTTGGAAACAAAAGACTTGTAACTCCTGTAACCGCCCCAGATGTAGATGGTTTCCTCTTCTACGAGTACCGCTGAGTGGTCGATCAGTATAGGGGCCGGAGCCTCGTCCCCAGAGGAGGAGCCTACTTTTCTGTGTCGTCCAGTCATCCAGGGCGGAAGATTCTTCCAGCGTAAAGACACTGTGTTGAAGATGCTGACATGCATCAGGTCCTTGTACTCGTCGTCATTGTCGTGGAAGGTGTAGAGCTCGAGTCCAACGGACACAGCAGAAAAGGGATCAAGGTTCACCGGGACTCCTTTTAGGCACACTGTCCAGCAAAACATCTCGTACAGTGTGGAATTAAATTATGTTGATATGGTAAGGTGTAGAGTACAACGTGGAATTACACTTTTGAGGTGTAGAATACAACGTAGAAACAAACTATAGAGGAATATGTGCAAAGAGTATCTGGAAGGGCTCAGCCCTTCCCACAACCACTTTTATGGGTGGGGCAATACGGCTGTTATGTGAAGCTCAGCTAATCCTGCAACGATAGCTGGTTACAGCTTCTGCCATGATTTCAGGGGGAACAAGATCTGTGCAGGTCACGTCACCCTGTGAGGGTAACAGTCACCCTCACAGGGTGACTGTTACGTCACCCTACGAGGGTGACGTAACAGTTGCCTGTAGGGGTAAAACATAGTCACCACCATACTGTTACGTCACCTGCAGGTGACGTAACAGTTGCGTGACGTAACAGTTGCACGGACAGACGTACGGATGGACTCTCAACTCAACTCAAATTTATTTATAAAGCACATTTAACATGATCAGGTCAACCAAAGTGCTGTAAAAGGTACAAAAAGGCAAAACACAATATAAAGAATCAATAAAACAAAAATAAACAGGCAACAACGAAATAATACAGGACGAACTTAGGCAGGGAAGGTAAAATCAAGATTTGGGGGTGTGGCAGAAGCAGGCAGGTGTCCAAGAAAACTGCAGACCTGCGTGTGCTTCACAAAGCTTTTATAACGTAAGAGTCATCCCATGTTTAGCACTCAGGACATATGTCAACAGATGGTCATTCACAAATGAAACCCCCGTCCCTGACAGGAATGGAGCATTAGACAACTGAAATAACAACACTTCTAGGGACGTTTTAGAATGTTTACCAACAATTTCCACGACACAGGGCGTCTCCTCAGCTGACCCCAAATGCCAGGGAGAATAGGTACGTTTTAAGCAATGTTTTAAAACAGGTGATGGACAGGGCGGCTCTGATATTAAAAGGCAGACTATTCCAAAGCCTGGGAGCAGCTGCGGCAAAAGCTCAATCACCCTTCGAGCGTCTATTGGTAGTAATAACATCCAGCCTTAGCTGGTCAGCTGACCTCAAGGCCCTGGATAGATTATACTCCGATATCAAGTCGGCGAGAGATGTTGGAGCTACGACACTACGAATTTTAAAAACATACATTAAAATCTGAAAATCAATACGGTATCGAATTGGGAGACAATGGAGAGAAGCTAGGACTGGAGTTATATGTTCCCGCTTCTTAGTTCCAGTGACGAAGCGGGCAGCGGCAATTTGGATCAGCTGGAGGCGCCTAAGCAGTGAATCGTCCATAAAGACATATAAAGAATTACAATAGTTCAGTCTAAAAGAAATACAAACATGTATGACTCTCCGGGTCGTTATATTTAAGGTTTTAACTGTGGCTAAAAGTTGAACTTGAAAGAAACTGGACCACTGAACTAACCTGTTTGTCCATTTTAAAGGCTGAATCGAACGTGACTCCGAGATTTTTGACTGAGGGGTGAATGTATGGGCTGAGGGAACATAGAGTATTGGTAGGAGGTGTGGCAGAATTAGGGCCGGGATATAATGATTTCAGTCTTACTGTTATTGAGGTTGAGAAAGTTAGAGGCTATCCAAGTTTTAATGTCAGCCAGACAGTCTTGCAGTAGTTTTAGTGGATCAGTGTTATTGTCTGGTTAGAGGGGAAGGTAAATTTGGATGTCATCAGCAAAGCAGTGAAAGGAGATGTTGTGTTTGGTAATGATGTCCCCGAGAGGCAGTATGTAGATGAAGAAAATTCGCCCAAGTGAATTGAAAAACTCCTGTCAGTTAAATATGACCTGAAACATTGTGGGGCAGTGCCAGTAATTCCTACACAATGTTCTAGGCGGGAGAGTAATATCGTATGATCGACCGTGTCAAACATGGCCGTTAGGTCAAGTAGCACCAAGACCGCTGGGCTACCAGAGACCACAGTTAAAAGGAGATTGTTAAAAACTCTTAAATGTGCCATTTCCGTACTATGTCCTGGTTTAAAACCAGGCCGGATTTTTTCATGGATGCCATGCATGGATAAAAATGGTCGCAGTTGTGACTGTCTTCTCCAGGACCTTAAACAGAAAGGGCAGCTGCGATATTGGTCTAAAATTGGCTAGAACAGAGAGGTTGAGATTTTTCTTTTTGATCAAAGGCTGCACCACGGCATGTTTGCAGTCAAGAGCAACACAGCCTGTTGTGAGGCATTTGTTAATAGCAATTAAAATCATGGGTCCAACAGAGTTAAAAACGTCCTTAAGCAGGCAGGAGGGGATGCAGTCAGAAGTACAATATGAGGGTCAAAGACGACTAACTATATCTGACAGTGGTGAGAGAGAAATTGGAGAGAACTTGTCAAGGGGTGGATGCCGTAGGCGTGGGGTAGGTGCAGGAGCGTGGGAAATATGAGCTTGGGCTGACCAAAGTGTTGCGATTTTATTGTCAATGAATATAAAAAACGCTCACAGAGGGACGATGATGGCAAAACAGAAGGTGTAGCATGGGAATTTATAAGGGAATCAAAAGTATTAAAGAGAAATTGGGGTTTATGACAATTTTGGGAAATTAATAAAGAAAAATATTCAGTCGTTGCACTTTTAACAGCTTTCTGATAGCCCAAAAGGCAGCCTTGTAAGATCTGAAGAGAAATATGCAGCTTATCGGCTGCATACTTCGGACGGACAGGGGGTGAAACATAGTCACCACCTTACGGTGGAGACAATAAAGTCCATAGATTTTCCTGCCTCGTGGAAACACATAGGATGAATCATAGAAGCAGTGGCTCTGAGGCACTGTGGGTCTGGTGGAAGACACTCCCCCCTGAGAAGTGGAACAGGGCTTTCAAATGGATACATAACCACATGCTTCAAAGGCACGAGAAAGAGGATGGCTGACCGGCCCATTGCTCACCTCCATCATCTCCTCAGTGGGACTGCTCCTTGGACTTGAACTACATGGAGCTCAGAAGGCATTGAGCTCCGAGGTGAAGTCCTAAATCTCCTGGACCTTCACGTAGCTCAACGTGGCTCATCTTGGTGTTAGCCACGCCGTGGTCTTGTTCAGCTTCTGCTCCGCCCCGGGCACCTCCTCCATGTCTGTCCAGGTGCTGGAAACGTACAGTTCCATTTTTATACCAGGGTAAAAAGGTTTTTATGGTGTGACATTTTTTTCATAGTGGATTTACAAGGGTTGGTTTCTACTTGGCTATTAATCTATAGCATGGGTCGGCAACCCAAGATGTTGAAAGAGCCATTTTCAACCCAAAATTAAATTCAAAATCTGTCTGGAGCCGCATTTTATTTTATTCTTTCCTGAGAGTGTGAAAATATGAACCAAATGGACCCTGGCGGGTCCATTTGGTTCCATTTGCAAACTCTCAGAAAAAAAAGGTCCTCAAAGAAAAATCATTAACATGGTGAAACACAGCCTTTCTTCAGAAATGGAGTTTCTAAAGAAAAAAAAGTTTTACAGAACTCCATTTTTGTCCACACAACATCTCTAAGGTATATTAATGACATAGTAAACTGAGTAAACCTTTGAAAATGGGTGGTTCAGATTGAAAGCTCCACCTCTGATAACTGCTGGGCTTTTTTGACATGGCCAAATGCTACTTTAACTGGCAACTGTCAGACAGCGCAACACGTTTTGGGTGACTGAAATGTTTATATTATTTTGGTGGCATCACCCCAGTGTGTGTATGTAATAATGCTACAGCCAGGGAGCCACTAGGGCTGTGTTCTAGAGCCCCAGTGTGTATGTAATAATGCTACAGCCACTGAGCCACTAGGGCTGTGTTCTAGAGCCCAGTGTGTATGTAATAATGCTACAGCCACTGAGCCACTAGGGCTGTGTTCTAGAGCCCCAGTGTGTATGTAATAATGCTACAGCCACTGAGCCACTAGGGCTGTGTTCTAGAGCCCAGTGTGTATGTAATAATGCTACAGCCACTGAGCCACTAGGGCTGTGTTCTAGAGCCCCAGTGTGCATGTAATAATGCTACAGCCACTGAGCCACTAGGGCTGTGTTCTAGAGCCGCATGCGGCTCCTGAGCCGCAGGTTGCTGACCCCTGATCTATAGCCAGTTTAAGAAAAATATCCATCAGCGACACCGGCTGAATATAGGAGAGCGAATGGCTGGTGAGAGACACACCAATCAGGAGAGAGGACCGGGCTAAGTTACACCAATAAAGATCAAGGACTCAAAAACGATAACAATACAACTATTGATGATACTGTTGGCCGTAAACTTCATAGGTATATGATACAACTGTTGAGTCAGTTTCTCTACAAAGATTGTAGTATTATATTGTAATAATGATACATGACTGACTCTAAACAGCAACAAATAACAGAAATAATGATAAACATCCTATTTCATGTTTTATAATTCTGTTTGATGAAAAATTAATACAAAAATAAAACATGCGATAAGCTCATATAATAGCTTAACATTCAAATCACCTGGAAATGGTAACAAAAATAAACCCTATGAATGAATACTGTAAAAGAACATAAGGCACAGCAGGTAAGACATTGAAATGGTCAGCTTTGGTAAAATTATTTCAGTAGTGTAAAGGCTCCATTTTTGTTACCGCTAAACCCCTTATCCCTTAACTTCTTTGTCTTTTTAAACTATTAAAGAAAATAGTTTAAATGGCCAGTCTACAAGCTCACAATGTGTCAATAGATTGGCACATTGAAGTATTCCAAAAGGTTTTTCAAAATAGTAAACCCTAGGGCAGGGCTGTCAAACTCTGGCCCGCGGGCCAAATTTGGCCCGCCGTGTAATTTCATTTGGCCCTTGAGACATTATCAAATTATCAAAAAAGGGGAAGGGCACCCATTTTCAACATTTTAATATGTAATTAATATACCTTAGAGATGTTGTGTGGACATGTATTTCCTAAAAATGGAGGTCTGAAAAAAATCATTAACATGGTGAAATACATCACCAAGATGTATTTCACCATGTTAATGATTTTTCTTTCAGACCCATTTTTCCTGAGAGGGTACAAATGGATTTGGTTCACATTTGTACCCTCTCAGGAATTTTTTGAAAATGGGTGGAATTCCCCTTTAAAAGGTTAGTTCATTCAAACTTGGCCCACGGCTTAGTTCAGTTTTACATTTTGGCCCACTCTGTATCTGAGTTTTACACCCCTGGCCTAAGGGGTTTAGGATAAGGGATTTAGATGGTAACGAAAATGGAGCCCTAAGTGTTTGAGGTTAAGGTGCTTCATCTATAAGCATACTGATACCCTGAAAAAGGCAAATATGTATATTATCAGTCACTATCAATGTAAAAACAAATCCATGCAACAGTCAATTCATTAGTTCCAGTGCATTAAAGTGATATGCCTCTGTACATTTCAAGACTGTAACCTTAACCTTTGATCGACAGTGTTGTAGTGGTACTTTTAGAAGTGGGGGGACGCCTCTTAGAGGGGAATTCCACCCTTTTTTTTCTGAGAGTGTACAAATGTGAACCAAATGGACCCTAGCGGGTCCATTTGGTTCCATTTGTACACTCTCAGAAAAAAGGAAACTCATTAACATGGTGAAACACATCTTGATGATGTCATCAAGATGTATTTCACCATGCTAATGATTTTTTCCAGACCTCCATTTCTAGGAAGCACAGAATGGAAGGAACGATTTACCATGTCCACACAACATCTCTAAGGTGTATTAATGACAGTAAAATATTGAAAATGAGTGGAATTCCCCTTTAAGACACGTGCATGCACACTTGCATTTGCGTGCACCTGTGCAACACACACAGTCACAGACACGCTATTAAAACTAACATACGTATAGCATATTTAGAAAGATTGTTTACAATGCATTGTTTACAATTGTATCCATAAAAGTAAATGACAAGACAAAAAACATAGGCCTACTTTTGCCCCAAAAATATTTTAGATGTGAGAAGTGGAGGGACACCGTCCCCCCGCGTCCCCCCTCCACTACACCCCTGTTGATCGACTTTCGCATGCAAGAAGTCCAAGCACTATACTGTATCATTTCTAGTGGTTCCATTTCCAGTGCTGCACCGTCAATAGGCACAAAATACAGGACACTAAATATCCTCTCATCCTAACCACTTAATACTGTATACTTTGTTGTATGACATATAGCAAAAATACAAGCTCATGTGTTGCATCATGTACGTATGCTGTGAGATTTTTTGTCTTTTCTTGTATTATTATTATTTACCTGTAGTTACTTTTGAAATGCTAGCAGATGCCTATAATAACATAAGATATCAAACGCATGTCCATTGTCCTTCGAGTTCCACAAACCATTTGCTGTCCAGCCTCTCCCACCACTCATTGGGGAGAATTCTGGGAGGAAAGACAGATCCAGGGTGAGTTATCTTGTTATGTTGTCATGCACTGATCAAGCAAATATTTTTACACAGGAAATAACTATAAGAAAATCTAAAATTAAAATCTAAAAAGCAATTTAAAAGTGGTGGATTGTTGGCATAAAGTGGGGGGAAAAGTAAACATTCAATTCAGTAACACTGCAAAGTAAAAGCTATCAGGTTGATCTATAGTCGGCATAAAAGAACAGTAGTTCCACAGGGATCAAGTCAAACTTTAATGGCTCCAGTATCTTCTTTATTCTTGGCTCCATGAGGGGTGTTTAAACTCCATCTTGTAGCGCTTGGCCCATTTAGCATAGATGGCCTTCTCCGTGATGAAGCGATGGCCCCCGCGGCGGGTGTGTTCATGAATCCGGTACATTTTGCATTCGTCAATTCGGCTCTGTTCATAGTAATGGTATGGAACGATGCTGTGATTGGCACGACTGCCACAGAGAGAAAAGTCATGAGAATATTTTAAAAAGTCAGTTACTTCCTATTTTATACGTGCAATGTTGAAATATTGAAAATGGAATGGACTAGATTCCACAACCCCAGTTTGAATAACTGCATCCATTTTGCCAAACAACATCCATTTTGCCAAGCAAATTTCTTACCTGCAGTAGTTATCGTCAATCATCCCATAGACATGAATACTGTCACACATATCCAGGGCTAGAACCATGGTGAAGAATCCAGTGCTGAGAAAGGCGCCAGTCTTCATTCTGAGAAACAAAGGCACCAACTGTTATCTGTATTGTATCTGAATTTTGCTAATATTTTGCTTGAAAGAATGCTGCTAAAAATCTATTGCTATTTACCTGTTTTTCCCAGTCTCGTTCTGAAAAACACCGTCGCAATACTGTATCTTCTCTCTGGTCACAGCATAGATTCGGACATTTGGATACTTGTTCGCCATTTTCAACAGGACATTGAAGATGTGTCCCTTTCCATCCTGCCTCATATTCCTTTCAGGGCCCCAGAACACGTATGTGGTGTCCACAGAAGACTGGAAGTAGTACTTCTCATTTTTTAACAGCAGGGGGACACTGGTGTGAGACACGACTCTGACGTTCGTCTGCCTCCCGACATCCCTCTCGTAGCCGCGCGTAGGAGCATTGTTCATGCGAATGACACATCCAGCCTTGTCAATCTCCTCACCCACTCCAGCTCCCAGCATCTGTCCCGAGCTGGAGACCAACGCACACTGACTGCAACGCAGGTCCAGGAACTGTGCAATGAAACACAATACAATTATACCTAGGCTTACTGGCCAAAGAGTGCATTCATTTTATACATGTGGTGCGTGCGTCCACCAGAGAAAGTAGGCCTTTGTAGTGTTGATTAGCGTAAAACATTATTTTTCTTTTATCAGAAGTCGAGAGAGAGAGGCTGGTCTGTATCTCATGCGATGGCAACTCATTGAAAGTCCTATAGCTCTATCTAATGCCTACCAGGGCATTATGCGGCCCGGGGGCCAAATGCGGCCCTTTGGCTGACTCTGACCGGCCCGGGGACCACCAGTGGTCCTTGAGAGAGTTCCAGGTTAAATATGGAAAGTTGGTTAACCAGATGTAACTCTTTGAGAGTGTATAAATGAAACCAAATGGACCCTTGCGGGTCCATTTGGTTTCATTTTTACACTCTCAAGAGTTAAAATATTCATCATCTGAATTAGCTCAAAGTCTACCAAGTCTATTCAATCAGAGAATGTAAGAGAATGGTCATTTTTGTTATCCTGTTTTTGTTTCCCAAATCCAGCCTGGAATTGTGGACAAAAACAAAAGAAATCTTGAAGAAAGTTTTGGGATCTGTGGAGCTAAAATGTGTGGTGGTCCGTGGCTCAAATACTGAATAAATAGTGGGCCCTGGTGTCAAAATGGTTGGTCTTACTCTTACTTTTATCTTGAAATTAAATTAATATTACACAGACTTTAGTTCAGCCTTTAGTCGTGGCCCTCCACAATATTTTATGTATCTCATTTGGCCCCTTGGGAAAAATAATTGCCCACCCCTGATCTAATGCAACCTCATTATGGCTATGCTATGGACCAGAGCTACCACACATTGAGTACCAGTGTCTTAAGCAATTCCTCACCTGGTCCATGTGTTCAGGTTTTATCCTGGTGTATCCTCTGAGACCAGAGTTGTGCAAAGAAGTGAAGTCATTTGATTTGTTCACTTGACCACACCAAAACATCACCCCAAAACCTACTACCACAAGGCCAACCCAGCAGAGTTTCTAATGGAAAAAAAGACATGAGAGACAAGAGATTGATAGAAAAGATTAGTGAGCATGTCAAAGTAAATTTGGGAATGTAGAATCTTATTCCCTATCTGTGTAGGGAATTTCAAATATTGACTATTCTAACGACATCAATTATCTTACCAGAGATTTCATGTCACAGCTTCTAGGAGACCCCCCCTGGTCCATAGCCTGATGGCATCATGACGTCATGGTGTCTGTGTGAGTGCGTGGGGGGGTCATCTATCATTGCAAGAAAATGTGTGGCAGATATTCACGTTCAAACTTTCTTCCATTAAGGAACACATTAACACTCCCAAGTCGATTTAAATTTAAGTTCTCGAAAGCCTCGAACTACCACAGCTTCTTTGATGAAAGTCTTTTGAAACATATTAGTTTACCGTATGTTAACAATAATCATTGGAATTTGGATCATGAACTAATAGCTCGTTAGATTTGCGTAATAGCTACTTATCATCACGCAGCAGTACAGTACCGTTATTAATCCCTTCTGTTCTCGCACTAATGAGTGTCCAACGCATATTAAATACATATAATTATAAAATACAAGTTGACAGAAAAGCTTAACAACGTATGGACGTAAATGCTGATCGAATAATTACTTTATACATCTAATTAGTTTATATCCCAATATTTTTGTAAGGATAGTGAGTGTTGCAACATAAACTTGTTCCGCCTGGAAACATCAAATAGAGCCGCTGGTTCCCACTATGATGCCAAGCAGCTGCTCCATGATGCGAGCGGAAATTTAACCGGTTTAGATAAAACATAGACTACAAGCTAAACTAAATCGTGCATCGCTGACATTGGGTATTATTACCATCTATTTTTTTTCCACAGAGATATTTTGCAGGGGAACAATAACACTGATGCACAGAGAAGAAACATGATTAATTATTAGTGGGCGGGCTCTAAAAACCGGCTTGGTTTCTATTTACTGCTCAGTTGTTCGATCCGGTTTAAAGCCCAATGGCTAAACCTCCACTTTACATGCACGAACACAGACAATTTCCGTATCCGTTATAGACCGGATCCTGCAGTAACGACAGTAACTTGATCTGATCCCAGTGACGCATGCTTTAGATATCTATGTGTAACAACAACACCAATGATAATAATCTTTATGTATATGTGTGAATAAGTATCACATGTGCTGTGTTTATTATTATTTGTTTCATTTCATTTTTTTTATTTTATTTTATTGTCTGCTTCTCATATCTGGCATATGATTGGTCAAAATGGGCGCTAGCCTTTTCCACACACGTTACGCCATTGGCCAACAGCCCCGTCAGTCCAAAGTACCGCCCCGAGGCAAAAATCTAGTGTGTGAACTGAAATGTCCTTCTACAACAGTACAGCCCCGACTGATGGGATCTGATGGGAATGTTAAAGGTAAGCTAATTATTTGCCAAACTGTGTAGACACATTGATGTCCTCCAGACACCAAAGTCCGACAGATCTAATATGTGTCATTGAATAAGAACCTGTCCTGCAACCTCCCACCAAACTGTGATGATGTGATGTGGACACATTACCACATAGGTGGCTAATTTGCTAGCTAACATGGTTAGCAGGGCAGCCTGTGGCTGTTGGTGAAGAAAGATTGTCTAGTTATTGGAATAACTACCAAACTTAGCTTTGGATGGAGACTATAGATGATGTATTATATTGACTCGATGAGATACATCTATAGACTGATAGTCTTAGTCCAAGGCTATATATAGCTGGTGTGGTACATTATACTGACATAGCTAAGTCACAACCACCAAATTTAATGCTACAGCAGTCAACAGATACAGTCCAATAATGACACCCTGCCTGCTCTCTGTTTAAAAAGGATCGCTGGCTAATATGACAAATGTGTATTAAAACTATCATTGGAAAATAGAAACACTGTAAACAATAGAGAAACTACGCTCAATAAGAACTGCTCCTCCTGTCACAAGTTGATGATGTCATGTATGTCCCATGTGCAGTCCAGCTGCAGCCCATGTATTGGAATGCATGTGCTAATAAAAAATTAATATGTGAAATAAATACAATTTAAAATGTTGGTTTAATGCTCATAATTTATCTAAGTGTTAGGGAGTAATAATCTGTTTTTAATTAGCATGTGCATTCTTGAAGGTGTGTTGACTGTGACTGTACTATGTATGTAAAAATATATAAGGGTGCTAAATAAATCATAAATGTAACATTTACCATACATCCCATAGGGCTTGACCACACATAGACATGACATCATCAATGGGCGACAGGAGTAGAGCATATTCAATGAAAGATTCTTTATTTATGAAAATCATCATCTATTTTAGTTATAGAGGGCAAGCATAATGCATTAAGGCATATTTGTCTCATTATCCAGGGTTCCTTTTACAATTTATTTATAACCATAGCTGTCATTTTCCCCAAGGCTTTTCAATTGAAAGCTGCCAGGGCCTTCAATTGTTATTATTGCACAAAAAAGTAGTACATTGTTGGTTAACATCAACTTGTTTAAGTTTTGGTAAATGCTTATTTTTGGGGCCATGACAGGTCTCAAAGGTCCAATAGCTTTTAGAACTGTCATGTCTTGCAGCTGCAAGCAACTCTTCCATGCCATAAATCAGGGGTTTTCAGCCAGTGGTCCGGGGACCACCAGTGGTCCCTAAGAGGATTGGTGATGGTCCCAGCTAAATGATGGACAGTTGGTAACCAAATGGACCCTTATAGATCTGTAACCAAATGATTTGGTATCATTTTACGCTCCCCAGAGTTAAATTATATCTAAACATCCAAATTACTCAACTTTCAAGAATGTACACATATATGGAAAATGTGTAAGAAGTGTTATTTTTGACCAACATTTTGCCAGTTTATGTCTCCTAAATTGTGGACCAAAACTTGAAAATCCTTAGTTTTGTGTCCGAGAGACTAAACTCAACATCAAATGGTGGTCCGTAGCTAAAATGCCGGAAAAAAAAGTGGGCCCTGGTCTGAAAAAACCAACGCCATGAATGAATGGATTTTGGTGTCTAGTGTTGCAATATCAACTCCCTGACAGCTCATTCACCCAAACCGAAAAAGTTCCTGATTGTAGTTCTGATTGTATTAAACATTACAATTACCAAGGTTTTAGTTAGCAGATGTAAATGTACGTGCTCCCAAAAACTATGATAAAGAAAGAGGATAGTGCACGGGGGCATGGCGCAGGCTGGTGCCGGAGGTTTGCACATGCTCAGTGTAAACAGGAACTGCTATGGTGGAATGTTCCAGCAGAGGCGCTAGATACAAATCCCATAACTTGTGATGTAAATAATGAGATCCAGAGTAGTTGTGAATTAAATAGCATCACTCTTCCCTTTTCAAACGTTTTATATAATCCATCCACTGTTTGAATCAACAGTAGCCTATCCATGACCATTTGTCATTTCACAAAAATAAAACTGTCTGTAATTAAAGCAAGCATAACAGGGAAAATCTACAAAAGAACAATGTACAAAACATTTCCATTCAGTAAATGTTGTTTTTATTATTTCAGCTCAGGGTCAGTAACTCTAGCGCCTCTGCTGGTACATTCCATCATAGCAGTTCCTGTTTTCACTGCGCATGTGCAAACCTCCGTCACCAGCCTGCGTCACGCCCCCGTGCACTAACCTCTTTCTTTATCATAGCCCAAAAAAAGGAAGATGACAGTTTGGTGACATCGCTTCTCAACTGTCCTAATGCGGGGGTCAGCAACCTGCGGCTCTAGAACACAGCCCTAAGTGGCTCAATGGCTGTAGCATTATTACATACACACTGGGGTGATCTGCCAACATAATATAATCATTTCAGTCACTGACAGCACCCAACACGCCATGAGCTGTCTGACAGTTACGTCGCCAGTTAAACTAGCGCTTGTTGGCCATGGCGCCAACAAGCATGGCCAATTAATCTGAACCACCCATTCAACAGTATACTATATCACTAATATAGATGAAAAAAAAAAAAAAACATTATATGGTGAAACACAACTTGATCATGTCATCAAGTTGTGTTTCACCATGTTAATGATTTTTCTTTTAGGACCTTTTTTTCTGAGAGTGTACAAAATTACAAATGGAACCAAATCGACCCGCCAGGGTCCATTTGGTTCACATTTGTACACAAAAATGAAAATAGGTGGAATTCCTGTTTTAAGGGTTTATTATTAGGCTTACATTTTTTTAATTTATTTTTTTGTCAAAAATGGCTCTGTATTCAAATCGCTCAATAGGCCGGCACCACAGTAGCTCTGTGATCTTACTGTATATAGGTGCAATTATCACCCCTCAATATCTGTACCTTTCTGCATGCCAGCTGAACCTAAAGGTCAAGAAAACTGCTCACGTAAAGAAGACCAGAGGTGACCAAGCTTTTGCTAGTGTACCTCCCAAACTGTAGAATGACCTCCTCTCCCATATCAAATTGACCCCACTTTTATGCCTTGGCCTTTGATTCCGTTTCAGAGTCTCTGTTAGAATGAATGAACTGTCAAGGGTTGGTATTAGGAATCTATATGGCACAAATGCCCGATAACAAGCATAATGGTTGCTTGCGCTAATTATCATCTTGCAGATGCTTATAGTTTGAAATTAGACAAACTGCGGCATTTCTTGTGTTGCGTCATGGTGGACACAGGGGAAGTTGGTTACTGGATTGGGTTTCCAGATTCCATGCTGAATCATGAATGAATCTAGCAAGACAATTTTCAATTAGTGAAGTCAAGGCCATTATTTTCATTCATGGAGTCAAGGCCATTACTTTTGATCAGCTGAGAGTGTGCTGCCCACCAATCCATCATGTTTCTAAAAAACAATGTCATATAGGTTGCCACGGCGCTGCTGCTGCTGCTGCTACATAATAGCATGAAAGAGGAAGATCTGCACACCTAGAAAGCTTTACCTCCAGATAGAATTTGCTGCCTGCCCGGCCTTTTGGATACAGTTCTATTCAGAAGTAAGACCGGTATTGGGAATCTGGTTGAGAAGTGGATGACGACAGGCAGATCACCAGCAGGGCCCTGTCCTGGCTGCTCACAGAAGAGAGAGGAAGCCTCCTGGAAGGTGACTGTGACGTGACCGGGCCTCATTCAACCGTGGCCTTTGGGCATTTTTGTTACTGAGATGTCAGTCAGAAGAGCGGATGGGATGTCCATCGCCCAGGCTTTGGCCATGACTGTAGCTGAGATACCAGTGTTTCTCTATTCCACGTTTGGCCAGGTAAAACACTTCTGTGATTTTTTTTTAACCCCCTGTGCTGTAGTTGCGTTTCTGCACAAATACGCTTTTGTTTCAAAAACACAGATCAAGACAAGACAAGTAAAAATATATAGATTTATATATTGTTGAAACAATGATCATGTTTTCTATGTTTGACCATTTAGAAAAGGTATTCATCTTTTCTAAATTAACAAACACTGGAAATGTATTTATCCTTCAACACTATAGATATTGGACTGGAGATTTCTGTGTTAAACAACCTACAGGGCAAATTGGTTCTTCCCTTTCACTTGGCAAAAATGACATGTTTTAACTGGGAAAAAAAGTGTTTATGAGTTGCATGAAGCCTAAGGTTGGTCAAGCTTGCTTAAAGTTAAGCTTTAACTTTAATTGGTGCATCTCCCTCTTTCAGTCCATATTCTCGTTTCAAACAGTTTATTGAGCAATATGGCAAACACTTTTCAAAACGGAATTTCCAAAGCGCAGATAACGAATATATATGCAAACGCATAGCAAAAAAAATGATCTGCTCTCTCCCTAACCATCGTGGCTCGCATTTTCCTAATTACACATCCCTCCCTCCCTCTATCAGTCCATATTCTCTCAGCTTAAGCTTACACCCAGCTTAAAGAAGGTGCTGTTCGCCACCGCACTGGGAAGTGTGGCACTGGCTCTCACGGCACACCAGCTGAAACGGAGAGGTCGGAAGAGGAAACAGGTAACGCAAGCAAAGGAGGGACAAAAGACGGTGGGAATTCCTGAGGCGTTGCTACAAAAGACGGGCCGACCCTCGTCACTGAAGAGAGGTGAGGGCCAGTGTTGCCAACTGCTAAAATCCAAAATGCACTAGTGGGACTTCCAAAATGTACTAGAATGCGAGAGAGCAGAAATTTTCAACCATTTACATTGCAGGGCCAACATTGCACCTTAGAACATAATATTCAAATGTCTTCTAAATCCTGACAATTTTCAGAAAAGACAAAAACATCAGTGGTGCACCGGCGCTCAAACCTTTTCATGTCAAGGACCCACAGAATGATCTCTATTTAGCTGTGGACCGCCATCTGAAAATATGTTGTACCTCCCAGGATGAGCTTGTAGATCTGGTATTTTTCAGCAGCTATAGTTTAAAATAAATAACGGTTATAGTGGCTATAAGCTATATTGAAGTAAGGTAAGGTCTGGGAAATTCCAGTCGAGCAGCCACTGCCCAGACTCATGATTTGTCAGTAACAACAGAAGAAGAAGTTGAATGTTGCAACGGAAAATGAGGGTGGTTCCAGGCTAGTCCATGAGTTGTTAAATGCAGGGGTTGACACTAAGGTCTCCGAGGCACTTGCCCATCGGGCAAGTGCAAGTCAGGCTCTACTTGCCCTCAGGTCATGGTCACTTGCCCCCAGGTTCCAGGTGGTCCCCAGTTAAGTTGGTTAACCAGATGTAACTCTTGAGAACGTAAAAATGAAATCAAATGGACCCTTGCGGGTCCATTTGGTTTCATTTTTACACTCTCAAGAGTTAAAATTCATCATCTTAATTAGCCCAGGTCTACACTGCAGAAGATTATTGGTCATTTTGATGTGTTAATTTGCCTGTTTTGTTTCCCAAATCCAGCCTGGAATTGTGGATAGCTAGAAAGCAGGGAAAGACACAGAGGCAGAGTGCAATGACTGCCTTCAAGACAAATTCATCTTGTGTAGTGTTATAGTGCACTAAGTTGCACTCTTGCCCGATGGGGCAACCAAGTAGCAGTCTTTACTTGCCCCACCATTTTTTTTACTTGCCCCGGGCAAGTGTTAGTGTCAAGCCCATGAGTTGTTAAATGTCTCTTTAAAACTCCTGGACTATTTATAGGGGTTTAACACTAGATTTTGCTTGATTTCTGCTACAGGTCCATTTCCTGGGCGCCAAATGATGAGTCCAAGCACCCGGAGCAATGACGCAATGAGTGGAATCTCCTCTCTGGCCCACAGCAAACACTCGCACAGTTCCTCACACAGCAACTCGGTATGTGTCACATACATTTTTGTTGTTTCAACACAGTGTTGTAGTGGGACTTTTAGAAGTGGGGGGCCTCTTAAAGGGGAGTTCCACCCATTTTCATATTTTTTTCTGAGAGTGCACAAATGTGAACCAAATGGACCCTAGCGGGTCCATTTGGTTCCATTTGTGCACTCTCAGAAAAAAGGAAACTCATTAACATGGTGAAACACATCTTGATGATGTCATCAAGATGTATTTCACCCACAGGGCGGGGCGAAGGAAGTTTTACTGAGGTTATGGTTAGGGTTAGGTTAGGCATAGGTTTACTGAGGTTAAGTTTAGGGTTAGGATTAGGTTTAGGCATCGCCTAGTTTTACTGGGGTTATGTTTAGGGTTAGAGTTAGGTCAGGGTTAGAGTTAGACGGTGCTTTATGCGGTAACTAACCCTAAACATAACCTCAGTAAAACTATGCTTCGCCCCGCCCTACTAGTAGTAGCCGGCAGTTAAAACAAGCGCTCCTTCCCAACCCCGCTGCTTTATTTCGGGTGGCAACTGAAAAACCGCGTTGCGCCAACCATATAGATAGATCTACGGAGCCCTTAATAGCGTTCTAGCCAAGTTTCTCGTGCGCACGAGAAACTTTCTCGTGCGCACGTGAAACTTTTCTCGTGGGCACGAGAAAGTTTTGCGTGCCCACGGGAAAAGTTTCTCGTGTGCACGAGAAACCTTTGGGTTTTAATTTTTTTCGTACATGTCCTATTAGGGGCTCTGTACTAAGGTATATTAATGAAAATGAGTAAAATATTGAAAATGACTGGAATTCCCCTTTAAGACACGTGCAACATCTGCGCAACACACAGAGACACGCTTAAAAAAAGTATAGCATATTGAGAAAGATTGTTTACAATGCCTAATTGTATCTAAAAGTAAATAACAAGACAAAAAAAAACAGGCCTACTTTTGCCCCAAAAATATTTTAGATGTGAGCAGTGGCGGGACGCCGTCCCCCTCCACTACACCCCTGTTTCAACAATACAAAATTGTCCCTTTTGTCTCTCTTCTTTGGTCTTACCATATTAACTTGCTGTTGGTGTGTGTGTGCATGTATGTGGAACAGACGCGGGTCACCGTATCCCCAAATCAGTCAGCCAACCCGTCTACTCCTTGGGAGGCAGAGCCTGTAGTGGAAGAGCCAGGTGCAGCAGAGGATGCAAATGCAGAGAATCTCTATATATTGGGTCAGTACTTTCTATGTTTTATTTTTTTTTTATTCATTTATTTTTTCTGAGTAACATAATATTCAAAGATTTGCACCACGTTTTCACGATTTTTCAAAAATAGCAGAGATACAAGCTCATAGCGTGCCACTCGGTGGTGCGCTATGAGCTTGTAGATCTGCTATTTTTCAATAGTTAAAACATAATGCTTAGAACACCAAAACGCGTTCAGTACACTAAGGGTGCTGTCAATCGATTAAAAAAATTTAATCGCATGATTGCCCATAGTTAATCTTTGATTAATCGCAATTTAATTGCATATTTTTATGAGTTCTAAATATACATTAAATGAGAGTGTTTTTCAAGAATATTCATATCAAGGTCAATTATTTATTCTTCATTTGAGCCACAGACCACCATTTGATGACATATATTTAGACTTCCAGACCTAAATTAAAGAATTTGTCAACAATTTGATGTCGGTATCATTGGGAGCGAACATGCACGTTTTGTAGAAAGTTTTCTACATTCTCTAATTGTGTAGACTTATTTTAAAGTAACTTAACTGATGCAGATATTTAACAATTATTCACCTGCATTTGGCGAAATTGAACCAAATAGACCCACTTGGCCTTTGGTTTTACTGTGAGTTAATCTCGCACTAAAAACAATCAAGTTAAAGGTAGGGGAAGTGATTTCACTTTTGTCAGATATCACCCAAAAAATATTTTTTTCTGTTAAAATGCTCTATTATAAGGTGTGGAAACCATATATGGAGTTTCCCCCTCCCCCACGTTAGCAGAGGAGCTAATAAAAGTTCCCCAGGTGGTAGCAAATTCTCCTCCAATCAGGATCGAGCAGCAGGCTCACATAGTGTAGCTACTGTTTGGCGCCCCTAGTGCACCAGGCTGGAACTACAGGATGAATTTCAAATCACTTACCCTACCTTTAAAAATGTCTAACGGCTGAGTTAACTCGTGATTAACTAGTTAATGCTGACAGCCTTAATAAAAACATGACGACATGACTTGAACAAGAATTTGCTCTGTTGATTAACATTTCCTTTTATCATTCTTGAGATACTGTACATTGGCTACCACCACTACCACCAAGTCTCTGACCAGATGATTGGTAGTTGCTTGTCCAGCAAGAAAAATAAGTGTTGAGGAAGGAAGTACTACAGCATAGATGTATATAATGTTAGATGCCCACCCTTGCAGAAATGGGGGCTGAATTCTTGGCTGTGCCTCTGACTTGGTCCTCAAATGATCACAATTGGCAGGGTTTACCGGTGGTGAGCTGGCAAGTGATCTTGTCCATATTGCTGCATTAGCAACTTCAGACGATTAAAGATTTACTATGAATATGCCCTCACAATATTATGACTTCTATAATAATAATAACAATAATAATAATATACCTTTACTCATATAGCACCTTTTTAAGAACGAGTCACAAAGTACTTAAAAGTATAGGTAAAAAAAAAGCACAAACTATAATAAAAATATGTTAATCAATTAAGTGATTATAAGCTATAAGGAAGTAATATCTAGTGCACTTGGTGTCGTCCCAGTCTCTGGTGTGTAGACGTTTCACAAATATAATTTAGAGAATGATTTCTGTGAAAGTATTCATTGAAATATCCATGGTTATGCTTCCCCTCCCCATTCTCCTGTTTTCCCCCAGGCATGGAGCTGTTTGAAGAGGCCCTGCAGAAGTGGGAGCAAGCGCTCAACATCCGCCACAACTTCCACTCTTCCTCCAACAGCAGTACCAGCCTCGCCCTGCAGGGGGCGGCAAATGTTGACGTTCCATCGGTGTGTAACATTGATATACTTTAAGTGGTGCAACCACTTCAAGGATTGTCTGTCTGTTTTGGGCAGTGGTTTTCAACCTTTTTCATACCAGGGCCAACTATTTATTCAGCATTTGAGCCACGGACCAGCATTTGGTGACATTTCAGCCCACTAAAGATTTCTCTTGCCTTTGTCTGCAATACAGATCGATATGACCATTAATCTTCTACATTCTCTAGTTGTAGTAGACTTGGGCTGATTCAGATGATGAATATTTTAACTCTTGAGAGTGTTTCATGTTCACACTCTCAAAGAGTTACATCTGGTTAACCAACTGTCCATCATTTAGCCTGGGGATTTTTTTTTTAAATGCTTGCAAATCTACTAACGGGGCATTCATTCTCATTTGCATTGGACGTTGGATTTATCAAGGCACACACTGACTTGTGGTTATGCTTGTCTATAAATGAAATTATCTATTCACTGTGGGTGCGGGGGGAAAAAAAAGGTTCCCGGAGAGAAATTGAATGAGTTTGGTTTCTGTCATCATCTTTTGTGCTGCAGGCGGACACGCGTAACAAAGTGTTTGCGGAGAAGTTGGAGACCCTCTTGCACCGAGCGTACCACCTCCAGGAGGACTTTGGGAGCTCTATCCCCCCCGACAGCCTGCTGGCTGACTTCGGTAAAGCATACTGGGGTGCTACACTAGCAATATTTTGAGCAATATCAACTAGCAATGTCAACATCAACAGGCAACATGATGAGACACATGGCAACAGGCAACATTAAAAGGGGAATTCCACCCATTTTCATTTTTTCCTGAGTGCACAAATGTCAACCAAATGGACCCTAGCGGGTCCATTGGTTCCAAAGTCAACGTTGATAGTTGACGTTGCTCAAAACATTGCTAGGTGACTTCGGTAAAGCATACTTGGGTGCAACAGTTCATCAATCAAATCACTTTCACCCTTTCTGTACCGCAGTGGTTTTCAACCTTTTTCGTCCAAGGGCCCACCATTTATTCAGCATTTGAGCCACGGACCACCATTTGAGGATATTTTAGCCCCACAGACCCCAAAACTAAAGATTTCCTGGTCCATGACCATTAATCTTCTAGTTGTGTAGATTAGGACTAATTCACATGATGGATATTTTAGCTCTTGAGAGTGTAAAAATGAAACCAAATGGACCCGCAAGGGTCCATTTGGTTTCATTTTTACGTTCTCAAGAGTTACATCTGGTTAACCAACTTAGCTGGGGACCACCTGGAACCCTCTCAGGGACCACAGGTGGTCCCCGGACCACCTGTTGAAAACCCCTGCTGTACCGTATGTAATTGCATGCAATTGTATGCATTTCTGGAGTTCTAGCAATTGAAAAATAACAGATGGCTGATACTTTTTTTTTTTTTTTTTTTTTTTTTTTTTTTGGAAAAATGTGGCGCAAATCTTTGAATATGCTATTTCAGAATCTTTGCTTCCGGGGGATCCCTAGAACATGTTTTCAGACGGGGGTCCGCAGCCAAATATAGATAATTCTGGAGGTCCTTGGCATGAAATATGTTGAACATCACTGACACAGGAACATAGATTTTTTAGAAAAACTAGAAAAATCTAAATCTAGTGTCAGAAACTTGATGTAGCATCAGAAACTAGAATCTGGTGTCAGAAACTAGAATCTGGTGTCAGCAAGAATATATTCATAGATTTGCACATCATTTTCACATTAAAAAAACAGACCTACAAGCTCATAGCGCGCCACCGAGTGGGTTGCGCTCTATGAGCTTGTAGATCTGCTACTTTTCAATAGCTAAAGTATAGCATAATGCTTACACCATCAAAACGCGTTACAGTATAGAAAGGGTTGATATTTACAGATATTAACAGTCGTCATACTGTTAGTGTTAAAAGGAACCCTGGCTAATGAGACAAATATGGATAAATACATTATACTTGCCCTCTATAACTAGAAATTGAACATCTAAAACACATAGTATAAGCTCTTTAGTTTAAAAATGGTTCATGTTTTTATCCCATGGCGGCTGCCATTTTACTGTGCCTTTCACATGGCCTGTCATAGGTATGACGTCACAGAAGATCTGTATGGACTGTACCGCTATGGAACTTTCCATGATTACCCAGCATTGCAACGTAAAACATTGATATATATACACTGCTCTGTTATGACAATGGCGACTCCCACCGGTGAAATAAAGGTCTGTACAGGGGTCGACATTATAATTGGCCCGATGGCCCGAAACAGGTTTGAAAACATGTGCGGGCCACCAGATGGCGCCCTATACTGGCCCGATGGGGCCAGTGGTAAAATGCCCTCATTTGGCACCTGTGCCTTTGGTGTATGCATCAAGCAGATGCATATTGTATTGTTATTTTTATTTCACAATATGTTGGTGTTGTTTTGTAATTGTTTAAGTTTTATTTATATTTTGTTTATTAGCACAAAAAATATTTTAGGCATTCTGCATTGTAGGGTCAGCTTGCTGAACGGTCTACTGGTTTTGACCCCCATGAAAAGAGTGCTGTTAACTTGAATGCATTTAATGCATTAATAAATGGTGGTCTTTTTTGCAGACTATGGGGATCGATTACCTGGGCCAGTGGTTACAGTTGTGGGGCCAGTGATTCTTAAAAGCCACTGGCCCGAAGGGCCAGTGGAAAATTTACCTTAATGTCTACCCCTGCTGTAAAACAAACAGGAATTAACTATAGGTGGAAGAAATATGTAGTTGTTTCATCCATTCCATTACTTCTACTGCGGAGCGATCTCCTGTGATGTCATCACTATGACAGGCCATGTGACAGGCACAGTAAAATGGCGGCCCCCATGGGATAAAAACATGAACTATTTTTAAACTAAAGAGCTTATTCTATGTGTTTTAAATGTTCAGTGTGGTTCACACCTGGTTCTGGTATTCCTCTAGCAGAGAGTGAAGGAACACTTATCTTGCCTAACGTGGAGCGATCACTCGGGCAGCTAGATGATGACGCCACGACGATTACTTCTGACGATTCTTTCTTCTCAGCTGCAGAGGTCAGTTCTTTTCTACAAAAAAAAGCTGGATGGTTCTTATTATTCCCACAGGGAGGAAATTCAGTCTTGGCTTTTCACCCATCAAATGGTCTTGTTTTGTATATACAACTTAATTTCCGTTCATTGTGGTACAGTAGTTTAGTCCTAAACGGTTAGTGCATGGTGAATTTATATACAGTAGCACATTTTTCCAAGGTGTTTTATATACCATAGACACACACACACATTTGGCAGGAGAAACCAACTAGCACACCAGGGGCAATTAGCAGTTCAGTCTCCTGTTCCAGGATCCCATTTTTCGGATTCCACCCAAAATAAAGCAGCGGGTTTGGGAAGCAGCGCTTGTTTTAAAACCAGCCATCAAGAGCTTCAACTCATGATGAACAAAGTACAGTAACATTTTTAATTCGGGGGTCGGGTGTCTTCTAGACTTTTTGAATTGCAGATTTTTATTATGGATAATTATTTGGTAAGCCCAGGCCCTGAGCTGGTGGTACAGACTTTTGGCCTACACACAAGGCCCCAGACCTGATTTTTTTTCCTGCCCTGCAACCAATGAGAAGACTTACACCGTACCTGGCTACACCACAGCGTTCGAGAATTCCACCCATTACCTTTGACTGTGATCATTTCTCCTTCTGTGCAGTTGTTTGATGCCATGACACTAGACGAGGTGTACCAGCCTCTTAAGACTGCTGCTCTTTATGAGGAGGCCCTTGAGCTTGTGCGGCAAGACAAAGTGGTCTATCGGTCCCTCAGGTATAGCTAACAATGTCTGCACCTACGCCAGTATACAATAGTATACCGAAAAAGAATAATGTCTCATTTTGTTTCATTGCTCTCATCCACCTCTGTTGTCAACAGGACCGAATTACTTGAATGTTACGGAGATGAAGACTTTCTTGCCAAGCTTCACTGTGTGAGACAAGCATTCCAGGTCAGTCCATGCAGTATCATAATTAGAGATGTCCAATATTGTCTTTTTTTTTTTTTTTACCGATATCTGTTATCCCGATATTGTCCGACTCTTGATTTCCATTACTGATATTAACCGAGGTTCACAGGATCTACAGTAGTGAATGTAAAGGAGGCAGGACACCCAACTGCACTTCCTGAGCAGTGGGGTGTGCTGATTCCTGACCCAGATGCACAATATGGCAGTCTGTCACATTCACTCATTTGTGGTCAATTATAATTTCCTGGGGTTTGTTAGGAATGTAGTAGATAATTAAAAAAAACACATTACATTTTTGTAAAGAAATATGTCCCTCCAATAACTAAAATCGTAAAACTAAAGAAAGCAGGAATGTAAAACAATTGACAATTTAACACCCATCTTTTACTTTCTCTAATAACAACCTAAAACATGAACCTTGCTTAAAAGAAAACAGAGTTGTACTTGAACACTCAACACACACCGCTGTGATTTACTATCTAATAATTATATTATTTTATGCAGGTTCTGTTGTTGGATGAAACTCACCGGACATTCTTTATGGAGTCGGGGAAGCAAATGATTGCGGGCTTGATGGTTAAAGCAAACAAGGTAAAACATTTTATTTGTGATCATTAATTATTAATTTGACATACTGCGTCTTTGGATTAGTTTGACTTGTTTCTTTCAGATTTGGGAATAATGTCTCGGTTTTCCTAACCTCAAATTCAGAGTCCCAAGGCCTTTCTAGAGGCCTATGAAGACATGCTGCTGTACTCCAAGAGGGAAGAGACATGGCCCATCACCAAGATGGAGCTAGAAGGCAGAGGGGTAAGCAGTAATACCCCCACCCCCCTATTATTATTATAATTCTTTGTTATTTTGGGGGCTTACCTAGCATTACATGACCGTTCTAGTCGTCATATTGTTTGCCTTTGCCCACTTGTTAAAGGTAATAGAGGCAATTTTAGTGTATACAAACACAGATTTGTTTAAAAACAGAATCTAACTCCACCTCACCTCCACTCTATTGGCTCATTGGGCTCTTTAAGCTGCCGTATTTTCAGAACGGCACGCCTTACAGGAAATATGGCTGCTATGACGCAATCGCCGTAGCTATCAAAATCATTAAGCACACAGCCATCCGCACCGACGGCAGGTTACCATGGTGACATGGTCTATGCAGCGTGTGTCAAACAGGCGTTGTGGACACTACGTTAAAGTGTAGGGGAAGTGATTTCACTTTTGTCAGATATCACCCAAAAAAAAAAATCTGTTAAAATGCTCTATTCTATGGTGTGCAGACCATATATGGAGTTTCCCCTTCCCCACGTTAGCAGAGGAGCTAATAAAAGTTCCCCAGGTGGTGGGTGAATTGTCCTCCAATCAGGATCGAGCAGCAGGTTCACATAGTGTAGCTACCCTTGGTGCGCCCCTAGTGCACCAAGCTGGTACTACACGATGAATTTCAAATCACTTCCCTTAGCTTTAAAGTGTAGGTTCTGCCGTAGTTGGAACTGCGGCTATGGCAAGCAGGTTTATCTATCGAGCATGGATCGAGTTCCTGTTGCCGTAGTAGAGACTTGCCGTCGTACAGCTTAAAGTCCCTATTATCAAACTGCTAGAGACTGCTATGATGTGATTGGCTAAAACGCTACCTCTCTCACACACACACACACACACACACACACACACACACACACACACACACACACACACACACACAAATTAGCACCGCCTTTCCGGAACCAGACAAGTGTTTTGTTTTCATGATGTTTTGACAACAGCGAAGTTCTGGTCCGGCTGCAGGGCGAAGCAAGTGTAGTTGATTATGGGGTAACTGCTCCCTCCCTCAAATCTTTGCTTCTGGGGGATGCTGAGCATCACTGGCACAGGAACTTTTTTTTTTTTTTTTTTTTTTTTCCAGAAAAAGTAGAATCTAGTGTCAGAAACTAGAATCTAGTGTCAGAAACTAGAATCTAGTGTCAGAAACTAGAATCTAGCGTCTGAGACTAGAAACTAGCATCAGAAACTAGAATCATGTGATTCCCATAGGTGGTGTCTATGAACTTCTTTGACGTGGTGCTGGACTTCATCCTGATGGATGCGTTTGAAGATCTCGAGAGTCCTCCCTCCTCCGTGGTGGCCGTGCTGAGGAACCGCTGGCTGTCGGACAGCTTCAAAGAGACCGTAAGATTCACAGATTCAGTCGCCACCCATCGACCGCCCATTTCAGCCGCTTGGACTCCTTAGATCAGTGGGTTTTGCATCTTTTTCATACCAGGGCCCACTATTTATTCAGCATTTGAGCCGTGAACCACCATTTGGTGACATTTTAGCCCCTCAGACCCCAAAACCTCCAAAGATTTCTTTTGCTTTTGTCCACAATTCCAGGCTGGATTTGGGGAAACAAAAGAGTCAAACATACAGATCAAAATGACCATTAATCTTCTACATTCTCTAGTTGTGTAGACTTGGGCTAATTCAGATGATGAATGCCGGTATATGAACTCTTGAGAGTGTAAACATCAAACCAAATGAATCCGCAAGGGTCCATTTGGTCTGCTGTACCAATTAGCTGGGGACCACCTGGAACTCTCTCAAGGACCACTGGTGTTCCCCAGACCACTGGTTGAAAACCACTGCCTTAGATAGAAGCCACTAGTTATTCATTAGTTAGTTAGTCACTAGTTCGTCACTAGTTCGTTAGTCATTAGTTAGTTTTTAGAGTCTTGGAAGTATCTTCCGAAAAGAGGAAAATAGTTTGCACACCATATTGTAGCTCCCAGGCAGTTTATTTGACAACGTTTTGACCCGGTATGGGTCTTCGTCAGGAGTCCCAGGACCTACTATATTGTGTGTGTGTGTGTGTGTGTGTGTGTGTGTGTGTGTGTGTGTGTGTGTGTGTGTGTGTGTGTGTGTGTGTGTGTGTGTGTGTGTGTGTGTGTGTGTGTGTGTGTGTGTGTGTGTGTGTGTGTGTGTATACTATTTTAACTAACTATTTTCCTCCTTTTTCTTTTTTTTTGTTGTATAAATGAGCTGTGCATACTTTTTTTTTTTTTTTTTTTTTTTTTGCTTTTTTTGCTTTCAAACCTGAACGATTTTGGTCTCGGAACTGTCGGATGGTATACCTAAAACATCATGATTGCATTTTCAGTTATCTCTAGTCTTGAGATTTTATTTTGCTTTATTCCAAGAGTACGGTAAGTTGAATGCACTAAAAGAGCAAGCGCAAAATACGTGCATCGACAGGTCGACGGTAATTGACGGATGGAAGTTGCGCACACTCACACACAGAGAATATACCTGTATATGGACATTATTTTAGCATGACACTTATAGACTCTAGCGGATAATAAAATATACAATTACTAACATCTGTGTATGTGTCTCTCTATCAGGCCCTGGCTACAGCTTGCTGGTCTGTTCTGAAAGCTAAAAGACGTCTTCTTATGGTGAGGGTGAACACGTTCCAAAACGGAACTGTCATTCTATTCAAAACAAGAAAAATATTTCTTCATCTTTGCAGAGGTCAGATCATGTCAGTTCCCCCTTTTATAATGGATTGCTGTGATTGTTCCACAGGTTCCTGATGGGTTCATTTCCCACTTCTATGCCATATCGGAACACGTGAGCCCAGTTTTAGCATTTGGGTTCTTGGGACCGAGGCAACACCTAACTGAAGTTTGCACAATCTTCAAGGTATGTCTTTAAAATATGATTTCCATAAGCAGGGTGTTTGTGTGGTGGGTGTCTGTTAAGGTGGGATGCACTGTAAGAAATTCTAGGATCAGTGCTTGAAATAAGATAAGATCACAAGATCAGCTGACCTTAATGAGGTACATTATGATGGTCTGTTGACCATATTGTTGTGCTTTATTGAAGTGATAACACTAGTGAATGGTGTGTTGGGAGTCTGACTACCATTTCTTTAAACGTTCCTGTTCCTCTCCTCTGCACCTGTCCGATGTAAGCAGGTGTGCAAAAAAGGCTTCATCTAAACCAGGGGTGTCAAACTCGGATACAGAGTGGGCCAAAATTTAAAACTGAACAAAGCCGTGGGTCAAGTTTGAACGAACTAACCTTTTAAAGGGGAATTCCACCCATTTTCAAAATTTTCCTGAGTGAAAATGGGTCTGAAAGAAAAATCATTAACAAGGTGAAATACATCTTGGTGATGTCATCAGATGTATTTCACCATGTTAATGATTTTTTCAGACCTCCATTTTTAGGAAATACAGAATCGGGGGAACTTTTTTTTAATCATGTCCACACAACATCTCTAAGGTATATTAATGCCATATTAAAATGTTGAAAATGGCTGGCCTTCCCCTTTAATTTGGTAATGTCTCAAGGGCCAAATGAAATTACACAGCAGGCCAAATTTGGCCCGCGGGCCAGCGTTTGACACCCATGATCTTAACAAACATTCCAAGTCCAGTCTGTAACAAACCTCTTTCCCGCTTCTCCTCTTTAGCAACAAATAGTGCAGTACCTTAAGGATATGTTTGACCATGACAAGGTTCGCTTCACCTCTGCCCAGTGCTTGTCCGAGGACATCCTGAACCTCTCCCATCGGCGTAGTGAGATTTTACTGGGCTATCTGGGGATTGAGAGCCTCCTGGAGCTCAACGGAACATTGCTTAGAGACACAGGCGGACCCTCTAGGCTGAACTGAGACTATGGGTGTACAGTACATGTCGGATCGAGCATATCTGGGCTAACCAAGTGAGAAGGACAGGGAATCACAGCTTACCTTCTACAGATTTGTATTTTTTATTCTTATTCTTATTGGCACCCAAGCATTTTACATTTGTACCTACAACGAATCAACAGTTGGGGGAATATGTATGCAGCATGTTTCTCAAGAGGTCTTTCTCAAGAGATGTCTCCATAAATTGTGTGCAGCACTGTGTGCAGCACTGTGTGTTCTCAAGTAAAAGACAAACTGTATCAAATTGAAGTGTGTAAATGGGAGTAGCCTATATGCGGCATGACCAAGGGAATTTGGGGAACACGTTTTCTTATAAGGTTCATATTTTAAAACCGTAAATGTCAAGTTAGCTTTTTTCCCCCCCGCCACACCACCATAAGGCTGATTGGTGTGTGGTAGCTGTGACTTGTTGTGGTTTCTGAGATCCATATACTCCATATCTGTCTGCTATATGCCAATCATACAATGACCCCTGGTCAAAACTATATATATATATA
This sequence comes from Benthosema pterotum, assembly GCA_039105355.1. Taxonomy (NCBI): domain Eukaryota; kingdom Metazoa; phylum Chordata; class Actinopteri; order Myctophiformes; family Myctophidae; genus Benthosema; species Benthosema pterotum. Next base: position 34,777,006 of record CM076985.1, read on the forward strand.
TATATATATATATATATATATATATATATATATATATATATATTATATATATATATATATATATATATATATATATTTTAGCTAGACAAATCAGAGCTTGTATATACAGTATATGATGAGTCGGCAGGACCAACATAATATTATAAAATATATATATATATATATATATATATATATATATATATATATATATATATATATATATATATATAAAAAATATATATATTCAAGGGGTTTATTGCATTAAGCAGGAAGAAATACTTGTACTCCCAAGATAGGATAAAATAAAAGATAAAATAATGGTGGTAGATAAGGAATTATGAATAGCCATACAAATAGGCAGTTTTTAATCATTAGATTATTAATAGCACAGCCATCTAGGTGACTGCAGCGTTGGCATTGGTAGCATTAAAGTGCAGTAAAGGTTCTGAAATATATACTGTATGTACAGATTAGAAATGGCAATGGGAACGAAGGTGTACACAATGTACAGTCCATGATCCGTAAACTGTTACAGTCTTACACATTTCTTGGTCTTAATTGGTCCGATGTCCTTGTTTAGGCCTAGGTTTAGGTCAGTGGTGCCCAAAAGGTAGATCGTGATCTACCAGTAGATCACCCAGGCCATGCAGGTAGATCACATGATATGGCACTTGAACCTCATCTAAAAACATGTTGTTGTAGGGATCCCCCAGAAGCAAAGATTTGAGTTAAAAATGTTTGCTTTCCGAAATAATATATTCAAAGATTTGCACCACATTTTCACAATTTTTCAAAAATAGCAGAACTACAAGCTCACAGGGATTAAAGTTCTCAGTACTGGGTACTGATTTCAGTCCTGAGGATTTCACAGGGGTCATTTAATTAGCTCAGTGCTTATTTGCAAAAGATCATTTTCAGTCTCAAGATTTTTTTTTTAACTTTAATCCCTGAGCTCATATCAAGCCACCGAGTGGCGCGATATGAGCTTGTAGTTCTGCTATTTTTCAACAGCTAAAACACCAAAACGCGTTTATTACACAAAGGGTTAAACAAAATGTAAATCTTCAGCATAAAAAAATGCATTTCCCTACTGGCATTCAAACTATGGGTTTTTCAGTATTATAACCATTAACCGCTGTGCATACTGTAGCTAGGAGTGCAGTGGACTAAAATTCATTTCCACTGTTTTGTGGATTCGCTGCCCTCGCAGTTTGGCTAAACACTAGCCTCGACACCCAGGCTTTCATTTTCGTTCGCCTTGCGCGAAAACGGAAAGCCTGGACTAACGCACGTTGGAATGTGGCCTTCAAGTGGGAGTGAACCTTCCGGGGTGGGCGTCGCTCTAAATAATGTGACGTAGAACAGCAGTGGACGGGCGCGGGAGGGGCCGGGGATGACGACACGTTAGTGAGATCAAATCAGAGCGCAGGACTTCCGCCGTGTGGATCCCCCGACACCCCCGCCCCCCAAGGCCAAAATCATTGAGGGCTAGACCAGGCTAGCTAAACACCAACATAGGGAGTGCGTTGAATAATTTTAGAATGCCTGTTCTATGTGGACCGTCATGACGTTTCACAGCTTAAACCATAAGTGCTTTCACTGATAGCAGGAATTTCAATGTTATAGAAGAATTGTGGCGGGGAAACATCATTTCTAAAAAAATGGTGCAACAATTGGCAGCATCGAGGCTGAAATGGACTGCAGATCCTACGTGTTTGTGCCATAAAAAGATTATTTCAATATTAAATCACAGAGCTTACCTAGATTATATCAGGTGAATCAATGGGCCATTAAAGACAGTTTTAGTGTGTTTAAAGATGTGAAAAAACCTAAGTACCTTCACTCACTAAAATGTATTATCGAAGAGTTAAATATATATAAAAAATATTGCTTAAATATGTGAGCACACGGTTGTTATATTACATGTGGTGTGAAAACAATTTTGTCTACACACCGAATAAGGCATAAAAGTGGGAGTAGGAAAAAAATCCATTTCTAAAGACAGATTTTAGGAAGTGATTTAAAAGGCTTTGAGACTGATGGCCATCTTTAGTAATATATGTAAAGCAATGTTTTTCTTGTGAAGCTAAAATTGAGTACTGGCTTTTTGTGTTAAACATGATTCAGTGGCATATGCCTAACTGGTTAAATTGAAATGATTTAACCATATATTAAATTAATGCCTGAGGTAGCCCACATAATTAATAGGTATATCCACTATTATCCAGTAGCTACTAGCCTAGATACATGTGTTGCCCATATTGTAAATTGCAATAGATGTTCTATATTTACCATTTTCTTTGCCTTTATAGTTTGAGAACTGTAAATATCTGTTAATATTGCCATCGTAGGAAGCGATATCTGATTCTGATGGGAACATTGCTGATGATAATTATTATGACAATAGCATCGAAGTTATACCAGCTCAGTGCTGTGCCTTTGATACCCATCCATTGCTCTGCGATCAAGTAAAGTGATACCTTATCTACAGTGTCAATGACTGACCTGTTAGTAGAACAATGCCCAGTTTCTGCTTTCAGAAGTCAAGGTCTTCTATGATGACATTCATGGCTGTAAGCTCATTTCCTTTACTTTGTACACGGTTCTTCTGTAGTGTATCTTCATGGCCAGGCAATTATTTATTTTATTATTTCTAAGCCACGGCGAATGCAACACTTAAAGCCTTAGTTGCACGCTTGCTTCGCGCACCGCAAATTGCTGGTCTACACACGTGCAGTCATTTTGAGAACTTGTAGATCGGCTGTGTTGGGCACACAGTGTTGGGCAATATTACTTAGGAGAGTAATATCTTTACTTTGCCTATGACCCCTTAAGAAGTAATAATATTACTTTACTTACTACTAGAATCAAAGAATAATATATTACATATATTACTTTCCCAAGTCCCTCCCTCCCCACACGCAAAGGAATAGAGATGTGCAACACAATCTGTTTAGCAACTGCGATAACTTATCATGTATGCGGTGAGTACAAACTACAGTGCATCTCTGTTATTATCTGTTGATAGCTTGTAAATCTGTTCTATTTTCACATGCAACAACAAGCTCAAAAGTAAGTAGGTAAAGTAAATAGGAAAGTAAAAGTAACTAGGCATGTTTTGGCAGAGGAACATATTACTTATTACACATTTTTGCTGGAGAAAGTAATATTACAGTAATATGTAATATTTAATTAGTTACTGCCCAACACTGTCAGCACATGACACAGCCCAGTTGAGCTACAGTGTTGATTTTAATTAATTCTAGGTATACCTGCAAAATGCTACAGTGCCAATAGATTGGGTCAGTGTTGTGTGTTGACATTGAATCAGGCGTGTGGGACAAACTACAGTAAATTCCAGCATGACACCTCTTCATCAACATCAAACAACTATTTGCTTTAATCAGAAACACAAAACTAATTGTGGGGAACTTGATTTCACATCGTTGGGTGAAGTTGATAATTCCGTGTATGGAGCAAACAACTCAAATCGCAAGTCTCCATATGTATGAGTGAGATTTTTTTTATTGTCCATTTGTAAAACAGAATGGTGTGAAGCGCTGAAAGTATTTGTATATTTATTTTATATTAAATGGGATAGGATTTGTTTTTCTAATCCATTGCAAAAGTAATGTTTTGCAATGAAGTCCACATGAAGAACCTAATTCTTGTTTCCTTGCTGATTTATTAGTACCTCTGTGAGTTTTTATTTTATTTATGATTGGCATTCACAGGTGACACATGAAAAAAGGCATGATGTTTTTTTTATTTATTAATTTAACTTTCACTAGGTGAGCAATGAGCATGTCTGCTCCAGTGGAGCCACAAAGAATTGCCTGAATTGTGCCGATTAAGCTTTGCAAGCAGTACAGTATAATTTCACCTAAACCATTGCTACAATAATGTGGCTAGAACAATAACAGTATGTCACAACCATTTATTAAAACCGATCGATCTGCAGAAATAGGAACACCCATTGGGGCATAAATAGAAATTCTTGGTCTTAGGGTTATTTATTTTATTATTCATTTCCTGTTTCCTAATTCTCTCGTGGCTATTGGGAAATACCCAGGGGTGTAGTGGACGGGGGACGTCCACTTCTCACATCTAAGATATTTTGGGACAAAAGTAAAGGCCTATGTTTTTTGTCTTGTCATTTACTTTTTTGGATACAATTAGGCATTGTAAACAATCTTTCTCAATTTGCTATACTTTTTTAATAGCATGTCTGTGCGTGTTGCGCAGGTGCACGCAAATGCGCATGCAAATGCAAGTGTGCATGCACGTGTCTTAAAGGGGAATTCCACTCATTTTCAATATTTTACTCTGTCATTAATATACCTTAGAGATGTTGTGTGGACATGGTAAAACAAGTTCCCCCATTCTGTAATTCCTAGAAATGGATATCTAAAAAAAATCATTAGCATGGTGAAATACATCTTGATGACATCAAGATGTATTTCACCATGCTAATGAGTTTCCTTTTTTCTGAGTGTACAAATGGATAGGATCCATTTGGTTCACATTTGTACACTCTCAGAAAAAAATAAATAAATGGGTGGAATTCCCCTTTAAGAGGCGTCCCCCCCCCACTTCTAAAAGTACCACTACAACACTTGAAATACCATTAGTGAGTATCGCTCATCTAGAACTTTGTGATGTCACTGATCAGATAACCATGCAATTCTAGGCTAAACAGAAGGGGAGGACTTTTATATTATTTCAACAACTCTAGAGTATGTTGATGTTATGTTAAGTATGCCAATGTTGTTTGCACGATTCTTATGATTTACCATATATACTTACTGGCCTCGAAAGATCAGAAAAAAATCATAGATGCCACACAGTTTGTCATGGGGTAAATCATTTAACATAAGGTAAATCAATTCAGAGTTCATCCAAAACAAAGCTATCCCTTTTAAGAGATTCTTATTATGGGACGGTGCCATCCAGTGGCTGGTTTGAGCATTGCTATTTTCCCCTCACATGGCTGTTTGACTTTCCAAAGCCTGCTGAAAGCAAGTGCAGTTGGTGTTAATCGTGCATGAATGAGAATGGTTAGAGATGTCTGAGCATACACTGACTGAAGGGGCATTTGATGCCAAGCTAAAGCCCTAAAAATATACCTCCATTACTGTACAGATAGACGTACCTGTGTGGTGCAGGTTGTATTTTATACAGTGAGTGTTTAGGAAAGTGCTAAATATTAACGTTTTGAATGGGAAGTATGTTGCATTGTATACAGGAATGGATGAATGCTTTTATTTATATATGATTAAAAGAAGGCATCATGTTCTGGAGCCTGTAATCATTTTCTGTTTCAGACGCCTGGATTCGAAATTTAAATAACAGAAACTAAAGTATATGTAGTTCGAGGTTGATATGCCTGTTGATCATGTTGGTGTTTATTGATAATCTCCAGTGTAGTCACCCTGTGTTCCAAATCTGAAGATGAACGCTTGACATGTGTAATTTGCGCAATGGGTGTCTTCAAACTGCACAACATGGTAATATATCTGATACTGTTATACTTGAACACAACTTAAAGTAATCATAATGAAATGTTGCATTTCAAGAGGTTTTTCTTCAGGCTTTGTGATGAGTTTATTTTTGTCCATGATCCATCCCTACTGTTCTTCCAATTTTGTTTTGCACTTTATTAGAAAAATATGCATTATGTCTGACACTTTCATCGGCTAAATCATCGAGACATGATGCTGAGTGACCATGTATATCAATTCTCTAAAATTTAACCTTTTGCCTTTAACTGAAGCAGCATTGAGTTGAAAAGTATATTGCAAATTGATGTTCATCACCACTGTTAAAGTTAAAATTATTTTTGTTATTTTTATTTGAGTCTGCTCCTACTACATTTTAATTTAGTTACAACTTGTAATTCTTGTCTTATCCCTGACAAATTTCCAAATACCAAATGGTAGTCTCTGATCCTGCTACTATAGCGTAATCAAGTATAGTTGGATATATTATACAAATAAATGCCCATCCCTTTTTTGTGTTGTCTTTGTATAATGTTTTGTCTTTTGTCGCAAGATTTGTTTAGTTTACCTGTTTAAAATGACTGCCCTAGAAAATCGGTATGTTCTGAGATTTTGACATTTCTCTGTGAACATCCATTGTACATTTTCTTTGGATTGCGTGTTGTGCATGTGTCCCATCAAATAATTATATAGCTGAATTGCAGGCTCATAATCTACATGTATATAATGTGTATATATAGATGTAGTTTCAGAAATCAATATGAGAGCATATAAAATAAGACATTTTTAGCTATGACATTCTTTTGAACCTCAAATGTCAGGTGCGGTATGCAGTCTATAGAATATAGTGTAACAAGAAAACCAGATGCTTAAGACAGGGATATTATAAAATAATTATATTTTGTGTTACAAAATCACTGCTCTCTCTACACTTCAAGTGTCCTATTCATGCCTTTGGATTTTATAATGTTATATTACAATGCCAGCACATACTGTAAATTAAGTTTGATTCTGCATATTTGTGTGATTTTATTTTTCATATTAAACCTTATTCATTATGCAATTTCCCAACCTGCGATGGCCATTTATTTTTGAGTTCCAACGCACCTGTTCTTCAGACAGGACATTACTTGGTTAGGGTTTTTTAAATAAATCTTTAGTTTTGGGGTCTGTGGGGCTAAAATGTCATCAAATGGTGGTCCGTGGCTCAAATGCTGGATAAATAGTGGGCCCTGGTATGAAAAAGGTTGAAAACCACTGGCATAAAGACATTCAAGCCCATTTAAACTTGTAAATTGTACTGCTAATAAAGTAGAGACTATTGGTGGGTAGATTTTGATCTGTCCCGGTCAGACATTAGTTAGACGGGAGGTAAAGTTTGTACTTGAATGTATTTATCCTACAAGCTCAGAACATTTATACAGGTCCTTTCCAAAAAATTAGAATATCAACGAAAAGTTGGTTTATTTCCACAATTCCATTCAAAATCCCGAACTTTCATTAATTATAGATGCAGTGCTCATATTGTAAATGATTTCAAGTATTTATTTGTTTATTTTTACACAATTTTGGCTTCCAGCTCATAAAACCCACCAAATCAGGATTTCAAAAAATTAGAATATTTTATGAACCAACTAAAAAAAATGTGTTTTAAACAAGAAATGTTGACTATCTGAAAAGTATATGAATGTATGCAGTTAATACTTGGTCTGGGCTTTCTTAGAACAAATTATTTCATTAATGGGGCGGGGCATGGAGGTGATCAACCTGTGGCACTGTTGAGGTGTTATGGAAGCCCAGTTTTGCTTCAATAACAGCCATAAATGAATTTGTATTTTTCAGTCTTATGTCTCACACCTTCCTCTTGACAATACAACCCAGATTCTCTGTTGGGTTAAGGTCAGGACAGTTGGCAGGTCAGTTAAGCGCAGTAATGCCATGGTCAGTACAGCAGCTACTAGTAGTTTTAGCACTGTGGGCACATGCCAAATCGAGCTGGAAAGGAAAATTAGCATCCCCATCAAGCTTGTCAACATACCGAAGCACAAAGTACTCTAAAAAGATGGCTGTGTTGAAGTTTTCAGCCGATAACATGGCCTAAATCATGTGTTTTGCCATGTCCAGTCTCCAAGCCATGTTATTGGCTGGTGTTAATCCACTGACAGTGAAAACTCACCAGTGGTTGCAACACAGTCATCTTTTAGAGTACCCTATGGTTCGGTATGCTGACAAGCTTCATGGAGATGCTAATTTTCCTTTCCAGCTCGATTTGGCACCTGCCTACAGAGCTAAAACTACTAGTAGCTGCTGTACCGACCATGGTATTACTGCACTTAACTGACCTGCAAACTGTCCTGACTTTAACCCAACAGAGAATCTGGGTTGTATTGTCAAGAGGAAGGTGTGAGACATAAGACTGAAAAATACAAATTCATTTATGGCTGTTATTGAAGCAAAACTGGGCTTCCATAACACCTCAACAGCGTCACAGGTTGATCACCTCCATGCCCCGCCCCATTAATGAAATAATTTGTTCTAAAGTAGCCTAGACCAAGTATTAACTGCATAAATTAATATACTTTTCAGATAGTCAACATTTCATGTTTAAAACACATTTTTTTTAGTTGTCTCATAAAATATTCTAATTTTTTGAAATCCTGATTTGGTGGGTTTTATGAGCTGGAAGCCAAAATTGTGTAAAAATAAACAAATAAATTGAAATCATTTACAATATGAGCACTGGATCTATAATTAATGAAAGTTTGGGATTTTGAATGGAATTGTGGAAATAAACCAACTTTTCGTTGATATTCTAATTTTTTGGAAAGGACCTGTAGTTTCAAGCGATAATGTGTGCTATTGATTGAGTATGTTTCTTGTGAGCACCGTAATATAAGGTGTACATGCATGGTTAAAATGTGTAGGGTGTTTCAAACTTTTACATGTAAATTAAGGACACCAATTGACACAAATCGGCCTGCTGACCCCCATATGAAATTATATGCCAAGGACCCCCATGACAGAAGATTCAACTCTTTAAATTGCCTCAGTTTGACATGTATTTTCCCTACTGTACAGACTACAGAGTAGGCCCTACAGACCCAAGATTTAATGGCATGGATTTCATTTCCATTCCATTGTAAAAACCAATCAAATGGAACGGTCAGGGTCCATTTGGTTCCAATCCAAACTATCATTTAGAATGGGGCTCCCCTGGAACACTCCCCTCAACCTCAAGGCCAGGGGCCTAGGGGGGCTGGGACCTCATCATCCTTCCAGATCAACATGCCAGTGCAGCAAGAAACAGAGTGCTCCAGCTGTCATGTAGGCATATACAAAAAAAATAATAATCCTGTGGGGGATTATTTTCTGGATTATATTTATTTGGGAGCCTCTGCTCTATTTACTGTTCAGTGCTCAGATCCGGTCTAGGAAGACCTTACAGCCCGCCTACTGTATCATGACTGTATCCGGCAATTTGTGCGCAAACCACCACACACGCCGCAGACCATTTCCGTATCCTGTGTGAACCGGATCTCCGACCTCGAGGCCAGTCTGACTCTGATTCGGCGATTGGCTGGTTCCACTAGGCGCGTGTCAGGGCTGCGGTCTCGCGCGTGCCGTGTGGTGGTCCCTGCCCCGGTTGTGTCCGGGTAAGATGGCGTCGGAAGAGCAGTGCTCGGCACCACCTCAATGGCGGTCCGTTTCTGTAACGCACGTAGAGTTTCCCGAGGGTGAGTACTGTGAACGGCACTATTTTTAAAATTATTATTAATATTTTCACTAACGATAATATGTAACAATGCTATTCCGGAATGATGTTTGTTTGGGTCGGTGGAGGGGAAGGGGGGGGGGTGTAAGCATTTGAATGGACCCAACTAGACGCTTGTTTTGTTGCTAAATAATGCTCTGCTTGGAGTTGAACGGCTCAGCGGGGAACGGAACCAGGAACGCCAAATAGTGAGACGGTACCCCGCATGCGCAGTTGATGCGCGATTACTAATCCCACCGTAGTTCCGGGAACTGCTCCGCTGCGATTGGTCAGTACTGGCCAATCACAGCGGGGCTTTCCCACAACTAGGTGGGATTCATAATCATGTGCAGTTGACTGTAGAAATGCTCCACAATGGTGGCTAGCAGTGAAGCTAAAATAGCTTAATTTTCGACACTGTCACATTATTGATTAATGTATATGCACTGTGGTTCATATGCATTAATATATTATATATGCCACTCGTGCCGTAGGAAATGGCCCTTGACAACAACAAAGCAAATGATCCCAGTGGGTTAAATAATGTTGCTTTGCTGTCTTGAGGGTGTTTGATAATCCATTAACTGCTCTGCTAATATTAATTAGCCCAGGGGTTGTCAACCTTTTTGATACCAGGGCCCACCATGTATTCAGCATTTGAGCCACGGACCACCATTTGATGACATTTTAGCCCCACAGAGTCACCACAACTAAAGATTTATTTTGCTTTTGTCCACAATTTCAGGCTGGATTTGAGAAACAAAACGGATCAAAATGACCATTAATCTTCTACATTCTCTAGTTGTGTAGACAATGAACATTTTAACTTGAGAGTGTAAACCAATGGACCACGGGTCCATTTGTAAACCAAATGGACCCGTATCCACCTGGAACCCTCTCAAGGGCCACTGGTGGTCCCCGGACCACTGTTTAAAAACCACTGAATTAGCCCCTTAGACAGAGGAATGCAAAACAAACAAAAAAAAAAACTAACGTCCTCTTCGCTGATAAATAAAAAAAATAAAAATAAAGTATAATTTTGTAGCTCTTGAGAATATACAATCTGACAGTCACCAAATTGGTTACATTTGTATTTTGTAATGTATCAAGTTCTTAGCTAAATTAACATTCTGGATATATTGGATCGTTGGATCATTATAGTACAGTACAAGGCTTGTGTTGTAAGAGGATTTTAGACCCAAGAAAGCACTATGGCTTGTTTCTATTCGGGCCCGTATTTGTTTGTGCTCTGAGAAAAGGCTGGACAATGGTTGGGTAGGCATTTAACTTTTTACAGGGTTTTGGCTGTTTTTATAGGATATGATACAGTGTATATACCATTGCAGATGAATAAGGCTTTTATTAATCAAAATGGAGTATTAATCAAGGGCTCCACATACCGTCATGTTCTGCTCATCACTGGTGCATCTCTGCGATACAGAATTAGATTAAATAGGGTGGCCCAACAGGGAATGGCTTGATTGACAACGCCAGGTCACTGTCTGCTCCCAAACTCGCTTTCACTTCTACTCTCTTATATTTGACTTTTAAGTATTTTTCAACACAAGTACGGTACGGTATACTACTGGATTCACTGCAGGGGCATTGTCTCCCTTAGGCAGACTAGGAAGTTGTCTGGGCGCCATGAAGGGGGGGGGGCACTGGGGTGACCACCAGACTTGCTTTAAAAGGATACCAGGCTAATAAGCCATATGGATAAATGCGTTATTCTTGTCTTCCATAACAGGGGTTCAACCAGTGGTCCAGGGACCACCAGTGATCCTTGAGAGAGTTCCTTGTGGTCCCCAGGCTGAATGGTGGAAAGTTGGTTAACCAGGTGTAACTCTATGAGGGTGTAAAAATGAAACCAAATGTCCCTTGTGGGTCATTAAGATTAATGGTCATTTTGATCTGTATGGTTGCCTGTTTTGTTTTCTCTGAAATCCATCCTGGCATTGTGGACAAAAGCAAAATAAATCTGTGGGGCTAAAATGGCATCAAATGGATTTGAGGAAACCCTCCGGTAAGATGTGCACATGCACACTCTGCAATGGGGGTAAGTGCAACAGGCCAACAAGGGCATACACAAAGGCCCACCCCTTACGGGTCCATTTGTTTAAATTTTACACTCTCAAGAGTTAAAGTATATTTAAACATCTGAATTACCTAATTTCAAGAGTCCACACTCTTCACAGAATGAATAATTAGAAAATGCAGAATAATTAGCTTTGGGTGCAAGAGACTAAATTCACGAACTGTCAACTCAAACCCCAAATACTGCTTTCAAACGTCAGTAGTAGCATACAGTATACAAGAAAACCTTCCCATTCTCCCACTCCATTTTTCATTATAAGTGCATTATTCTTAAACACTATAAGAGTAAGTAACACCATCACTACAATTTCAAAGCTCAAACTTTCTTGGGAGGCCTTGAAATTGATTTTTTTATGTGTAGATCTTTTCATTTTCAAAGTAGCTCTCAAGTCAAAAAAGTGTGGGCACCCCTGCTGTAGAGTCTCCTATCAGCGGAAATTGAGGTATTTGAGTGGAAAGCCCTTTTGCAGATCAGTTTAAAAGGCTTTTCTCTCAAAGCCGCAAATGAACCTTTTTTTTCTTTAACCCATGGGCTCACTAGGGCCAGGGAGCAACTTATTGGGTCACCACACAGAAGCCATACGTTTTCACGAACCAAATTCCAACAATTCTGCCTGCAAATGCACCTGAAATTTAATCAGTGCAACTTAAAAGTATGTTTGGGGCACCTTTTGTGGCTGTTCATAATTTCTGTGGTGCAGGTCAATCTGACTCCTTGAAAGTATGCATTAATTTGTAAGGCTATGTTCATGTTATAGTGCTGGTTTTACTCATTAAAAACACAACCAAAACACCGGGACATGAGAAGTCTATTCAAAATGTCTGAGTGACATGACACCTCCACAGCCGTGGATGGATGGGAAATTATAATGAAATAATGTTCTTTTCGCCATGTTTCAGGTGATCTAACGGGACAAGTCCTGGCCTACATCAGCCTGCTCCCCATAGCCATCCTCGTGGGCTTCGTTACGCTTATAGTATTCAAACGGGAACTGCACACGGTAAGTTGAAGTATGTCACTTGCAGGTGACTTCAGGGCAGTGTTGGGACATGTGCACTACATAACTTAAACAAAAAAATCTAATAGTAATATGCACTACTTTCTACATTACTTTCTGTCAATCTCTCTCGTTGCAAGTGTTCTTGTGAAATTATCTTGACAACTGCAGAAGTTAAATTAATTACAGTATTTTCCGGACTATAAGGCGCACTTAAAAGCCTTTAATTTTCTCAAAAATCCACAGTGCGCCTTATAATCCAGTGCGCCTTATATATGGATTGTTTGACTGCAGGTGCTTCTATTATGTATTAACTGTATAAGCTTCTATTCTCTGCGCCTTATAATCAGGTGCACCTTATATATGTAAACAGTTTTAAAAGGTGCGCCTTATAGTGCGGAAAATACGGTACTTATTTTCTATAATTTATCATCAAATTATTTACTGGCTTCCATAAATTCAAAGAATACATTTAACACCTGTGTTAACTGTCTATAGCTGAGTAGGATGAGGTAGGTCTACGCTGGTACTGTTTTAAGGAGTGACGTTTTTTTTTTTTTTTTTTTTTTTTCAAATGGATTTGGCCAGATAGCCAAGTGGGCTTGCTTTATTGTAGGTATACCACTGGCCTATGCAATATTTAATTAAGTGAATTAGTGATACTAAATATTTAATTATATATTTTGTAAAACACTTTTTTAAGTAATATGTAATAGTAAATATATATTACTTTAAAATGGAGGTAATGATTAATAAGTAATATAAAAACAAAGTAATATTCCCAACACTGCTTCAGGGTAACCAATTTCTATCTGTCCTGCCTACAGTATTTTGGTTAATGATATAATCTGTGAATAGATTCTCGAAGACTGCTATTAATTGTACACATTACACAATGAAGGTTTTATTTGTATCTTCCATTGCTAAAAACTACAAGATTGTGACCCTAACTGTAAGCTGTTGTTGTAGATTTCATTCTTTGGTGGGCTCATCCTGAATGAAGGGGTGAACTGGCTACTAAAGCACATTCTTAGGGAGCCACGGCCATGTGCAGGTAAATGCAGTGCTGCGACACCAGCCTATAGAGCTGCGCAGTCCCGCTCCCTTGTGATGTCGCCCCTGTTCCAGAAACGGATTCCCCATTCATTTTTCTCCTAGACTTTTTGAAAATGATTCATATGAAGACGATTACACCGCAGACAAAGCCAATTCGGGTCGTGACAATTCGTGATGACACTCAATCTTTTGGGACAAACAAATAATTTCTAAGATGGAAAAACCAAACAAAAAGTGTTGTATCCTGCCGTTTTCTACTTCTTGCTGATTAGAATGTGCATGATCATATTGTGTTTGTTGTCATGATTTGTCATGACCCGTGTTGGCTTCGTCCGCGGCGCAATCGTGTTTTTATTATCCATTTTCGAAAAGTCTATGAGGAAAATGAATGAGGATCCGGTTTCTGGAACACAGGCGACGTCATGAAAGGGGTGGGACTGCGCAGCTCTATACCACCCTAACAGCCAATTTAACATAACAAGTGCTATGGATTCTGCATGAAATTCCTGACTGCAAATAAACAAAATCATACTATCCAGTGTGTTGTGCTTTGATGTTAACCATGCCTGTCCTTACAGGGGCTCATTCCACACTGACCACAGACTATGGGATGCCGTCCAGTCATTCCCAGCTTATCTGGTTCTTTGTTGTTTACTTCTTTCTTTTCCTTTATTTAAGGTGAGATTCATTGTATTTTGTATTTAAAGTTAGTTTGAGGTTCCAGGAAGGGGAAAAAGAAGAATAAAAGTGTGTCCCATTACAAATGTCTCAGGAGAATGTATCACTGATGCGTTTCTGTGCAAATAATGCAGAGAAACGTTTGTCTGTCTACCGCCCGCTGTTCAAATGTATGTGTGACAATTCTTGTGCATAACTATCATGTAACTTGTCAACAATGACACCATATTGAGAAGGCTTGTCTAAATGCTCGCCACCGAGTGGTGCACTGTGAGCTTGTAGCTCTGATATTTTTGAAAAATTGTGAAAATGTGCTGCAAATCTTTGAATATACTGTATAATCGTTGCTTCTGGGGGATCCCTACAACAACATATTTTCAGATGGGAGTCCGCAGCCAAATATAGATAACTCTGGTGGTCCTTGGCATGAAATATGTTAAGCATCACTGACATAGGAACATAGATGTTTCAGAGAAACTAGAATCTGTCAGAATCTAGCATCAGAAACTAGAATCTAGGTGTCAAAAAACTCAGGTGTCAAATAGAATATATTAAGATTTGCGCATCATTTTCACTGTTTTTTTTTTAATATCAGATCTACCAGCTCATATTGCGCCACTCGGTGGCACGATTTGAGCTCGTAGATCTGATATTTTTCAATAGCTAAAGTGTAACATAATGCATTGAACACCAAAATGCGTTTAGTACAAAAAGGGTTAATCACCACAATGTACCATTCTTAGTTAGATTCATTAGTTATATGTTTTGGACTGGAGTCTATTATTTCCGTGGCAGTTGTGAACTCAATCATTTTGTCTGTGTTTCAGAATGCATCAGACGAACAATGCTCGATGTGTGGACTTGTTGTGGAGACACATACTGTCCCTCGCCTTGTTGGGCATGGCCTTATCGGTTTCATACAGCAGGTAAGACATTGTTTACCCAACTTTTACAAATCTGCTGTGGGGTTTTCACGTTTCCGAAAGTCTTATTTTTGCCTGGGTCCCCTTTTCATTTCTGTCACTTGCAAGTCGTCAACAACTTAACCTCATGGTACTATGAATAGCCAACCAAAAAAGCCATGTTGGAATTTTGTTTGTAACCGTCCCTTGGAAATGAATATTGCAGTCCGATGTTCCAGACTAACATCTACACAGACTCACTGATATTAGTTAGGCCATGCCAGGCTATACACTTTTCACACCTGCTTTAAAACCTGCCTCTAAAATATGTATTAGGCCTAGTTATGTTACTTGGGTGACAGCGTTCTGATTTATATGGGTAGAACCTAGATTCTATATGAGAAAAGGAACTACACTTCTGCATTGCATGTGGCTACACTCACTCCCTGAGGTTTTACGAGGTCACACTGTTTCCTCTATTTAAATAAATGTTTGCATCATGGCTGAGAGTGTGCAGCCTTTTTCTTTAACTTCTATATTTATTTTCCAAGACCAGCAGAAGCACCACACACCAACACTGGTGTGTACCCTTCTCCTGATCCTTTTTTTCCTTACCATATGCATGGGTACGCTCCCCACCAATGCACAGATTTTTTGTGTTGACCTACTGTAAGATAAATCCGGCTCTGCGCGATGCCGCATGGCCTTGGAGGCTCGTCATTTCACAAGGGTGGAAAAGCGAGACTGCACACCCAGGAACAACGCATGTGGTTAAGTTTAGTAATGGAACACAACACTTTCAATTCTGTTCTGACATTCTACATCTATTTACTTGTGCAAGTGTTAATGTCATATAGCTCAGGAAATTCACAAACATCGACAAATTAACTATCAATTTCTTTCTATGAAAGCATTGAGTTTAAAGCGTTTTTTTTACTTGTGCAAAAGGTTCCCAGGAGTGGAATAGAGATTTTTCAGTCAGTGTTGTATAAATAGCAATTTCTATAAACTGACAAATGAAAAAATGCACTTTGTGCACTTTTGTTATTGTACAAATTCAACACTAGCTAAATATTAAGATCCCCTCTTTTCCCCAGTTGATCTTTCCCTCTGTATGAATGTCAACTTCCAAAGCTCATTTGCAACCTAAGTGTAAATGTTGTTGTTACCTTCTGTACTATTTGAGCACCTTGTCTTTAGTTCTGTTCAAATCCATACTGGGGGATCATCACATTAATCAATATGCTTCTATGAAAGCATTGAGTTAAAAGCATTTTCAGCTTGTGCTGAAGGTTCCCAGAGATCGCTGATCCCTCGCAGTTGCTGATGGAAAAGGAGGAATGATCCTGAATTTTAGGGAATGTCGCTGTGGTCCAAAAATGGGTTAAATAGCAATCGCATGCTCTGCTTGTTTTTGGTGCGTTTTTTTTTGCACCCAGATCAATATATGAACTCTGAACAAAATTGAAGGAATATAAAGATTTTACACACCGGGAACATGATTGTGAAAACTAGACTAAAACAGCAGTGTGGATAAATAAGGAGCAAAATGAGTGCATTTTCACTCTGTGGAAATCCGTTACTGATGTGGAGTCTTGCATTTACTTAAAGAAGCAAATTATTCATATAAAAAACGCATCAGGTGTGTGGGTTGCGTTATTTGCATAAGGAAATGCTCATGGTCTGTACCTTTTAAACCATGTTCAATAATTAATCATGTCCAAAAACAATATGTTGTACAAAACCTTGTAGGTGCGCTACTGTATGAGGCAGATGTTATGTTAAAATCATGTTTTGTCATCCCCAGGGTCTACCTGTTGTATCACACCTGGAGTCAGGTGGTCTATGGTGGAGTGGCGGGTAGTACCATTGGCATATTCTGGTTCTTGTTCACACAAGAGGTGCTGACACCACTTTTCCCCAAGATGGCAGCATGGTAAGGGCCCATATATCACTACTGAAAGCCTACAGTATATACATCAGTGGTCATTGTACAAGGACAGGTCACAATGCATCATTGTGCTATAGACCTGCGCAGTGACGTCACCAACCCTGTTCCATTAGTGGATTCCACATTCATTTTCCTCATAGACTTTTTCGAAAATGGTTAATAAAAACATGATTGCGCAGCGGCCAAAGCCAACTCGGGTCGTGACAAATCATGACAACAAACACAATATCGTCATATAATATATAATTAGCAAGAAGTAGAAAATGGCATGATACAAGACTTTTTGTTTCGTTTTTCATCTTAGAAATTATTTGATTGTCCCAAAAGTTTGTGTGTGCCATCATGATTCGTCACGACCCGAGTTGGCTTTGTCCGCACCGTAATCGTCTTTATATAATTTTTTTTTGAAAAGTCTATGAGAAAAATGAATGGGGAATCTGTTTCTGGACCAGGGGCGGTGAGGTCACTGCACAGGTCTATTTTGAGTTTGTGTTGTTCCCAAATGTATGCCCCAGAATAGGGATGTTTTGCGTGTGGTCAAGGGAGCACTATTTTCATCCATAATGTTATTTTATTGGTCCTCATAAAGTAGCGCATGTAATGTAATGATCACCTCAGACGATGATCTATGCAGTTATGCTCATTGTCTCAGGTATTCGCTATTAACTTGCTGTACCTTATTCAATCCATTTTCCTTTTTCACAATAATAGGCCAATATCAGAGTACTTCCTAGTGCGAGACACGAGCCTGATCCCAAACATCTTATGGTTTGAATACACCGTGACCAGATCAGAAGCAAGGTAAGATTCTGTCTGGGTAGCAACGGACTACATTTTACATTATTAAAAGATTATATCATTGTTATTATTTAATTATTATTTCTATTTCATGCCAATTTCACTCTCCAGTCTCACACACTTTTGGATTTGTGTTCACAATCCAAACTAGTGTTTCTACTACTAGCAAACTAACATTAACCTAACATTTTGCTTTATCATACTTTATGTAAAGCATGGGATTAGCGCATCAAATGCACCGTGGTGCTGGCTGCAATACACACAGGGAAATTGTCACTTTGCAGAGCTGGTGTCATGGCATCTGCTTGTCCCAGTAAGGAATTGGTATAGAGTCAGCCCTCACTCAATCTCCAAATGATATCAGAGCTAACTAGATCTGCACTCAGTAGAGTGCCAACGGGCCACAGCCCACTTGTGCGTGAGCAGAGCTAGTGACCAGAGGTATTCATGGAGATACTTTAAGACAGGGGTTTTCAACCAGTGGTCCTTGAGGGCACTCTCAAGAGATAAAATATTAATCATCTGAATTAGCACAACTCGCTCATGTAGATGAAATGGACATTTTGGCCTGTATGTTTCCCTGTTTTGTTTCCAAAATCCAGGGTGGTATTGTGGACAAGAGCAACATAAAACCTTTAGTTTTGGGTCTGTGGGGCTAAAATCTCACTAAATGGTGGTCTGCGACTCAAATTCTGAATTAATAGTGGGCCCTGGTATCAAAAAGGTTGAAAACTTCGTTGAAAAGATCGCTCTACTCGTGCGTGCAAGTAATATGCCTGGGGGGGGTGATTCACCACAGACCGGAAAAAGAATGCACACAAGATAAGATTGTAGGAAGAGCTCTACAGATTTTGGTAACCCTATGATATATCCGTTCGTCTTAGATTCACACCAGCACTTTCAGAAGCCAGTAATGAGGCTGAATGTATCCACAGTCATGGTACTAACTGATGCAACCATTGGGACTCCTGTCATGGCTGTTCACCCTGTGGTGAGAGTAGTCCATAAGGATCCAGTTGGACACAAAAAGGACCTTTTGATCATATTGCTGCAACAGTCGGGGACCTCAACCGCCGGAGGAACCCATGCATAATTTAGCAGGAGTAGTGCGTTGCACATTAGCTTTCACATGAACAGTATTTCACATTAGCTTTCACGTGATAGTGCATCGCACATTTGCTTTAAAGAGAAATGTGTTGCACATTATTAGCCTTCACTTGAGTAATGCGTTGCACCTTTTAGCAGTGACTGTAGTGTAGTCTTCTGGAGTAATGCGTTGTGCATTTATTAGCACCACTACGGTGATAGGATGTGTTAATCAAGTGTGTTAATCAAGTCAGGATGGCGATTGTTTTTAATTTACAACTTTGTTTATGGAGGATGTGGTGCTCCAGTTCGTGCAAATGCTGCATGGCACCGGAAGAAGTAGAATTCCTTCTAATCAGGCCCCAGCCTGGTTAGTTTGTGTATGTAAACATCCAATATGGGATGCTTTGTGTATGATATGGGAAGCATGACAATTAAATCTCTGTCTGCGTTAGTAAAACTAGACTTTAATTAACTCTTTGACAGATTAGCAGAAAAGCTAGGCTTGCTCCTTTTAGGCTCAATGGTAACGAAATAATTTATAGAAAATCCTCTGTGAATTTGTGCAAATGAATGACATCCGAATACAGCTTAAGGTGTCTACTTAAGGGCAAAAATAAATTGGGTTGATCATGTGTTTCGTTTTGTTTTTTAAATGCATTTGACAACACAGCCTGCATTGTCATATTTTGCTGTTTCCAGGGCTCATTCAGAGATAAATACATTTAAAGTTATTCCATAGTGCAATCACCACTTAACCCTTTCAGGACGGGAATCCATATTTGGATTTTTTACCTTCTTAAAATAATCGCCTAAGTCATTTTTTCCAGGTTTTTCAGGAAACACACAAAACTCCCCCAAAAAAATTTTGGGGAGTTTTGAGTGTTTCCTGAAAAACCTGGAAAAAATGACTTTTGTACAGTATTACAGAATAAACTTTTTTGATGATGATATACAAATATTTCAAGTTTTTCAGAAAACTTAGGTCAGGCCTAAATGGAGGACTTCATGAGGTGGGGTGCAGGGAGTTTATGAGCTTGTTAATAAAACAATACCTAAAACGAGTGATGAGCAGACAACAGAATAATCAATCACTCCAAAAGTTGTAGTAAATCTGTTGAGGAGTAATTGTTTCTAGAGCCATGCTGATTTTATCGGTTCACTGATGTCTGTCTATACATGCAACACACACTGTCATGGCACGGCATGGCATGGCATGTCAATATTGGAATTTATCCACTAATTGTTGCTTTATGCCTTTCTTTTCTAGGAACAGACAACGAAAGCTGGGAACAAAACTTCAGTGAGATCTACAGTTCTTTTTGTGAAACTGGGTTAAGGACCACACATTATGTACATGTACACACATTATGTACATGTCCACACAAACAAAATGCTCACTCAACAAACACTGGAGAACCATCTTTTGGACTTACATGGTTGCGAGGAACCGAAGGCCCAACTGTTTCAAAAAGGTTGAGAAAAGCGTGCCTGGACCCGGCCTGGAGCCTACAGCCTAAGCAAGTCCGTCCACATGTCTCTTCTTTCTTTTACAGCTTGCCCAGATGCTTTTCCAATGCATGCAAGACTGTGCAAGAGGCATACTATTTAAATGATAGATTAATATATATTTTAACTCTAAACGCACGCTGACAGTAACAGTGTACTGTAAAAGATACAATGAGCCAAAAAAAGGGGGCTTTATCAAATCTCAAACAAACTTGGCTAGTGCCATTACAGCATGTAATTAATTAGTGATGCTTTTTAAGAATGCCTATTCTATGGATAGCTGGGTGGGGCTGGGCGGGTGCAGTGGGGTTGGTGGTTAATGCTAGTAGGATTGGATAGATTCTGGTTGTGGATAATGTGGGAGCGGCGAGTGGAATAGACATTTTCCTTTGTTGTATAAAAGGCCGGTTTCTAAAAAAAAACTGGTTAAGACAACAAATGAAAAATTGCACTTTGTGAAACGTAATAGTACAAATTCAACTAACACTAGCTAAATGTTATTAAGATCCCCTCTTTTCCCCAGTTGATCTTCCCTCTGTGTCTGACTGTCGGTCCTAAAATATTAGCTTCCAAAGCTCATTTGCAACCTAACTGTGTACGTTTTGTGTACCTTCTGTACTATTTGAGCATCATGTCTTGGTTCTGTTCATATCCACGTTTGGGGATCATGACGGTAAATCACTGTACAACTGAGGTTTCTTGTTTTTTGTAATCTTTTGCTGTTTTGCATACACAACGGACCCAAGATGGTCTTCTCTTAATGCCTCGCGTATTGTTGCTGTCAGGAGGAAACTTATTTCCATATTTTAACTTTTAATGCCCCCCACCCCAAATAAATGAATGCCCTAATTCATGGAGCTCAACTTTGTTGTGAGCATGTAGATTTGCTATGATTGCTTTTTTTTGTGTTTGTTTGATTTTTGTTTTTTTAAGGTTTGAATAAACTACATTGGATTCTTTCCATTCCTTGAACATTTTTTTTTGGACATACCCAGGTTTCCACCCGACAGTAACGATAAACAGTAGCAGCCTGGGAACAGAATTCTGGGAATCATTTGTGTTTTTGTATTTTTAAAAGAATGCATTTCCATGCAACATTCCATCTCACTTGTCAAGAAAATTTGACTTGTTTTTTTTTTTTTTTTTTTTTGTATGTGTGTGTGTGGTGGGTTGGGGGTTTAAGGTGGTGGGGATGGGCATCAGGCCAGACGTAGCATGATTTATGATTCGGTTTCTTTCCTCACAACCAGAGAAACTGTTGTTGGGGATGATCTAAAGCCGATTAGGAACTGTCATTTCATTAGCTTCACAAAGGGAAGTAGTTCTCTTAGAAATACAATTTTTCATGTGTAACTCATCAGGCTGAATAAAAGAAAGCTGTTTATGTAAAAAAAAAAAAAAAATACACAAAAGTCTTTATTACACATGGTGGACAAAATTTCTTTTGACTTGCCACAATGTGACTGTTTTTTAATCTAACAACTGAAATCTAACAGTGAAATGGATATATTCCACTATATGGATTAGATAAAGTCGAGTAGATAATTGTATTGCGTGAAGTATTTAGTGTGTGCTAATGTAACACACGAAGTAAAGCATGCACATCCACTCTAGCCCAGGTGATGGACAAAGAAACGGTTCATGAAAAAGAAATGGAGTCCGCAACACTAGTATAACTCAGCTCCTCAGGTTTATTCGACGTTTCGATCACTAGGATGGTCTTCCAGGAATATATGTAACATCCAATGCCTTCTGTTGTGTGTCAGGTGCTTGTGCTGGGAAATTGCCTATTGTCTATAGAAAATGTACCTGCTGAGACATAACGCTCTTATTTTCAAACTCCACCCATTTTCAGCATTCTAATATGTCATTAGTATACCCTAGACCTAGAGATGTTGGGTGGACATGATAAAAAAAAAAAAGTTCCCCAATTCTGTGTTCCCAAGAAATGGAGGTCTGAAGAAAACCACTAACGTGGTGAAACATCTTGATGACATCATGAAGATGTATTTTCACCATGTTAATGGATTTCTTTAGACACTTATTTTTTCTGAGAGCGTACAAATGGAACCAAATGAACCCGTAAGGGTTCATTTGGTTGCATTTGTACCAGGCTACCCTTACATTTATCACTAACTTATTAGCCATTTTTTACTATTTTAAAATACTCCACATGGCTGATCTACAAGGTCACAACATGTCTATGACACTGATGTAAAAACTATAACAGGAATTTAATGTTGGTGTAAAACAAAAATAGACATGAATTGCTGAATATAGCATGTGTCTTGAGATTTTGACATCACAAAACATTTGGAAGGCAGTAACTGATGTAGAAATGGGTGTACTAATGGGTGTTCTATGAATGCATACTTACCTCCAGAGGGCGGTGTTAACACCACCTTGAAATGGATTTTTAGTAATGGGATAATCACATAGATCAAGCGGTCATTTTGAAAGTAGCTCTCAGGTCAAAAAAGTGTGGGCAACAGCCCATACAATCCCAGAGGTAGGCCTAATCTGTTCCTCCTCCTCTCCTCCCCTCCCTTTTTTTGCCACTCTCCAATCACTCCGGTAGAAACTCCTGAGTCCTGTCCCACGGGTGCCACCTGAGTTTTTAAAACTCATATAGTGGTCCAACTGTCTTGTAATGTGTGGTTTGTTGTCATGTGTTAAAAAAAAGTTTGGAGTTACAGAAATACCTGCAGTAGAATAAAGACAACCTGCGGCCATGTTAACTGTTCCCAACGTCGTCGTGGGGACGGGGACCTCAGGGTGAAATGTAGAAAATGGGGCATCTGTGACAAAAATCAAGGACATTATGTATCATGTCACAGGAATCAAGGTAGATTGATGCCCAATGTGTTTTGGTGTGGAATTCTCCTTTAAATTGTTATCGCCATGAAACTTCCCCAGTTGATTTCTTACACAAAGGCAATGATTAATTGTATTACAAATCTCACATTAAATGAGAATAGGCTAATTTGCTAAAGCCGTGGAAATATTCTCTTATGGGGGTCCCTGCCATTTGGGGGTCCACCGTCCGAGGGTGTCTATTTGGGGTCTGTGGCACGGCTACTACTAGTAAACTCCGCCCTACTGGTAGCCGCAGCGTGATAAAACAAGCGCTCCCCCGAGAAAATTGTATGGTATGATTCGGTATGACTCATAGCGGAAAATGAAGTAAACAAATTCAAATTCAAACTTGGCGGGAACTTTTCGCGCGCTTAACCCAACACGTCATACGGTGTGGCGTCATATGACGCGTTTTGAGTCATACCGGAAGACGGAACTGGGCGGGGCTTAAATAGGAGGCGCGACCGTTCTTCTGTTTGCTCTTCACAGTGTTGTCCTGCTGCCTGGTGGAAACCACGTCGTCTCTGCGTCGTATCAAGGTAATTATAATGTTATGCTCTTGCACATCGTTTTTGATGACCGGTATGGCTGTTTTTAGCCCAATGAGTTGTTTTATGAGGGGAAAAACAATGCTTGGAATGGATTCAGCATCATGAAAAAACCCTAGCCACAATGCAACACTAGATATTTTCTTTTATAATAGGATGAATCTCGACTTGCAATACGTCCATTGACAAAATAACAATAACAAAACAAAACGATCCAACGTTAAAATCACCAACATTGCGTCTGTATGGAAAGGTTGAATTCTCTCTATCTTTGATACAAATCCACAGTATTGTTATGAGCTACTTTCTGTCAGTAAGTAAAACTGCTGGACTTTTGACTGATGAGCACAAGTTAAAACTCCAGTAAAATGCAGAGAATTTATTAACAGAAAGTAACATGTCTGTGGTGGATTTTTTTTTATCAAACAAACCCTCATGAAAAAACACTATTGAATCACTACTCATTCAATAGTGTTTTTACTATTGCGATTGACTAGTGATTTTTCTAGTGATTTGGGTAGAGAAATATCCCGTTTCACTACTTAATCACTGCTGATATTACTACATAATTCCTATTCAAATCACTACCTGCTGCTACTTCATTACTTCAACCTCACTATGGCTTTTTGGAAAGAACTATACAATCACTATAGGCCTACACTTATTGTTGAATTACTACACAATGCTTACACATTTACTGCTGTATCTCTACACAATCCCTATAGAAAATATGTATGTAGTGTTTTAAGTCCTGAATCACTAATAAATTACTTTTTGTTTCTATACAAACCCTGAAACAAAAAGTATTCAGTAGTGAAAACCCTACATAAATAATTTCTATAGGGGTTGTGTAGAGATACAGCAGTAAATATGTAAGCATTGTGTAGTAATTCAACAATAAATGTATAGTGATTGTATAGTTCTTTCCAAAAAGCCATTGTGAGGTTGAAGTAATTAAGTAGCAGCCAGGTAGTGATTTGAATAGGAATTATGTAGTAATATCAGTAGTGATTAAGTAGTGAAACGGGACATTTCTCTACCCAAATACTACACAAATCACTACAAAATCAGTAAATTACTACTCAATCGCAATAGTAAAAACACTATTTAATGAGTAGTGATTCAATAGTGTTTTTTTTTTTTTTTAATGAGGGAATACCTTGCAAATAGAGGATAATTCAACCTTTCTATACAGCTTCAATGTTGGCGGCTTTAACGTCATATAATACAAGCAGATCAAAGATGTTTTTTTGTTTATTTGGAGCAAATGGGGGGTATTGTTGTAATTCTAGATTCATCCCATTATAGAATGAAATCTCGAGTTGCATTGCGGCAGGAAAAGCCCCTAGTTAGACATGTCACTTGCTAGTCAATAAACAAAAAACTAAACAAAAAATACATTTTTAAATATAATGGGAATAATCCTCAATTGGCTTCATACTAATGAA
The DNA here is from genome assembly GCA_039105355.1 of Benthosema pterotum. Taxonomy (NCBI): domain Eukaryota; kingdom Metazoa; phylum Chordata; class Actinopteri; order Myctophiformes; family Myctophidae; genus Benthosema; species Benthosema pterotum. The sequence continues at coordinate 34,802,161 of CM076985.1, forward strand.
ACGTTACATCTGTGATCTGCTTGTACCCAAACAACATTAAGGGGATATTTATTATTTTTTTAGTAGAACTTGCATGAAATACTTAAATTAACACAGCAGTTGTTACTGTATTAATTGATTGTGGGAGTCCCATGATGGGAGTTCTGCTTTGGTTAAACCAAATGATGGGGGTCTATTTGGTTTCATTTTTAGACTTTCAAGAGTTAAAATATCAATCATCTAAACTAGCCCAAATCTACACAACTAGAGATCTATGTTTGCCTGTTATGTTTCTGAAATCCAGCCTGGAATTGTAGATAAAAAATAAGAAATCTTTGGGTTTGGGGTCTGTGGGTCTAAAATGTCATCACATGGTGGTCCGTGGCTCAAATTCTGAATAAATAGTGGGCCCTGGTAGGAAAACGTTTGAAAACCCCTGATCTACTCAGTCTCATGTGAACACACCAGACAGTTTATAAGTTACTCCATTCAGTATTTAGATATTTGATGATCATATTAGGTGCACCGCCCACTTCATATGCAAACCCATTATAACTTAAAACTCAATTGTAACCATGATAGATTCATCAAAAACAGCATATTTTCTGTTGACTGATATTGTCCTCCTAGTGAGGGGGGCCGTGGCCCTATTGTCACAGCCAAACGAATAAAACAATAATTTAAAAATAAATGAAAACAGTGCATGAGTAAGCACGGCTAAAATTAACATTAAATATCTAAATACTGAATGTAGTGACTTATAAACTGTCTGAGGTGTTCACACGAGACTGAGTAGACCACAAAATAACCAAAACCTTTTTGGGAAGTTTAAATATCCCTTAACACTATTACTGAACACACTGGAAGCCCTTTGGAATGTTTTGAAACATGTCTCACCATTTGACCATCATCTCTATTCACTGATGAATAGAGATGTCAGAATGTTGTGCTCTCAAATAAGAGTAACTCTGTCTCCCCCTGCTGGGCAGTCCATGTAAGGAGTGAAAGAACAGGACAAAGGTGCTGTTTCTTCACCCCTAACTGTACCGTCAGGGAATAAAGCACCATTCCTATGTTTTATAAAATCTATAGGGTTTAAGTGGTTCTAAATTTGTGTGCGTCTTTCTTCTTCTGTCTCTTTTCTCTCAGAACGGAGATCGCGGTAGACGCCGTTGGAAGGCTCAACACAAGCCGATGCCCCTGGAGATCCATCCCCAAGCTTCCCCTGGGAAGCCCAGCAAGCCAAGCCAAGCAAGCCCAAGGCAGACAGCCAGGCTCCACAGCCGGACCTTCTTGCATTCGGCCATTGCAGCCAGTGCCTTGCCTGTCAGAGAAGCCACACTGCGTGACACTGTCTGACTGCCTGTCCTGGCCTGCACGCCGTGCAATTCAAAGCTAGGGATACCCTGCCGCATACAGCCATTGCGGGTCAGGCCTTGCTGTCAGAGAGGCCACATTGCGTGACACGCAATGTGGCCTCTCTGCCTTCTGGGCCTAGCCTGCACGCCATGCGAGGCAGGGACACCCGCGGCATACAGCCATTCGCAGCCAGGGATCTGCCCTGGTCCTGCCCCGCCATGCCGTTAGAGACTTCCTGGGCATACATACATGCCCGTAAGGGGGCCCACAGGTAGCCATGCCCAGTGCCCAGCATCCATCAAGCCCAGCCAGCCCTGCAAGCCCTTGAAACAAGTCATCCAGCTTGCCAGCCAGGCATACAGACCAGGCAAGCGGCAAGTGCCGACCAGCCCCCGTGCAGCAAGGCCTAGGTACTGACCTTGCAAGGGGAGTTGCAGTCTTTCCCCCGTGCAGCCTCGCCGTCAGAAGAGAAGCCACACATTCCGTGGTATTGCCCATGACCGCTTGGAACCACTGCCTTGCTCGCTCACCTTCTTGGTCTTGTATTGCCTGGCCTCGGTCCGCCAATCTGCGAACCTGTTTCTGCCTGTCTGAACCTGGCCTGTCTGCCTGTCTCAATTCATTCTTCTTGCGTCGTGGCTGGCTGCAGCGTGGCTGCTTGCACCATGCATGGCTGCCTGTGTGCCTGTCTCACCCTGCCTACCTAGTAGGCCTAAAGGCCGAAGTGTGTGTCTGGTTCTGCCTGCCTGGGCCAGCCTGCTTGGCTTGCTGGGCTCCCCAGGGGAAACCTGGGGATGGATCTGCAGGATATCGGCTGGTCTTGATGCCTGTCCAGCTGCCTGCCTGTCTGCCTGCCTGTCTGCCGGTCTCCCTGCCTGCCTGTCTGCCGGTCTCCCTGCCTGCCCATGTGCCTGTCTCCCTGCCTGCCCATGTGCCTGTCTCCCTGCCTGCCCATGTGCCTGTCCACCTGCCTGCCCATGTGCCTGTCTGCCTGCCCATGTGCCTGTCTGCCTGCCTGCCTGCCTGCCCATGTGCCTGTCTGCCTGCCTGCCCATGTGCCTGTCCACCTGCTGCCTACAACTTGAACGAGGTCTGTAAACACTTGCTTCAGATATTAATATTACTGATCATAATCTGGCACAAAACCACATTAGCTTGCTGATCTTTTATGTTTGGAAAATGTGTGCAGATCTTTGAATTTACATATATACTGCATCTGTTTCTGTTCAAGTCTTTGCTACTGCGGGTGAAAATGTCACCTTGTAGGCCAACACAACTAAACATTTCCTTTTATTTGTCTCCTGTCATTTCAGAACCTGAGGCTGATGCCTGTATAAGGTAGAAAGTCTGTGCTGCTAGTCTGTGCTGCTACTGCTGTTTGCTGTGGAACGAGGGAAGTACCAACTTGTGAAAATGTCTCATAACTTGTGAGTGCTATGTATTTTGAATTACAGTGTACTTGTTATGGACACTGCTCCATCTACATGCCTGTGCTGTCTGTCTCTCTGCAATGATTGTGTGTGTTTTAAATGTTGATGTACTGTCTGTGGGTTTAACTTTAAATGTTGATGTCCTGTCTGTGTGGGTTTAAATTTCGATGTACTTTGCCCCAGAAAGGTTTCCCCTTGTAGGACAATAACGTATTTCTGATCCCAACTAACAGAGAAAGTAAATGATGGCCGGCATCATTTGCTTCTTTGTTAGTGCATTGCATTGTTTGCTCCACAATATACAGTATGCTGTGTATCCAAGCGTGCAGCTCGGTTGAGAATGGTGTGGAATGGTGTGTGTTCTTTCCGTTACGTGCTAAGTCACTAGGTTTGTCTGCTGTCGCATCAAAAAATGTGTGGTTTGAGCAATGAGCTCAGATCAGGTTGGTGTGATCTCCTCTCCTCTCTGTTAACAAGGTATGGTTCATGGACTCTTTGAGGTCCCTGTTGGGTCCCCATGGGGTCCAATAATACATGGTGATAATTAAAACAAGGTTTCAAAGTGGTTTCAAAGGTTCAACAACAGTAATAATAAACATTTTATTTCATTCCACATCCAGGTTTCAAAGTGGTTTCAAAGGTTCAACAACAATAATAAACTGAGTTCATAACAAAACAAGGTTTCAAAGTGTTTCACCACAATAAAACAAACTCAATACACGGTTTGCAATACTAACCTCATTGAAGTGGAAGGTGGGGGATAAAACCAAACCAAATGAAATAAGTCCTGTAAATGACAACAAAAACACAAGGCATACGGCACTGGTTGTGGTTCTTCTGGTTCACCGGAACGGGGTTCGACTCCCTGCGGTGCCCTGCTCAATGTGCTGTTTTTTACAGGGTTTATTTTTCATTTTCTGCTCGTTGTGTTGGCCAATATCCAACCTCTGATTTATTTTCATGGTGTTTATGGATCCTGACACGAAAGAACAAGGCAGAGTGGCCTTTGCCCACGGCTGGTGCTGGTAAAGTGTGTTGCGTTGGTGACAGAATACCGTTGATGTTACTTTGTATTTTAATGTGTTTTTAACAGAATATTGTTGTCACTTAGCATGACATTACAGAAGTGATCTGTTTTAACAACATGAGGCAGTAGTCATTGAAGCACAACATTTTTTTTTTTTTTTCTTTTTCAACCCAGGTTCATGTTTTAGGTTATTAGAGAAAGTAAAAGATGTGTGTTAATTGTTCTGCGTTCCTTGCTTTCTTTAGTTTTAGGGATTTTAGCTATGGGACGGGGCATTTCGAACATTAGTTGCAGCCCTAATAAACACGCTTCAGGTCATATCTGCTGATAACTATTCTGATATTCTACAGAGGACCACAATGGAAACAAGCCTATATGCCCTATGGAGCTGAGCAGTCTTGTCCCCTCGTGATTTTGCCCTTGTTCCAGAAATGGATTCCCCATTTCATTTTCCTCATAGGCTTTTCGAAAATCTAAATCTAATTAGCAAGAAGAAAAAAGTGACAGGATACAACGCTTTTTGTTTTGTTTTTCATCTTAGAAATGATTTGATTGTCTCAAAACATTGTGTTTTCATGATTTGAGACCAGAGTTGTCTTTGTCCATGGTGTAATCGGCTTATTGACCTCAAAGCCTATTCAACCGATAGACTATACAGGTAGTCTTTTCCATATGTAGAAAACATTATTACATTATACATTATATACACCTGGTTTTACAGTATATTCAACTTGAAATGTAGATAAAAAAAATGTGTTACTTTCTTGTCTTGAAATGAGCATGGCATTTATTACAATATGACAATAACAATATAATATCAATTTTTAAATATGCGTAGGAGTCCAAGCTGCCTTCTTTTCACTTCACAGGAGGGGGGTTTCCATGTGTATGGTTAGGTGGTGGTCCGGGGACCTCCCTGACCAGTTATGCTTAGGGCCTCCAAAACCCTAACGGTGGCGCTGGTTTCCAGGGTTGGACGTGTTTTATACAGGTGCTGGAAAGAGACGATGGACGCAACGTCTTTCTGCCGCAAGGCCATGCGTCCTCAAGACGCAGGTCTTTGCAGCACTTTGCCGCAACGGCCATTTTTATTTCCCATCCACAGCCATTCCAAAAACTCCAAACATGGTGGCCGACTGCAGACTTTTTTGGCTATTGTGTGCTCACAGCCTTCAAATGCCCTAATTAGTGGCTCCACTCACTCCAGAGGGGACACACTACATGCACTAGTGCATGTAGTGTCATGTAATATTCAATTTACAATTTACAATTTAGGCATTTAGCAGACGCTCTTAATCCAGAGCGATTTACAATGGTGAAAAGTTTACAATTTAATCTGGATTTACAATACATTTTACAACATACAATGAAGCGCTAAAAACATTGTAATACATTAGGCAACCTATATAAGTCATTGCAGCAAGTACTGTGGGTTGGTATATAATACAAGTGCTATGGGCTGAGATGGAGTCTGAAGAGGTGTGTCTTAAGACTGCAGCGGAAGATAGGTAGTGAGTCTGAGGTCCTGATTGCAGGGGGAAGTTCATTCCATAGTTTTGGGGCCAGGAGGGAGAAGAGCTTGGGGCGCGTGGAGCGTTGTCCAGGCGTTTTTAGTGGGGCTACTGCCAGCTTCCCAGTGTCGGCAGTTAGGCATTATAGGAAGATGGGCTACCACTGTGAGGGTGTACTAATTAAAATTCAAGACAAGAATGCATATTCAGAGCTTTATTATAGTATATTTTTCAGGGTATATGGCCCCTCCTATGTCCAGCTGCTGGTGTGTGTAACACAAACATTAAATGCCACCGACAATGAATGGATCCACCCCTAGAGTAGGTACCCTCACAAAAACAAGTTCTTATACTGCCTCCCTTGGTCAGCTGGGGCACCTTTTGGAGGAGAAAGGAACCGGTTGGAATAACATGTTGGGTGAATAGAAGGAATCTTGGACTCCTCATTCATTGACGGAAGCATGAGGCAAGTTCGCTGCCTCCCCAGGTTGGTGGAGGGTGTGTAGAGCCCAGGATCACATCAGATAATTGGCACTGTTATCCATTAGAATTGGGGGATCCTGTGCTGAGTGAAATAATCAATGCATACAACTCAGTGACAAACAGAGGTATTATTTCCAGGCTATATAGAGGCTTCAGGTCAAAAAAGCCTCATTCCAATGAGTATGTAAAGAACAAGAGGGAAAATGAAGCCAACCTAGAAATGAAGAAGTAGTCAATCACTGGCACATATTCTGGGACTGTCCAAAAATAAGACTTAGAAGCCACAACTAAGGTGAAGATACCATTTCAATTTGAGGTACTCATTTTAGGGAAAACAGACTTTCACTTGGGTCACTTCAACACATACTTGTTTCATATACTACTACTGGCTGCCAGTGTCTGGGGGAAAAAAAACATCACCAGACATTGGTTGCTTCCAGAAATGCCTAAAATAAAAGACTGGTCAAATATTGTAAATTACATTTATGCACCGGTAATGGAAAAAAATCACCTTCTCACTTCGGCTACAAATGGACAGATTCACAAAATTATGGTCTCACTGGGTCACTTACGCAGCTCAATCAAGATTGGGATTCAGTGAAATTACATTCTAAGGTGTCTTGGTTAAGGTTGTAAGAATGTAAATCGATGGTCTTTCCTTCAAAGATGCATAGTACCATGGGCGCCGACACGGGGGGACGAGGGGGACAGTTGTAGGGGGGCCCGAAGCCAGGGGGGCCCACTAAAAGCTTGGATTAATAAGGTTTTATTTGTATTGATTATTATCAAACAGGCCTGCTCAACGTGGGGGCGGTCTACCGGCACGCCTGGTTTGGACTGTCAAGGATTAGCTTAGGGCTTAGGGCGGTCTGTCCCTCAAACTCCAAGTAAATGAGGGAACCTTAAGAAATCAAACTAAAACAAAATGGAACTAATCAAATATTTTGTCTTTGATAAGGACCTTGATATTTTGGCGAGAAAACAGCCTAAGACTAGACTAAGGCCTAGATTTTCATCACCTCTAAACTCCTTATCCCTTAACTTATTTACCTTTTTAAACTATTAAAAAAAAATCAATAGTTCAAATGGCCAGTCTACAGTACATGCTCAATGTCAATAGTCATGTCATGTCAATAGATTGGCACATTGTCATTGAACTATTCCCAAAAGTTTTTAAAAATAGTAAAAAGGGATAAGGGATTTGGGATAAGGGGTTTAGCATGTAACGGAAATGGAGCCCTAAGACTAAATCACTTTTGATTGATAACTAAAACTAGACTGACAAAAATGAATTTCAGAAAATTATATGGGACTAAAAGACTAAATGTGTGCTATTCAAAAGACTAAGACTAAATAAAATATATATATATAAAAAAAATCTATATTATCTTCAGTCTCCAGGTTCGGGCTTATATACTGATGGGCTGATGACAACAATATGGCCAGTTTTATACTGGCAGCCAAATCAAGCCTGAATCAGATCTGTACCACTTCAAAATTGGCCTGGCTCAGCCCTGAATCAGCACCTTAAAATACTATCTTATTTTTTCCCTGTGATTAAATTGAATAATAAAGTGAAACGGAATGACAATTCAGACTGAGGTCAGGCTACTTCAAGAATGTCATTGACCGGATTGGCCTAGCTAGCAGGTCACATGACTTGGCTGGCAGTGTACATGAGGACCATCCACACCGGCAGACAGCGCCTCCAGGCTTGAAGATCCCTGCGCTGGTGGCCAAGTTTGGTACTGCAGGCGGGTGGAATTCATGCACGAACGCCCCGAGAGCACGCACGCTCGTTTGCTTTGTGCACGTGGACAGGGCAGTTTGTTTTTAAGTTGTTTTCTGAATAAACCAGCGGTCCTCACGTCATATACTACCTCTCAAAACACAATGGATGTATTATATGACAGATAATAAGCTCAATGCAAACCCACAAGCTTGTTTTTGATGCTTTTTGATGTTTTTTTTCCTTTGCTCGTGCGCGACGGCGCTCGTTCATGGTTCCCATAATCCCTTGCGTCGGGCGCGTTCATGGAGAAATACTTCCGCATTGGGGCCAAGGAGAATTGAAAAAGGAGTTGTCGCGAAGACACCCACGGGGGAGTCCACATTGGTTCATGGGAGGAAACAGACATGCTCAGTACAGATCAGGAAGTCAAACCATCCAAGAGACCAATGGCATGCATGGTTTGCAAGCTTCAAACTTCCTGGAATGTACTGAGCATGTCTGTTTCCTCCCATGAACCAATGTGGACTCCCCCATGGGTGCCTTCGCGACAACTCCTTTTTGAATTCTCCTTGATTTGGACACCAAAATTTGGTGTCCAAATCAAGGAGAATTCAAAAAGGAGTTGTCGCGAAGGCACCCACGGGGGAGTCCACATTGGTTCATGGGAGGAAACAGACATGCGCAGTACATTCCAGGAAGTTTGACGCTTGCAAACCATGCATGCCATTGGTCTCTTGGATGGTTTGACTTCCTGATCTGTACTGAGCATGTCTGTTTCCTCCCATGAACCAATGTGGACTCCCCCGTGGGTGCCTTCGCGACAACTCCTTTTTCAATTCTCCTTGATTGGGGCACCAAATTTTGGTGCCCCAATGCGGAAATAGGCGCACTTCCGGCGGTCTTCCGGGTGCTTCAAAGCGCCAATGAGCAACTTGTATTGAAATGAATAACAAGGGGGCGGGGCTATCGCTCCAGTCCGGCCTCTGTTATTTTATTACTCTATGGGACCATCAGGTGTGCCTCCAAACACCAAGCCCCTCCTTCAACCTCGCTACTCCACCTCCAAACACCATGCCTCGCTGAAACCAGTGTTGGCAACTTGGCGCATGCATTCATTCATTCATTCATTCATTCATTCATTTATTTATTTATTTATTTATTTATTTATTTATTTATTTATTTATTCATTCATTCATTCATTCATTCATTCATTCATTCATTCATTCATTCATTCATTCCCCACCCCCTAGTGCCAAAATTAGTGAAAAGCTCCTGGCGGAGAATGTACACCTGCTCCTGGCGGAGAATGTACACAACTAGTTGTACACAACTAGAGAATGCATTGAATGTATTCCCTTCCAGGCAAGCAGCTAGCGCATTCTGAAGTGCACTTTGGAAGTGCCACAAGTGCATTTTGGACATTTGGCAGTTGGCAACACTGACTGAAACACAGTGGATAGCCCAAACAACAATGTGGCTACATAAACATTGCAGAGGCCTTGTCCAAGGATGTAGAGAGCTCTGGATTCCAGTGTTCTAATCCTGTCATTGCTGCACGCACCTGTGAGTCTACTATATTTGAAGACGACTCAAGGTATGAAACCTTGATTGCTTTTCTTCTTGGCTGCTGCTGCTTGTGTTTGATGCTGTGTGTCGTATGTGATTCAGTGTACTGCTCTCCGCTGACGTTTTGAGAAATAATTGACTTGGGTGGCAATGAAACTTGAAAAACAATGTGTTGTTGTGGGCTTGTGGCTGCTGTGAAGCTTGTGTCTGAGTTGTGACAGTTTGCTTTCAGAGTTTGGTTAAAGGGGAACTCCATCCATTTTCAACATTTTAATATGTCATTAATATACCTTAGAGATGTTGTGTGAACATGATAAAAAAAAAAGTTCCCCCAATTCTGTATTTCCTAAAAAAAAAAAAATGGAGGTCTGAAAAAAAAATCATTAACATGGTGAAATACATCTGATGACATCATCAAGATGTATTTCACCATGTTAATGATTTTTCTTTCAGATCCCCTTTTCCTTTCGGGTCCATTTGGTCCACATTTGTATCCTAACAGGAAATTTTTGAAAATGGGTGGAAAGACTGGGTGGCAATGGAACTTGACAAACAATGTGTTGTTGTGGCTGCTGTGAGGCTTGTGTCTGAGTTGTGACAATTTGCTTTCAGAGTTTGGCAAACACATATCTATGTCCAGTGGGTTTATTCCTCATGGGCCCTAGGCTTGCTTGCTGCTATCTTTCTTTCTTATTCATCTCTCTCTCTTTTTCTCTCTCTCGGACAGATCTATTGATCACATGACCAGAAGGTGTATATCAATTTTGCATGATGTATGGATAAAATATGTAGCCTACAAGTATGGGCCATTCTGAAAAGGATCCCTGGCTAATAAGACAAATGTATGCCTTAACACACTATACTTGCCTTCTATAACTAAAACATGCAGATAAAAACACCTTCAATACTTTCTTTCTTTCATAAATAGAGAATCTTTCACTCAATAGGAGGTGCTCCGGTCGCAGGATGATGATGTCACATGAGCATGTTCATCCATATACAGGTCCTTTCCAAAAAATTAGAATATCAACGAAAAGTTGGTTTATTTCCACAATTCCATTCAAAATCCCGAACTTTCATTAATTATAGATCCAGTGCTCATATTGTAAATGATTTCAAGTATTTATTTGTTTATTTTTACACAATTTTGGCTTCCAGCTCATAAAACCCACCAAATCAGGATTTCAAAAAATTAGAATATTTTATGAGACAACTAAAAAAAATGTGTTTTAAACATGAAATGTTGACTATCTGAAAAGTATATTAATTTATGCAGTTAATACTTGGTCTAGGCTACTTTAGAACAAATTATTTCATTAATGGGGCGGGGCATGGAGGTGATCAACCTGTGGCACTGTTGAGGTGTTATGGAAGCCCAGTTTTGCTTCAATAACAGCCATAAATGACTTTGTATTTTTCAGTCTTATGTCTCACACCTTCCTCTTGACAATACAACCCAGATTCTCTGTTGGGTTAAAGTCAGGACAGTTTGCAGGTCAGTTAAGTGCAGTAATACCATGGTCGGTACAGCAGCTACTAGTAGTTTTAGCTCTGTAGGCAGGTGCCAAATCGAGCTGGAAAGGAAAATTAGCATCTCCATGAAGCGGTTACATGCCTCCATTCCGACATGGCTCCATTCCAACATGGCTCCATTCCGACATGGCTCCATTCCTACATGTCCCTATTCCGACATGGCTCTATTCCTACATGTCTCCATTCAATGACAAAAAGATAATGGTTGCCATTCCGACACATAATGCTTGTAGGAATGGTGCTACCTCTTCTGTCGGAGTGGCGACATGTTTTCAAATAATATAAGTACTGCTACTCCGACAATTGGACGTCAATGTAGGAGTGGCGGGATGTCGGAATAGAGCGATGTAACCCCATGAAGCTTGTCAGCATACCGAAGCATAGGGTACTCTAAAAGATGGCTGTGTTGCAACCACTGGTGAGTTTTCACTGTCAGTGGATTAACACCAGCCAATAACATGGCTTGGAGACTGGACATGGCAAAACACATGATTTAGGCCATGTTATCGGCTGCAAACTTCAACACAGCCATCTTTTTAGAGTACTTTGTGCTTCGGTATGTTGACAAGCTTGATGGGGATGCTAATTTTCCTTTCCAGCTCGATTTGGCACCTGCCCACAGAGCTAAAACTACTAGTAGCTGCTGTACTGACCATGGCATTACTGCGCTTAACTGACCTGCCAACTGTCCTGACCTTAACCCAACAGAGAATCTGGGTGTATTGTCAAGAGGAAGGTGTGAGACATAAGACTGAAAAATACAAAGTCATTTATGGCTGTTATTGAAGCAAAACTGGGCTTCCATAACACCTCAACAGTGCCACAGGTTGATCACCTCCATGCCCCGCCCCATTAATGAAATAATTTGTTCTAAAGTAGCCCAGACCAAGTATTAACTGCATACATTCATATACTTTTCAGATAGTCAACATTTCTTGTTTAAAACACATTTTTTTTAGTTGGTTCATAAAATATTCTAATTTTTTGAAATCCTGATTTGGTGGGTTTTATGAGCTGGAAGCCAAAATTGTGTAAAAATAAACAAATAAATACTTGAAATCATTTACAATATGAGCACTGGATCTATAATTAATGAAAGTTCGGGATTTTGAATGGAATTGTGGAAATAAACCAACTTTTCGTTGATATTCTAATTTTTTGGAAAGGACCTGTATTCCATACAGGGGTTGACACTAAGGTCTCAGTGCAAGTCAGGTTCTACTTGCCCTCAGCTCATGGTCACTTGCCCCCCAAAAATATATTGTAAATTTTGCAGATGTAACTCTTGAGAACGTAAAAATGAAACCAAATGGACCCTTGCGGGTCCATTTGGTTTCATTTTTACACTCTCAAAAGTTAAAATTCATCATCTTAATTAGCCCAGGTCTACACAACTAGAGAATGTAGAAGATTAGGTCATTTTGATGTGTATTATGTACACATCAAAATGACCTAATGTATTATTATGTATGTTAATTTGCCTGTTTTGTTTCCCAAATCCAGCCTGGAATTGTGGATAGCTAGAAAGCAGGGAAAGAGTGCAATGACTGCCTTCAAGACAAATTTATCTTGTGTTGTGTTATCGTGCACTAAGTTGCACACTTGCCCGATCGGGCAACCAGGTAGCAGTCTTCACTTGCCCCACCATTTTTTTTTACTTGCCCCGGGCAAGCGGGCAAGTGTTAGTGTCAAGCCCTGCCATAGAGCTAGACCACACGTGACATCATCATCCTGCACCAGGAGCAGTTCCAGTGAAACATTCTCTATTTATGAAAGAAATAAGCTGCCTTTGGCATTTTTATTTGTTTATTTTAGCTATATAGGTAAAGTATAATGTTTTAAACGATGTTTATCTTATTAGTCGGAAATCTTTTGACAAATTTGGGAGGGGGAGACAGAGGTTAGTCGTTGACTTCCAAGGACTGTGTGCAAGGACTGTGTTGGTTTCCAAGGACTCTGTGCATAATATGGGTGTTTAGAGCCTGGTTCATCCTGTTCCACCATTGGACGCCTCCTGTAGATATGCGTTTTGAAACCACAATACGACACACACGTGCACATGCACACGCTCTACAGTGAGGGGAAGTGCAACATGCCAACAACACAGACACCAAGGCCCACCTACACTTGATCCTGATTGGAGGAAGGCCCCTCTCATCCTGATTAGATGACAAGTTTTTTTTTTTTTTTTTTTTTTTTTTACTCAGGGGAACTCCACCCATTTTCAACATTTTAATATGTCATTAATATATCTTAGGGATGTTGTGTGGACATCCCCCAATTCTGTATTTCCTAAGAATGGAGGTCTGAAAAAATATTAATATGGTGAAATACATCTGATGACATCGTCATCAGATGTATGTCACCATGTTAATGATTTTTCTTTCAGACCTCTTTTTCCTGAGAGGGTACAAATGGAACCAAATGGACCCGCTAGGGTCCATTTGGTTCACATTTGTATCCTCTCAGGAATTTTTTCTAAATGGGTAGAATTCCCCTTTAAGCATCTGCCTCTTCTGAGTTGGACTTGTGTTTTACCATTGATCTTAAGCAGTGATGGGCGGTAGCTACATAGCTTAACTACATTTTCCCGTAACTTGTAGTGTAGCTTATTACTACATTTGTTCTGGGAATAGCTTGTAGTGAAGCTACACTACTTGTTTTGAGCAGGGGCGGATGTAACATGTCCAAATTGGGGGGGCAAGAGAACATGTTGGAGGGGCAAGAGCAAATGGCCACGGGCGATGAAGCCGCCCCCATACCATTTTCGGTTACAGGACTTTTATTAGTCAAGTAAAGCATCAATAATAACATCAGTTGTTGTTGAAGTTGCAACAGACATGCAGCATGCATAAAGCTAAAGGTCTGACACAGAGAGTTTTCTGTTTTCAATGATCAAATGCTGTTGGTTTAGTGGTGACACAGCTGTAGTTAGTTAGTAGCAGTAGTAGTGTTTCAAATCATTTTAATTATAAGCACTTTAATTTGAAATATCTTGGGTTGTTCTGCATGGCATCGTGTTTGGTGGGGCAGACTGGGTATTTAGGGGGGCATTGCCCCCCCCCCCCCCCCATGCCCATGCCTAGATCCGCCCCTGGTTTCGAGTAGCTTGTAGGGAAGCTACACTACTTGTTTCGAGTAACAAGGATTGTAGCTTACTACATTTTCCCACACACATTTTCAAATTCCACCCATTTTTAATGGGTAGAAAACCTCTAATATACATCCCAAAACTTAAACATGCCACCATCCTATGTTCAAACCCTTTGCTAAATTATTATCATTATGATTTTTACCCATATTATTTTATTATTATGATTATTATTTAGAAAGTTGTACATTAAGTTGAGATATATATTTATATTATGTAGTGTTGATGTAGCAAGCTACATCAAGCTACTTTTGTTGTGTAGCTTGTAGTGTTGCTTGCTACAATTTTCTGGCGATAGCTTGTAGTGTAGCTTAGCTACATTTTTCCGAGAGTAGCAAGTAGTGTAGCTTACTACATTTTCCCAGTAACTTGCCCATCACTGATCTTAAGTGATCGGCCACTTTAAGGCAGTTCGGCATGTTCTTATTAGACAGTGTTAGATTACCGTACCAGGCAACAATACAGAACATCAGTACAGATTCAGTACAGATTGGGTGAATATGATGCACAATATGTCGCACAACTGATATAGAAACATTATAGAATGATGACATCAAAGGTCATGATCTTAATGTTTTTTTTAAGAAAAGAATGCCCCACACACTGAACAGTCATTTGATATGTTGATGCATGGCGCCCTCCTCAGGCTTTCAGGGGCATTGCAACAAATAACTGAAGCCAGTTAAACAATGATCATCCATTTTTATCTGCCGGCCTATTTAGTGAATTCATATTGAGTATTATTCCGAGGGTTGTGGTGGTGGTGGTGGTTGTTTCTGTTCCTGGGGAAAAGAAAAAGATGCATCATAAACCTTTTAGTGAATTGTTTTCTTTTCTTTTGGTACAAATAGTAAGCTCAGCAAGGCAGACGTCTTCCCGGTTAGAGTCTGTGACTGACAACATTATCACACAGAAAGAAGACATTACCTACCTCGGTTCCATCCTGGAGGCAAATCTTTCTGGTGATAAAATGGCCACCAACGTAATCAAAAAGGTCAACCAAAGAACTTGATTCCTATATACAGCAGTGGTTTTCAACATTTTTCAACTATTTGTTAAGAATTTTAGCCACGGATCACCATTTGGTGACATTTTAGCACCACAGACCCCAAAACTAATTACCTTAGAGATGTTGTGTGGACATGGTAAAAAAAAAAAAAAAAAAAAAAAAAGTTACCCCCATTCTGTGTTTCCTAGAAATGGAGGTCTGAAAAAATCATTAGCATGCTGAAATACATCTTGATGACATCATCAAGATGTATTTATACATCTTGATGACATCATCAAGGAAACTCATTGACATGCTGAAATACATCTTGATGACATCATCAAGATGTATTTCAGCATGTTAATGAGTTTCCTTTTTTCTGAGAGTGTACAAATGGAACCAAATGGACCCGATAGGGTCCATTTGGTTCCATTTGTACACTCTCAGCAAAAAAAATGAAAATGGGTGAAATTCCCCTTTAAGAGTTGTCCCCCACTTCTAAAAGTCCCACTACAACACTGCTGTAGTTGTAGTTGCAGTCATCAGTACTAGGCGAGGGTGTCACGTGTAAGTTCAGGCGCATACTGTATGTATGACACATTGGCCGAGATTTTCGTCACCGCTAAACCCCTTATCCCAGGGGTTTTCAACAGGTGGTCTGGGGACCACCAGTGGTCCCTGAGAAGGTTCCAGGTGGTCCCCAGGCTAAATGATGCAAAGTAGGTTAACCAGATGTAACTCTTGAGAGTGTGAAAATGAAACCAAATGGACCCGCAAGGGTCCATTTGGTTTCACCCCTTCAATATTCATCATCTGAATTAGCACCACTCAATTAAGAAGTTTACACTGTTTTGTTGGCAAAATACAGCCTGGAATTGTGAACAAAACCAAAAGAATTCTTTAGTTTTAGGTCTTTGGGGCTAAAATGTCATCAAATGGTGGTCCGTGGCTCAAATGTTGAATAAATGGTGGTCCCTGGAGTCAAAAAGGTTGAAAACCCCTGCCTTATCCCTTAACTTCTTTGCCTTTTTAAACTCTTAAGAAAAAAAAAACATTTTTTCAATTGTTGAAAGGGCCAATCTGCGAGATCACAACGTGTCAATAGATTGGCGCCTTGAACTATTCCAAAATGTTTTTCAAAATAGTAAATAATAGGGAAAAGAAGTTAGGGATAATGGTTTTAGCATGTGACAGATGGAGCCCATTGTGGAGCCCACTGTAGTGTTCTATGGCATGGGGTTTTCAACAGGTGGTCCGGGGACCACCAGTGGTCCTTGAGAGGGTTCCAGGTGGTCCCCAGCTGACTTGGTTAACCAGATATAACTCTTCAGAACATAAACATGAAACCAAATGGACCCTCAAGGGTCCATTTGGTGTAAACAACTCAAAGAGTTTCATGTTAACGCTCTCAAAGAGTTACATCTAGTTAGAACATGCAATATTGAATTAATGGGCGGTTTTTGGGCATTTTTTTTCCCGGTACATTCGGTGGGCAAGCAAAGTACCGGTTTTGTGGCCCCATACCGGTAATACCGGATACCGTGACATCCCTAGTCCTGGGTTTGATTCCCGCTGGCACGCTGTGGGTGCTGCCGGTGGCATGTTTCCGCCTCCTCCTCCTTAGACTGGGACCATATTAGAAAAATGTGAACCCCGAAGGCAAATCGTGTTAATTTATTACATACAAGTGTTCTAGGGGTATTAAGGCGTGCTGAATCCAAATCTGCTGTATGTAAAGCTCAAAAATGGCTCCTAAGCCTTCAAAATTGACAATTTAAACATGGCGGCCACCACCATAATGAAGCATAATAAAATTATGTATGTTTGACTAAATAAGGTATAAAATGGATTGAAATGTATTTGTTTATGTTTTCATATATGGGTAATACAATGCCATATTCATATTTCAGATCAATCGTGAAGGTACCACTTTAATATAATTTATATTGTGAAAATTGGCTCCTTTGGTAATGAAAAACGTTTTTTTTTTTTTCTTCTTTAATGGTCAACAATTTCTTCATGATTTGCCTAAATTAGTGTTTATTTGCATGCAGTAGACACATGGACAGTCAGTCCCAATCATCTTCAGTGTTCTGGCAGGTGTTGTCAATTAAGTTTCTTGAAACCGCACACTTCAATGTACTTTCCTGCAGCCACAGCGTTGGCTGAAACCAGCCTTGTGCAAATGCATGACGTGTTCTCCCTGCATGCTTTTGGCATTGGTGGCAGAGAAAGCAGCTGTGGTACCAACTGACCATTCAGCATCCATCCCATTTCAGTCATGGGAGGAAGATCAGGGTGTTGTAAGTGAGCTTGATAATGGGAACGCATGATGTGAAACTTTACTGCATCTGAGATTGGTGGCAGAATCTCTTGCGGACTCCCATACAAAACAACTTGACTCTTGCTTCATTGCATCCAGCAACTTCAGGCACACCATAATATTACGAGCTCAGCAGAGAAATTAATATGTAAGATATATACATATATCTTATTATATATTCATTTCTCTGCTGAGCTTGTATGTCTTCCGTATGAAGACCTTTTCTAAGGCCAATGAGATCAACACCTGCCAGGTTGTTTTCATACTGTGGTCAATGAATTGAAACACACTCTCAGTGGCAAGTAGTGTATCAATTTGAGCAGAAAGCAACTTTTGAATTTCATGCAATGGAAGATACTTGAGATCCCTTGATATCCCAGCTTTAATGTAGAGATGCTTGCATTGCATCTTGTCATAGCATGCAGAAGTAAAAAAAAAAAAAAAAAAAAAAAAAAAAAAGCACATCTATGTCACATTCTAACACAACTAATGTTTCCATTTGAGCATCACGGTCAGCAGGTCTCAGGGATGAGACCTGCAGATCTGGATGAGATCAGTGACAGTGGTCACTTCTGCAAACCCCCTGATACATCAATGACCTGAAGTGTTCATACTGTGTTTAATTCAGATGGTTCAAAGGGAAGAGACCAGATCTGCTTTATTTTCTTCAAGTGTAATGAAGATGAGTACACACACAATGTGTCCATGCTCACAAACGCAACTCTGGTGAAGGCAGAATTGTTGTCATGAAACATCATGGTGTGTTTCAAGATGTAATCACATCTGAGGTCTCTGAGCCTCCACAGTGACCAGCACCTGGTTTTGAAATCACCATGAATAGAAAAAAAGAAAAAACATAAACAGGCACAGACATTTGCCTCTTTACAGTATATGAAGTTGTGAATGTTTCCAAGGGCAAGCCAAACACTATCAAAATAGATTCTACGGGGCATCGGTAAACCTTTAAAACATGCTTATGCATTATCTCATTGTCTTTGGCCACAACAGCTCATGATAGTGTCGTATTTTCATTGTAGTCTATAGGAGTACTTTTGACTGTGTGTGGGGAGTGAAGTAGAGTCCAGGCATGTCCTGAGAAATCAAACAATGTTTTCGTAAACATACTGACATAACAAGTTCAAAGTTTAAACCCTCCAAAACTTACACTTGACAATTCCAGATGCTTGCTCATCAAAGGCAGTGACTTGTGATGTCACTGGGAAAGCCACCTGGCATTAGACCTCTTGGTGAATATGTCAACATATGTCAACACTCTGCTCATTGTTCTATCAAGGGGGTTTGCTGGAGTGAATGACCATCAACAATCTGATCCTGATGCCAGGATCTGTGCCAGTCTCATCTCAGTGCTGACCCTGAGGAAGCTGACACATGGCTTGGTTTGAACTGCATTCATGCTCAAATGAAACAGTTGTTAGTTGTGTCAGCACATGATAAAGATGCTTCTTTTACTTCTGGCATGCTATGACAAGATGCAATGTAGGCCTAAGTGTCTCTACATTAAAGCTGGGACAGCAAAGGATAGTAAGTATCTCCAGTGCATGAAATTCTGGTCAAGTTAATACTCTACTTGCCTTTCAAACTGTAATAGTTTAGTGGCCATGGTAAGAAAACAACCTGGCAGGTGTTCCAGCAACATCCCTCAGACCTCATTGGCCTTGGAAAGGGTCTTCTTACGGAAGACATACAAGCTCAGCAGAGAAATTAATATGTAAAATATAGGGTGGAGTCAAGTTGTTTTGTATGGGGAGTCCGCAAGAGACTCTGCCACCAACCTCAGATGCAGTAAAGTTTCACATCATGTGTTCCCATTATCAAGCTCTTGTATGGAATCAAGCTCACTTACCACACCCTGATCTTCCTCCCATGACTGAAATGGGATGGATGCTCCTGAATGGTCAGTTGGTGTCATGGCTTCTTTCCTTGCCATCAATGCCAAAAGCATGCAGGGAGAACACGTCATGCATTTGCACAAGGCTGGTTTCAGCCAACGTTGTGGCTGCAGGAAAGTACACATGAAGTACATTGAAGTGTGCCGTTTCAAGAAACTTAATTGGCAACACCTGCCAGAACACTGAAGATAATTGGGACTGACTGTCCATGTGCCTACTGCATGCAAGTAAACACTAATTTAGGCAAATCATGAAGAAATTGTTCACCATTAAAAAATGAAGATTTTTTTTTCATTACCAAAGAGGCCAATTTTCACAATATAAATGATATTAAATGGTACCTTCAAAATTGATCTGAAATATGAATATGTCATGGTATTACCCATATATGAAAACATAAAAAAATACATTTCAATCAATTTTATACCTTATTTAGTCAAACATACATCATTTCATTATGCATCATTATGGTGGTGGCCGCCATGTTTAAATTGTCAATTTTGAAGGCTTAGGGGTCATTTTTGAGCTTTACATACAGCAGATTTGGATTCAGCACGCCTTAATACCCCTAGAACACTTGTATGTAATAAATTAACACGATTTGCCTTCAACACTTAAAATAAGCACATTTACTGAAATCTAGCCTAGACTACCTCTGCTCCCTCTTACACTTCTCTGTGGAGTTTGCATGTTCTCCCCATGTCCCCTAGGATAGGTATAGCCTCACCAGGCAGCAATCCTGGTCTCTAAACGACCTCCCGCTGCCCAGCCAAGGCACCAGGGGAGGGATTAGAAATCACACCTGTGTGAAGTAAGTTGTGCCGCTCCATGGTTAATGATACAATGCTGAGTGTGTGATGTGTCCCAAAATATTACCTTTTCATATTAAAGGGGATTTCCACCCATTTTCAATATTTTTCTGAGAGCGTACAAATGCAACCAAATGAACCCTAACAGGTTCATTTGGTTCCATATGTACGCTCTCAGAAAAAAGAAAAAAAATCCATTAACATGGTGAAAATACATCTTGATGTCATCAAGATGTTTCACCATGATGACCTGCATTTCTTGGGAACACAGAATGGGGGAACCTTTTTATCATGTCCACCCAGCACGTCTAGGGTATACTAATGACCTATTAGAATGTTGAAAATGGGTGGAGTTCCCCTTCAACTATAGCCTATGTTCCTGTGAATTTGCACTGCTCACTTCACATGGGTGTGTGTGTCTAACTAGTGTCACGGCTTGTCTGTGTGATATACTGAATACTGTTATTTTAATGTGTGACATAGTGAATGCTGTCTCCTTCATGTACTCATGCCTGTAGTAGACTACAGAGGGCGCTAATGTAATGCATATTTAAGCCGTGGCAACGGAACAATGGATTTTGCCCTGGCAGTGGAGCTAGAACAGGTCCACACACCCCAGACCAGGGGTGTCCACACTTTTTTGACTTGAGAGCTACTTTCAAAATGAGCGGCTCAACAAGATCTACACATCTTGTTGTGATGTGTGATGGTTCCATTACTGAAAATCCATTTCAAGGCCCCTAGAAAGTTTGAGGTTACTGTTGTAATGTTAAGAATACTGCACTTATGATGAAAAATAGAGGGGGGGGGGGGGGGGTTTGGAGGGTGTTTCTGTATATGCTATTACTGACGTTTGAAAACAGTATTTGAGGTTTGAGTTGACAGTTTGTGATCTTGAGTCTAGTTTCTTGCACCCAAACTTTCAGAACTTTCACGTTTTTGTGACCACAATTGGGAAAGAGACCTGGCAAAACTTTGGACAAAATAACAATTATTCTCCATTTTCTAATTGTGTTTAAATCTAATTTAACTCTTGAGAGTGTAAAATGAAAGCAAATGGACCCGTAAGGGTCCATTTGGTTTCATTTAAACGCTCTCAAGAGTTACAGATCTATTAGCCCCCCCCATTTAATTGCTACCTGCACGGTCTGTGTGATCTACTGGTAGATCACGATCTACCTTTTGGGCAGCCCTGGTCTAAGGAAGTCTGTGCTTTAGTTAAAATTGCATTGACAATGAATGTTTGATGTACGATGATGAGTGCACCCATCACTAATCACTGGTGGTGATTTCTGACCGTCTGGGCGAGATGTAAAATGTAAATGGTGCATTTTATATAGTGCCTTTATCTAAGGCGCTTTACATAGATTGTGCATCATATTCATACACTGATGGCAGTGGAAACCATGCAAGGTACCTACTAGCACATCAGGAGCAGTTAGGGGTTCAGTGTCTTGCTCAAGGACACTTCGACACTAGCCTGGTCTAGCCCTCAATGATTTTGGCCTTGGGGGGCGGGGGTGTCGTGGGATCCACACGGCGGAAGTGCTGCGCTCTGATTTGATCTCACTAACGTGTCGTCATCTCCGGCCCCTCCCCCTCCCGTCCACTGCTGTTCTACGTCACATCATTTAGAGCCACGCCCACCCCGGAAGGTTCACTCCCCCCTCAAGGCCACTTTCCAACGTGCGTTAGTCCAGGCTTTCCGTTTTCGCGCAAGGCGAACGAAAATGAAAGCCTGGGTGTCGAGGCTACTTCGACACTAACTCTGCGGGAGCCCGGGTTCGAACCGGCAACCTTGTGGTTACCATCCGGTGACTCTATAGCCTGACCCTTAGCCTTAGCCTTGGACCCTTAGACTACATTCAATATCCCCATTTTTGGTCAATGACACAAACCTTATCTTATACGGTGACGCTATATTGGAAATAGAATTCTACAAGATCACAATACGCCACGATAAAACGCATTGTGAGTTTGTAGATCAACTATGTTAATCACTCTAGTCATTAAATGTGTCGCACTTTTCAGTTGAGATGAAAATGCAATCCACAACGGAAGCAATCTGATAACTTACCAGCGGCAAACAGTATGTTATAGTTGAGACTGAAGCAATAATATGCAAGCAAAGGCAAATAACAGTCTTATTTACTGTATTCATTTTACAGTCAGCAATAAAAAGCAATTGTAATAGTTGTAAATGTCATTTGTTATAATTTATTGTAACTCCAAACAAAAATAGTTTCTACAAAAAATATTCAAATAATGTCATATAATATTGATACTTTGATATCTTTTCTCTCTTTTTAGATTTCTGATAAGATAAATTCTGTTTAAATTCTGTTTCCTGAATACTGTTGTGAAGATAAAATCTCGCTAAGTGTGGCAACAATCACTCATTCCTATAACAACCATAGTGACTAAATTGTATTATTCATAACCCTCTGAATATTATATGTATAATAATCTCAGCGACTGTAAGTGGGCACATATTAGATACAATGACAGAAGATAGAATAAAGAAATAAAAATCTTTGCAGCAGAAATAGAAGAAAACGTGAAATCAAGTCTCATCTTTTTTTTTTCAGAACAAATGAAACCTGGTTAATTTTCTACGTAGGCCTCAGCAGCAGGTTCTCTGCACGCACGCACGCACGCACGCACGCACAGACACACTATAGGTATTACTATACTTGTGATGTGAGGATATCAAAAGGCAATTTTATGAATGACTTTTTTTGTTGTTGCCATTCTTAAAAAGAACCCTGGCTAATGAGACAAATATGGATATATACATTATGCTTGCCCTCTATAACTAGAATCGAACATTTAAAACACATAGAATAAGCTCTTTAGTTTAAAAATAGTTAATGTTTTTAATCCCAAGGGGGGGGGGGGGGTGGCATTTTACGGTGCCTGCCGCATGACCTGTCATATTGATGACGTCACAGCAGATCTGTAGTATAGAACGTTCCATGATTACCAGCATTGCAACGTAAACATCAATGTATATACACTGTTCTGTTTGTAATGACCATGGCGACCCCCACTGGTGAAAAAGGACTGTAAAACAGACGGGATGGACCATAGGAGAAGAAAATATGTAGCTTTTTGATGCATTCCATAACTTATACTGCGGAGCGATCTCCTGTGACGTCATCCCTATAACAGGCCATGTGACAGGCACAGCAAAATGGCGGCCCCCATGGGATAAAAACATCAACTATTTTTAAAGTAAAGAGCTTATTCTATGCGTTTTAAATGTTCAATTCTAGTTATAGAGGGCAAGTATAATGTATTATCCATATTTTTCTCAATAGCCAAGGTTCATTTTAAAGGAGAATTCCACACCAAAAGGCTTTCTTAACTTTATTTACAGTTGATTAATTTTCAAAAAAGTGGTCTAGTTGTTATTTAGTGAAACTGCTCCTTAATGGCTGTTTCCCCCTACCCCCAAAATACGCTTAGAATGGCGCTAATGTGTGTTGCTTAAATTCACCTATTTACATTACTCCAAAAGTGAAAGTGTCAGTGTCAACACACTACTGACATGGCGGAGAGACGATATACAGCAAAAAATGCATTTTGGAGGGATGTAATTAGGTGAATTTTAACAATGCCCATTAGCCCCATTCTAAGCTTATTTTGGGGTAGGGGAAACAGTCATTAAAGGGGAATTCCACCTTTCCAAAAAACGGTCCTAAAAGAAAAATCATTAACATGGTGAAACACAACTTGATGATATCGTTGTGTTTCACCATGTTAATTTTTCTGATTTTTTATTTCAGACCTTCATTTCTGTGGAACACAGAAAGTTTTTTATCATGTCCACACAACCTTTAAGGTATATTAATGACATAGTAGAATGTTGAAAATGGGTGTTTTCACAAAATAACAACTGGACCACTTTTTTGTTAATAAATCGAGTGCAAAAAAAATTGGTCATTTTATGGCCTACACTCGGTCTCATGTGAAGTTACTCCACACAAATATGGAGCCTGTTACATATTCCAAAACAATATTTTAAAAATAAATGAAAACTGTAAATGAAATTCCACGGCCCTCTCACATATTAGGGGATGATATCCGTCTCCAGAAAAAAGATGTGTTGTTTTGAATAATCTGTAATGGTAAAAATGGAGTTTTAAGTTATAATGGGTATGTATAGTAAGGAGGCGGATACTCTAAAACAGGGGTTTTCAACAGGTGGTCCGGGGACCACCAGTGGTCCCTGAGAAGGTTCCAGGTGGTCCCCAGGGTAAATGATGGAAAGTTGGTTAACCAGATGTAACTCTTGAGAATGTAAAAATGAAACCAAATGGACCCTTGCGGGTCCATTTGGTTTCATTTTTACACTTTCAAGAGTTAAAATATTCATCATCCGAATTAGCACCACTTAATTAAGAAGTCTGCACTGTTTTTTTTTTGGCAAAATCCAGCCTGGAATTGTGGACAAAATGCTGAATGGAGTAACATAAACTGTCTGAGACTGAGCAGACCATAAAATGACCAAAAGTTTTTTTTGAAAGTGGAATATCCCTATAACCCTAGCTCTATATTGCACACTGAAAATAGCCGACCATACCTGCGGGGATATTTGGCTTTCACAAGTATAGTAACACACACACACACACACACACACACACACACACACACACACACACACACACACACACACACACACACACACACACACACACACACACACACACACACACACGCAAACACCACTTCCCTCCTAGCCTCCACATATCAAAACATAAACCCAACTATAAGTCTAATATGAGGACACATTGTTCGTCGTCATCAGTAATATCAGTCTTTTATGGAGATGAAGGAGGATCTCCGTCAACAACAATCGAGGGTGAAAAAAAAAAAAACGAAAAAAAAAAAAAAAAAAAAGTCCCGCTTGTTTTGATTTGTTTTTTTTTTTTCTTCTTTTACGACAGCCGGTCCCTCCTCCTCCTTATTTTTCCTCCTCTCTTCGGAAAAAAAAAAAAACGTGAAAACAGTAGTGACGTAAAGTGTTTCTCATTTTTGTTTTTGTTTTTTACGCATTTTTGGTATGATGCACATCATCGTCCCAGCTCTGGAATATAAAGGGATAGAGACAGTGGTTTGGTTGTTTATTGTTCGTATTGTCCCCCTCTGTCTGCATCCGTTTAATTGTCTCTGAAGTTTTCGTCCTTTTTAGTTTTCCTCCATATACACTCCAATCTGGGTGCATTCTCAGTAACAGTCCCGTGAGAGGTGTGTGTGTGTGCGTGTGGGTGTGTGTGATTGTGCGTCAGGCCTAGTGGGGGGGCATCCTGCCCACCCAATGAAAGGTATTATCAGTGATTTTCAACCAATGGTCCTGGGACCACCAGTGGTCTTTAAGAGAGTTCCAGGTCGTCCCCAGCAAAATGGTGTGGAAAGTTGGTTAACCAGATGTAACTCTTTGAGATGGACCCTTGCGGTTCCATTTGTTTTCATTTTACACTCTCAAGAGTTAAATATTCATCATCTGAATTAGCCTACACAACTAGATTATCTAACATAGAAGATTAATGGTCATTTTGATCCTTATGTTTGACTGTTTTCTTTCCCAAATCCAGCCTGGAAATGTGGACAAAAGCAAAATAAATCTTTAGTTTTGGGGTCTGTGGGGCTCAAATGCCGAATAAATAAAGGGCCCTGGTGTCAAAAAGGTTGAAAACCACTGCTTCTTATGAAAAACTTTGGATTTGCCCACCCTGCCATTTTTACAAGCCAACCATAGTAGTGCTGGCTAAATTTGGCCTGTGTGTGTGCGTGTGTGAATACCGTCCGACTCACTGGCACTCACGCTCAGAAAATAGCGGATCTATAGGCTTTTTAAAGAGTTCGTATAGATCGACCATTTCCGGGTGCACTTGACTTGAACTCCGGTGTGCAACTTGGTGTGCTTCGGGCGTCAATGCGCATTTAGCCTATTGTGCGAGGAGCAGCATGTGCCGTACGGTAGGTAGGTATGTCTGTGTGCGCTCGTGCGAATGAATGTGTGTTGCAAAGTGTTGATCAGGGGAGGGTGGGAGGGGCGGCGGCCCGTTGACTATGATGGCCCTCCTCGTCCTCCGTGCAAGCGGGGTCAAAAGGGTCCAGCTGCAGACCTAGTCCAGGAGTAGACGTGCCTCACAGTTGATGTGATGGTGTCACACATCAACCCACAGGCCCCTGTTGTTGTCAGGTCCCACACGCTTCTACCGTTATCAAGCGATAATTCCCAGTAGGCTGCTTATCAGCACCATCTTAGCTTGCGGTTAGGTTTAGGGGTAGGTTTAGAGAAGGGTGTAGCAATGTTTGTAGCAAAACCCTAGATCCCTCCAACCGTAACCCTAATCCTAAATCCCGACCCTCAACCTAACCTCACAGACCTGACGGTCTGTGAGGTGGTTGAGCGTCGGACATTTAGGATTAGGGTTACGGGTTACAACAACAGGGGCCTGTGGGTTGATGTGTGACGTCATCACATCAACTGTGAGGCACGTCCACTCCTAGGCTAGGTCTGCAGCTGGAGCCTTCTCAGCGGGGTCACACGCTTCACTACAATCCGCAGACATACGACGCGCACACACACACACACACACACACACACACACACCCCTCTGTCACTATAGTGTAGGTTGCGGCGGTGGCAGCTCAGTGTCAAGTTAATGTGCTGAGGAGGCGGACCAGCAGGAAGCAGAGCAGGAGGGTGGCGGCGCTGTGGCGGAGGAAAGGGGCGCCGGCGGCGCAGGTCTTGCCCACTTCGCAGCGAGGGTCTTGGCACAGCACCCCCTTGAAGTCTGGAGGGCAGATGCACTTCTGGTTCTGGTAGCAGGTCCCTCCGTTCTGGCACAGGAGCAGCTCCTCGTCGCAGTTGTTGGCTGCAAGAGGGGAGGGAGAAAAGTAGATGTATGTTGGCATAGGGTGACCAGCTCAGTGGCCTTGTGGTTAGAGTGTCCGCCCTGAGACTGGGAGGTCGGGGTTCGATTCCCGGCCGGGTCATACCAAAGACTCTAAAAAATGGGACCCAATGCTTCCCTGCTTGGCACTCAGCATCAAGGGTTGGATTGGGGGTAAGTCCCTGCGTTATACTAGCGTCATGTCCAGGGGGTGTACTTGTACATTAAGCTGCCTCACGCTACAGAAACAGGAGATAGGCTCCTGACCTATATGGGCCTCAATGGCTCAGCTGTTGCCTCAACTAAATAAAAAGTGTGTTTTGGAGCATATAAACAGTGTGCGGGCGTTCCTCTCCGTTCTCTCAGCTGGGCCTCCTGACATCATGGCCTGGCAAGGCTACTTTACTATATGTTGGCATAAGCCAGGGGTCAGCAACCTGCGGCTCAGGAGCCACATGCGGCTCTAGAACACAGCCCTAGTGGCTCAAAAAAAAGCCCAGCAGTTATGAGAGGTGGAGCTTTCAATCTGAACCACCCGTTTTCAAAGGTTTACTCAGCCTACTATGTCATTAATATACCTTAGAGATCTTGTGTGGACTAGAAATAGAGTTCTGTAAAACTCCTTTATGTATTTTTTTTAGAAAGGACCTTTTTTCTGAGAGTGTGCAAATGGAACCAAATGGACCCGCCAGGGTCCATTTGGTTCACATTTGCACACTCTCAGGAAAAAAAATAATAAAATGCGGCTCCAGACAGATTTTGAATTTAATTTTCGGTCGAAAATGGAAGCAGGGGTGTAGTGGAGGGGGGGGGGACAAAATATTTTTGGGGCCAAAGTAGGCCTATGTTTTTTTGTCTTGTCATTTACTTTCATGGACACAATTAGACATTGTAAACAAATCTTTCTCAATATGCTACAGTATACTTGTTTTTTTTTTTTTTTTTTTTTTCTCCAACAGTTTTGTGCCCACTGCCCTCTATACATTTTGTGCTTCCCTGGGCATTTTGGGATGAGGGCCGATTTAGCTTGCCCTACTAGGGTGGGCTGGAAGAATGGCAGCAACTCCAAGGTTTTTCACTTGAAGCAGTGGTTTTCAATCTTTTTGATACCAGGGCCCAGCACTATTTATTCGGCATTTGAGCCACGGACCACCATGTGAGGACATTTTTAGCCCCACAGACCCGAAAAATAAAGATTTATTTTGCTTTTGTCCACAATTCCAGGCTGGATTTGGGAAACCAACCAGTCAAACATACAGATCAAAATGACCATTAATCTTCTACATTCTCTAGTTGTGTAGACTTGGGCTAATTCAGATGATGATTACTTAACTCTTGAGAGTTGCTGGTCCATTTGGTTTCAATGGGTTAGGTCTGGTTAACCAACTTTCCACCATTTAGCTGGGGGACCACCTCAACGTCTCTCAACCACTGATTGTTCCCGGACCACTGATGAAAACCCACTTATATTACCTTTCATTGGGTGGGCAGGATGCACATTTGGGCGGGCTCTGCCCACCCCTGCCCCCCCTCTAGATCCAGCCCTGTTTATGATGATGATTTTGTGCTGGCCGGCCGGAGAGAATGTCATTTGTGTGAAGGCCTCGTGGAAAAGTGGAGATATTTGACTTAAACGCACATTTTCTGCCACCAATTTCACACATGGATATGAAACTAGAGGGCAATAGCTGACTCCCAACCAAGTCTTAGGAATTATTTATTGCGTGAGTACACAATTATGCGGCGCATGTCCCTGCTGCTAGCTGTGAACAGATGGCACCCATCTATGACTGTATTGGGAATACATGAAATGTACAGTGTGTAGGATTACCCCCTACTGTGAAATGGCTTAAATAAGAAAATGAGAGAGATAGAGGGAGTGGGAGTGGGAGAGAGAGAAAGAGAGAGGGAGAGAGAGAGAGGGAGAGAATTGTTAAGATGGCCAACTTAGCAATGATTTTTTTTTTTTATTTATTTGACTTATCCTCCAACTCAAACTATCTGATCTGGCGCCCCCTGGTGGCCCTGAATTTGAACAGCACTGGCAAGGGTGATGTGAGAGAAGAAGTTGAAAAGGGAAGAAGGAAGAAGATAGAAATAGACAGACAGTGACACTGCAGGGGCGTTTTTGCCAATAGGCAGACTAGGCAGTTGCCTAGGGTGCCATGAGGGGAGGGGGGGGGGGGGGGGGCGACCATGAGGAGATTAAGTGTTCAAAGTAAAAATCACAATTAAATCACTGTATATACTAGTCTTGGGCGGTATTGATTTTTTAATATCGGTATTGATAATGTCTTAATTAGCTCGATATTCGATATTACCGGTATTGACGGCAATCAGAGTTGGAACGCTCCACCAGTCACCTAGTTCTCAGAATTTGCGACTTTGAGGGGTCAGAAACTGAGCGCTCTGCTGTTAAAGCAGCCTAAATAGGGAAAAACTGGAGTTGGAAATACATTGTTTCCAAAAAGCCTAGCCCAAATAAGGGCTAGTTTAGGCATGTGTGTAACATGAAAATTGTTTGTATAGTTACAATTAGGTCTCATTGCTCATATTTTAATAGAACCTACAGTATAATGTCGGTATTTGACGATATTCGGTATTCGATATTTTTCACAGACCCAACGATATTACTCGGTATTGATTTCCAATATCGCGATAAACGGTAATACCGGTATATTGCCCAAGACTAGATACTGTAAATGTGTACGACGCAATTCATCATCAGGTAAATGTCATGATTGTCCTGACAGCCTCT
The DNA here is from genome assembly GCA_039105355.1 of Benthosema pterotum. NCBI lineage: Eukaryota > Metazoa > Chordata > Actinopteri > Myctophiformes > Myctophidae > Benthosema > Benthosema pterotum. The sequence goes on from CM076985.1 coordinate 34,831,625, forward strand.
AGATCAGTGGTTTTCAACCAGTGGTCCGGGGACCACCAATGGTCCTTGAAAGGGTTCCAGGTGGTGGTTAACCAGATGTTAACCAGATGGACCCTTGCGGGTCCATTTGGTTTCATGTTTACACTCTCATGTCTCTCAAGAGTTAAGATATTCATCATGTGAATTAGCCAAAGTCTACACAACTAGAAGATTAAAGGTCATTTTGATCTGTGTATTTGCCTGTTTTGTTTCCCCAAATCCAGTCTGGAATTTGGGACAAAAGCAAAAATAAATCTTTAGTTTCCGGGTCTGTGGGGCTAAAATGTCCTCAAATGGTGGTCTTTGTGGCTCGAATGCTGAATAAATAGTGGGCCCTGGCTGGTATCAAAAAGGTTGAAAACCCCTGCTCTAGATGAAGGGGGATAATAAGAAACAACGCGATGGAGAAACAACAAGACGCAGAGCATCAAATTAAGAAACCGAGATGCAGTCGGAGTCGGGTAGCAGAATTCAGGGCACAAGAAGGAACCTGGTAGAAAAAAGGAAGACAGGAGAAGTGAAAGAGGCAAAGATAAATTCACCCAGCTTTGCCTCAGGGACAATAACACAGGCAACACCTGCCTTTTTGTTACCGCAATCTTTTTCCCCTGCGCGTCTGTCCCCGCCCCCTTCCCCCCATCTCTCTCTCTTTCTCGCACACACTTTCTTTCTCCGGGTTCGAGTTAATAAAAAAATCTTTGAGGTTTTTGAGGAACGTCCGTCCACCTCGTGAAACAATTTGTGTAACAATAACGTGTTTTAGGTAATCTTTATATGAATGAATAACGTCATTAAAAAGCTATAAAGTCATTAGGGGGGAAAAAAAACAAAGAGGTAGTTACACTGTACAAGAAGAAACTTGACCTAAAAACGCGGAGAGACTGTGTGTGTTTGAATGTGTGTGTGTGTGTGTGTGTGTGTGTGTGTGTGTGTGTGTGTGTGTGTGTGTGTGTGTGTGTGTGCGTGCACGCTGTTTGCGTGCGCACACGCACGCACTGGGAAGTGGAGGCGGGGGGGTAGCATGAGGAGACGTACCTAAAATAGCTACAGCAGCCATTGTTACTCAAAGATAACAAGGCGTTTTTGCATTATCCTGCATTTAGACTAAAGATGTCAAGCCTGCTGTTATTAATAGTTAACACATAGGCCCGCGTGCACTGCAATAAATAGGTACGCCTTCCAAAGGCACGTAAGCGTGCCCCGCCACGCACGCAGACAAGTGTAGGTGTGTGCATTTTAATTAAAGAATGTGTATTTGACACACAGGTCCCAGACTGGATGGTAGATGTTACTCGGTTGGTAGGATCTCAGTAATGGGGTTAAGGTGCGACACGGTCATCAATTAAAGGAGCAGCTGATGCTACTAATGAGCTACATGATCCATTCCCTTGAGGACTAAAGGGAATATTGAGATATGCATGGATTAAGTAGCACAGTCAGGCCCGTGCACACAGTCAGGCCCGTGCACACAGTCAGGCCCGTGCACACATAGACATCCAAAAAGGGCCGGGGGCATGAATGATGGAGCCCAATGCTCTTTTACCTTACTGCTGCTGCTGCTGCAAAAAAAATCTCCAGTCCATGAAAGTACTGTATAGCATTTACTTCGGGACGGATGTAAGATTTCCCAATTGGGGGGGCAGGAGAAAATGGTATGGGGGTGACTTCATCGCCCGTGTCGCTTCACGCCACGGGCGATGAAGTCGCATCCACACCATTTTCAGTTACAGAACTTTTATTAGGCAAGTAAAGCATCAATAATCATATCAGTTGTTGTTGAAGTTGCAACAGACACGCAGCATGCATAAAGCTAAATGTCTGACTCAGAGTTTTCTGTTTTGAATGATGAAATGGTGTTGGTTTAGTGGTGCCATAACTGTAGTTAGGTAGTAGCAGCAGTAGTGTTTCAAATCATTTTAAATATAAGCACTTTAATTTGAAATATCGTGGGTTGTTTTGCATGCCATGTTTGGTTGGGCAGTCTGGGCATTTAGGGGGGCATTACCCCCCCCCCCCCCCCATGCCCATGCCCTTATCCGCCCCTGCATTTACTATGGTGTAAGAAATGCAAATGCTGCCCCCTTTTCCATGCCATCCCCTAACAGAGCGCTCAAATTCATTTTACTATTTTTTTTTAGTCAGGAAAAGTTACCCAAAATCTGGGAACTTAATCGTTACCAAGAGATTTCTTCACCAATGTGTTTCTAATGATGTCTAGGAAGTGGAACACAGGCCTGTCCCGCTTGCCCGGGGCAAGTACAAAAAATGGTTGGGCAAGTGAAGACTGCTACCTGGTTGCCCGATCGGGCATGCGCACGCATACTCGCATGCACACAGACCATACTGAATTGATTATTGATAACCTTATTGAACGATTAAGTGGTTAGTTGATAGCGGTGTGTGTGTGTGTGTGTGTGTGTGTGTGTTTTAACATCCTTGATTCCTATTAACATTAGTAAACTACTACATTTTGTTGATGGAAAGAATATAAATGGCAGATTATACTCCTTGATCAAATATTTATTTGACCATTTGCGATACAGGGCCAGGAAATGGCATATTCTATGAGGAATAAAATTAAATGAAAAGTGCACTTAGTGTCTTGTCCGTCAAAATCACATGCAAACGCAGACGTTTCTGTGGTTACGGAAGTTAAAGAGACTTTTTTTTTTTTTTAACCGGCCCACATGTGCGTTCCTCGTCCACACACGCAGACTGCATTACATTCCTAGAAAATCACTCAATGATAGAACCGCAGTACTGTTGAGCAGCACACAGCTGCAATAGCGCTCTGTGACATGGGGTGGCACTGTTGGGTCTCTAGTGCTGCCTGACCTGGGATTTGTACTGTTGGAGTGCTATAGTTGGAGAGTTCAGTACATTTAGGGGTATTCCACTTTCTAAAAAACAAACAAACTTTGGGTCATTTTATGGCATACTCCATCTCCATCATGTGAACACACCAGACGGTTTATAAGTTACTCCATTCAATATTTAAATACCTGTATTTGATGTTCCCGTAACTTGTAGTATAGCTTACTACATTTGTTCTGGGAATAGCTTGTAGTGAAGCTACACTACTTGTTTCGAGTAGCTTGTAGTGAAGCTACACTACTTGTTTCAAGTAATTAGGAGTGTAGCTTACTACATTTTCCCACACACATTTTCAAATTCCACCCATTTTAATGGGTAGGAAACCTCTAATATACATCCCAAAACTGGTTCAAACCCACCCCTAAATTATTATTATGATTTTTATTTATATTATTTCATTATTATGATTATTATTTAGAAGGTTGTACATTAAGTTCAGATATATATTTATATACAGTATATGTAGTGTTGATGTAGAAAGCTACATCAAGCTACTTTTGTCGTGTAGCTTGTAGTGTAGCTTGCTACAATTTTCTGGGGATAGCTTGTAGTGTAGCTTAGCTACATTTTTTTTTTCGAGAGTAACAAGTATTGTAGCTTACTACATTTTCCCAGTAACTTGCCCATCACTGGTAACATCCTTATTTTATCTACTCATGGTAACCGCCTTTTTCCCCAGTATTATCTACTTACGGTAACAGCCTTGTTTCCAGTAGTATCCAGACAGACAGTCGTCACACTTGGTTCCGGTAGCACCGTCTTTACACTGGCAGAACCCAGTGCCGTTGCATCGGTCGTGGACAGAACCCAGCTGGTTACAGTTACACTCTGCAGACAAGAGACAAATCAATTGTGGATTCACTTAATACTTTGAACTTGTACGTATCATCAAAACATTTCCAAAAATATCAAACCTTTTCCCCAAAAGATATTAAATTTGACACATGAGCTTGTAGGTTGTCTATTCCCATGCACTATTTGTCATATGACAGTAGTGCTTCGCCATATGACGAATGGACTTTTAAAGTACATGTATGGATTAGGGTTGGGACTCGATTTAAAAACAAATCGAATTAATTTGTATTGAATTGAAGTGTTGTATTAATTTCAATTAATCAAATATCAGTATTTGACCCGAGAATACTTTTTTGGTCAATTAAAGCGCAAATAACATGGCTTCCTAAGATTGTTTTGAATACTTAATATCATATTGTACATGTCCCTCAAGCTTATTTCTAATAGTTTGAGCCTCAGTCGTTACTGATATAACCAGTCCTTGTCATATCTTTATGGACAATTTACCAATAGGCTACAACTATGTCCTGAGGTGGTGGGAGCGCTGATATGGAGGATATTTTATAGTAATACTGCTGCAAGATAAAAAACAGACTTGTTTAAATGTCATGTCAACTTGGAAAATCAACAATGGCGGACATTATAAACAAAGTGGAAATACAAATTTGGAACTGAAGACTGAAGGAGAGGAGGAATTATACAAAGCAGGGTGCATTGATACCGTGACATTGATGACCCTTTAAAGCAGGCAGCCCTGCTTCTTATTGGCCTCTTATCCCATTGCATGCACCAGTATGATCAGTACCAGGGGTGTTTTTGCCATCGGGCAGACTAGGCAGGTGCCTGGGTCGCCATGAGGGGAGGGGGGTGGCACCGGGGCGACCACCAGACATGCTTTAAAAATTAAAAGGACCCCTGGCTAATAAGCCTCATATGGATGAATACATTATACTTGTCCTCTACAACTAGAACTGAACATTTAAAACACATATTATATGTTCTTTAGTAAAGCAAAAGAAATCTTTAGTTCTGGGTCTGTGTGGATAAAATGTCATCAAAAGGTGGGCTCAAATACTGAATAAATTGAGGGCCCTGGTGTCAAAATGGTTGGTCTTACTCTTACTTTCATCTTGAAATTAAATGAATATTACACAGACTTGAGCTCAGCTTTTAGTCTTGGCCCTCGACAATATTTTATGCATCTCATTTGGCCCCTTGGGAAAAATAATTGCCCACCCCTGTTTTAGGGTGTGGTGTGGTCTATTTTTTGTCGACTAAATAGAGCCGAGTAGTCACTCCCCTAACCCAGAAATGCATTCCCATTCATTTTCCTCATAGAATATTTCAAAAATGATCTATATAGATGATTACGCTGCAGAACAAGCCAACTCAGGGCGTGACAAATCATGACAATATTGCCACACAATATAATATAAAATATAAAATATATATAAAATATATATATATATATATATATATATATATATATATATATATATATATATATATATATATATATATATATATATAATTATATATATATATATAAAAAATGGCAGAATACACATCACTTTTTGTTTCGTTTTTCTTCTTAGGAATTATTATTATCATTTTAATTTATATTACTACTTTATACTATTTATTTCAAATTGGCACGAACACTAAAAAACAGCCTTTCAGTCAAAGGCATTCAAAGTTTGTGCTGGGACAATTTTTGTGTTTACACAAACCCTCAAAGCTGGACATCAATGCATTTTCCGAAATAACATTTTGACGACAGTTTACCCAAACAATTCCTTCTGGGAGTATACTGTAGTTTGGAAACCAAATGGACTCACTCTTACAAACGGCACCAAATAGACCATTTGGTCCCATTTGTACACTTTCAGCGTTAGATTAACATTGATTTTACAATATAAATTGTAGTTCCCAGAGATAGCAATGCCATTAAATGTGGGGGGGTACACAGGGGATAATGAGTGTCAATTTGAGGTTCCGACCTTGACATGAAAAAGTTCAGGAAGCAATGACTGGGTGTGTAGTCGGCTTGGCGGCCGATGAGTCTTATCGAGCGTGCCGCAGCAGCGCAACTACAGTATAAGTATAGGCTGCATGTGTACTTTCACAGGTCATACGTTTTCCATATGTACGGAAGCGGCATGCCTTGGTGGGAGGTCAGCCCTCTTGCATTTGCTGCAGAGCTAAAATATGGTGTTGATTGGTATCCGTCTGTAGGTGTGACTGTGGGGGGTTGGAGGGTAAACTAAACACTGTTGGAAGGACAAAGAGGGCTGGGGGCCTCGGAGTCAGCACAAAATGAGCCCCCACGCTGTAAAAAAAAAGAAAAACATAATCCTCAGTCCTAATTGATCCATGTGCAACTCCCAGAGCGCACTTGAGAGTTCAAATTAACCCTATGGATTTTACAGTGCGTTCACATACGGTATGCGCCGGCACAGTTGCGCACCATGCAGGGTAGGTAGGGGGGGAGGGGGAAAAATGAATATATCACGCCAGCGGCCACCTCTGGCACGCAAAACCTTGACGAACGTTGCACTTTCACTCTCTCCCTCTCCATTACTCATTCTCACTTTGCATCGCAACATGGTGATGCTTGGTCATAGCTTCCGCATCCGATGCTGACACAGAGGTCATCCCTTAGTTCACGACGTGCCATAATTGTCAAGGACAGATCAAAAACCTGATTCCCACCTCGGTGGGGATCGGTATATGCAAACTGGACAATTGGGGGCTGAGTCGGCAGACGCTTTGCTTTGCACCACTCAGCGCTTGGCACTATGATGAGTTGTTGGCTCGGTTCTGACCTCGCCTGAGTGTAATGCCGGGATTCCTACTCGGGTCTCCCGTGTGAAAGTCCAATATCTTAAAAGGAGAACCCCAGAAGGCTTTCTTACCTTTTATTTGCACTTTTTGCAGTTGATTTATTTCCCAAAAAAGTGGTCCTTATTGGCTGTTTCCCATACGCCAACATAGGCTTAGAATGTGTGAGTGTCAACAAACAAATACTTTGCATTTTGGAGCGATGGAAGTAGGTGAAGTTGAACAATATCTCATAGCCCCATTCTAAGCCCATGTAGTGGTATGTAAACATACCCCCCCCCCCCACCACCACCACAACACACACACACACACACACACACACACACACACACACACACACACACACACACACACACACACACACACACACACACACACACACACACACACACACACACACACTTTAACCACTAGACCAAAGAGCTATCCCTATGATCCTGGGGAGATATTATACTGTTGAAGCTGTCAGGCTGACTCTGAGACACTCTGCTACACTCACCCCCATTCTGAAGTCCTCCCACAGGAAAACCTGATCCGGGTCCTGAAAACCAATGTAACACCCCGGGATTCTAACTCAGGTCTCCCACATGAAAGTCCAACATCTTAACCACTAGACTAGACAGACAAAGGACCAGACATCCAAATGGACCAGGGGAGATATTAGACTAGGGGTGCCCATACTTTTTGGACTTGAGAGCTACTTTCAAAATGACCGGCTCAACAAGATCTACACATCAAAAAATGCGATTATTCCATAGAAAGTTTGAGCTTTGAAATAGTGGTGTTGGTGTTAATTACTGTTATAGTGTTTAAGAACAATGCACTTATCATGAAAAATAGAGGGGGAGAATTGGAAAGGTTTTCTTGTATTTGCTACTACTGATGTTTGGAAATTGTATTTGGGGTTTGTGATGAGTTTAGTCTCTTTCACATTTTGTTGTGCACGATTGGGAATGAGAACTGGCAAAACATTGGTCAAAATAACAATTATTCTCCATTTTCTAATTGTGTGGACTGTAGAAAATTAACTCTTGAGAGTTAAAAAATTAACTCTTGTTGAAAATTAACTCTTGTAAAACGAAACCAAATGGACCCATAAGGGTCCATTTGGTTTCGTTTTACTGCTCTCAAGAGGGCTTCTGACAGTGAGGCCTGCCTTGTTTTTTTTTTCTTTCTTTTTTTTTCAATGGTTTAAATAGTGTTGAACATATGGTCAGTGTTTGTTAAAGCCAACATCATCCTCATCTTCTCTTAAACTTGCACATTCCATTGTCACGGGACTTGGATTTGGCGTAATGTTGGAAGATTTTCTGAAATGCACCCAGCATGCGTTGACCCAGTTACGCCAAGGAGATCCTGACCAAGCATTATAGTATTAGTATGTGAGAGTTGGAATAGGCAGGGTCGGATCCAGAGGGGGGCCAGGGTGGGCAGAGCCCCAGGCAAGATTTTCCCTGGAGCCCCCTTGTCATCCCCTTGTCATCTCCTGTGATGTCATACCTATGGGACAGGTTGTGTTTCACCACAAGTTCAATCAAGTAGAACATTTTAAAGCAATCTTAAACAATGACTGATACCATCAGTCTTGCTACAAATTAATGAATAAGCCTACATGAGTTAAAAAAAAAAATGTTTTTTTTTTTACCTGGTGATTTTGATATTGATATCATGGCATTAAAGATGCCATGATTCTTTCTACCCTAAAACATGCTCATCAGGTATTATTGTTATATGAAGAGTAAGATTTTTTTTTCCCCAAAAAGTGTACAGTGTTTGTTAAACTGTCATTTTTATGATTCCACCCTACCAGTTCATTAAGTATGCCTGATTTGCCTGGTGGGTGGTGATGGGTGGAGATCCACCTGAACTGAAGCCACACCCACAGCTTTAGTTGCATGATAAAGGGGGAGGAGTTAGGGGAGGGGCTGAACACGTGATGAAGACATCATTGCACATAAAAAAACACAAAGGGGTCTATTTACATACTGTCACCTCATGTACAAAATTGGAAAAAATACAGAAATCACGGCACCCTCTCTTTAAGCATTGCAATACAGTATATTGGCATATCGATTTTGTTTTTCGCCCACCCCTACTGACCTATGCAGACGCCCTCGTCGTCCAGTTCGGCGGAGGCGTTGCGGAAGTATCCCAGCCTGCAGTGCTGGCAGTTCTGCCCTCTGGTGTTGTGCTTGCAGCTGACACACGTCACAATGTTCAGGTACTCTATGTAGCTGCAGCGGTTGGAGTGGCCATAGCACTCACAGTCTGGAAAGGAGAGGAAAAAATAAAAGTATTCACAACTTTTCAACAACCCATAAGTCTTTGCGTTTCTGTGTGCAGAAGTTGCTGTTATCTCTTGATTTGTTGCCAGATTTTGCAAGAGAAACAAGTGGCCAGGTAAAAAACAAAAATCACACACACACACACACACACACACACACACACACACACACACACACACACACACACACACACACACACACACACACACACAAACACATGGAGAATACATTGAAATATTTGGAATAGTTTTTTTTAACATTTGAATAAGGAATGAACAAAATGTTTTCGAATGGATGGGTGTGAACAATGTTAGTCTCTGGTTCCTTGATGTGAAGAAATGTGGGAACCACTGGCAAGCAAGCCAAATAAATTCAACATGTACACACAAACAAGCCCCCCCAAAAACATCAAACGGCAACTATTTGCAAGTGGCTTTACAGGAAAATAAATAGCAAATAAATGCTGTACATAAACAACCAAGCAAATGTCAAATATTGCTTATAATAAGTAGATATGGCAACACTGCCTGAACACGCACACAAGGAGTCCCAGTACCTTGGCAGGGAAAAGCGTCAATAGCAGTGTTGCCAACTTGGAAAAATGCTTCCTTCCATTGTGTGTTAGAACATGATCACGTACAATCAAAGGATATCGCCGTTTACCGCTCTTTGGTTTCGCTTACTATTAGTTCAGTAGACAAAGACCACTTAAAACCAACTCCCCCTCCATTACAACAATACAAGACTGCTGACTATGTTTTACTGGGCTATGCTGACGGGAATACGGTGTGTGTGTGTGTGTGTGGGGGGGGGGGTGTGTGTGGGTGTGTGCGTGCGTGTGGCTGCATTTTTTTATTTAAATGTATGAAACAAGCGTGCTGATACAATACAACTAGCACATCTCCCTCTGCTCTTCCAATAAGTGTGTGTGTGCGTGTGTGCGCGTGCGTGCTGGTAGATAGACTTTATTGATCCTGTAGGTGCTTCAGTTTTTAAGCGTTAAATCCCTTAGCTGTCCAAGCAGGGATTCCATTTCTGAAGCTTGTTTTTTTCCCCCTCACAGATGAACTATAGCTTCAAATCCTGTGTAGGACAGTGTTGATTTCGACAAGTACGTCTTGAGTGAATAGAATAGTTTTTATTTAGTTTTGATCACATATCAGTCAACCCCAGAATGTTTCAGTGTTAGCCTAGTTTTTAGTTGACTAAATATCATACGAGTTTAGTCAACCAAAAATCTACATCAACTAAAATGTATTTTGGCAGGCAATGATGCCGTCCTAATGGCTGATTATACACTTGCTGAAAATGCCCGTCTACAACACTACTATTTTGTTACACTGTAACATCTGGGTTAAACATGTGTAACACTAACGTTTTTGGTAACAATGTAACACCGTAAATGTGTCTCAGTTCCATAAGTGTCCATGCCAATGAATTTAATTGTACCTCGTCTACATTATGCTCAATGTAATACTGTGTAAAAAAAGGGTATGGAATACCATTATGTTGTATGTGTGACATCATTAACATGAGGGGCGGATGTAACATTTCCCAATGGGGGGGGGTGGTATGGGGGCGGCTTCATCACCGGTGTCGCTTCGCACCACGGGCGATAAAATCGCACCCGTACCATTTTCAGTTACAGGACTTTTATTAGTCAAGTAAACAACAGACACGCAGCAAAGCTAAAGGTCTGACTCAGAGTTTTATTTTTTCAGTGATGAAATGCTGTTGGTTTAGTGGTGCCACAGCTGTAGTTACTGTAGTAGCAGTAGTATTGTTTCAAATCATTTTAAATATAAGCACTTTAATTTGAAATATCTTGGGTTGTTTTGCATGCCATCATGTTTGGTGGGGCAGTCTGCATGGGCGTTTAGGGGGGGCATTGCCCCCCCTAAACGCCCATGCCTAGATCCGCCACCTGATTAACATTATGCTTATACAGTAAAATCCTCACTATTACGTTTTAACGAAATGGACCCTACACGAGGAGTCATTTGGTTAACATTCGTACACTCTGTGTGCGTGTGCGTGTGTGCGTGTGTGTGGTGTCTTGCTCCACATTTCTGGTTCAGATCGTGGCGGTGCCTAATTAAGGTTTTATTAAGCTTTAGAAGTCGTGCTTCAAGGCATCACTGTCCTCTAAAGAGGCGTTTATACCAGGCATGTTTATGCAAATACACATTTAAATGCACATTAAAAAGTCGGAGTTTAGCTGTTTAATCAGCCGTCACATTACTATTTTATTATTGTTTGGTTGATGATGCCAGCTGAAATATTAATGGGTTGGTTTTAAAGGAAGCGCCATAAAATGCTGCTCTCAGCACTGAAGGAACCCTATTTGCAGGGAGGGGGGGGGGGGGTAGAACCGCCTAATTAAATATAAATGGCCAATTACTCCACAGACGAGAGAGGCAATGGGACATTGTTCCTCAGATTAACACAAACAGTCAAGATGCTACCTTAGGAGTATTTATCGCTAGTTAATTGATAACAATGAAAGACACGGCACGGTGTATTACGAGAAACGGCCTGGGAGAGCCATTGACGCAAGTCATTACATGAATAATTGACAAACAAAACATCTTTGCAAAACGGATTAACATAATGTCAGAAAGCTGCCCATTTGTATGACGAACGGCACTCTGTGATGATCGGATGTATCGAGTAACACACAGTACATGCAGCGCAAACATGAATTGATGTGTGGTTCAGGCCTGGATGTAACATTTCCCATTTAGGAGGGCAGGCCAAAAAGGCTATGAGGGGCCATTTTCATTTAAATTCTTTAGTTCTGTGACCCACAAAATGTACATCTTGTACAGGACTTACTGTATATTATGCATTTACGTCAATAATAATATCAGTTGTTGTTTAAGTTACAACAGGCACGTAGCATGCATAAAGCAAAAGGTCTGGCTCAGAGAGTTTTCTGTTTTGAATCATGGAATGCCGTTGGTTTAGTGGTGCCACAATTGTAGTTAGTTAGTGGCAGTAGTAGTGTTTCAAATCATTTTAAATATAAGCACTTTATTTGAAATATCTTTGGAAATTTGGGTTGTTCGCAAGCAATCATGTTTGGTGGGGCAGTCAGGGCATTTAGGGGGGCATTGCCCCCCCATGACCCATGCCTAGATCTGTCCCTGGTGTGGTTGCACTTACCTTGGTTGTGATGGATTGTACAAAACAAACACACATGCAGAGAGACAACAAGGAGGCAGAGAGATGCAGGGGAAAAACAAAACGGAAACGGAACAACAAACAGAGGAATTTCTCTGCAGTTCTCTTCTACACGTATGTATCTTTCTACCGTTCAGGAGAGTGCTATGGAATCCACACTTTTTCATAAATTCCAGACAAGGGGGGTTTTGAATCCACTGATTTAAATCAGTTTGTTTCAACCTGCACTACTGGTTCAAACTACTACCGTAATTTCCGGACTATAAGCCGCACCTGAATATAAGCCACACCAGCTAAATTTGGGGCAAAATACTGTTTTTTTTTTTCCTTGTATAAGCCGCACCTGACTATAAGCCGCACCAGGCAATACGCTTCATGTTAGAGCAGTGGTTTTCAACCTTATTGATACCAGGGCCCACTATTTATTCAACATCTTCACCCCACAGACCCCAAAACTAAAGATTTCTTTTGGTTTTGTTCACAATTCCAGGATGGATTTTCGCAAACAAAAGAGGCAAAACGTAAAAATGAGATCAAAATGAACATGACTTATGACTTATTAATTAAGTGGAGCTAATTTAGATGGTGAATATCATAACTCTTGAGAGTGTAAACATTTTTACGCTCTCTAAGAGTTACATCTGGTTAACCAGCTTTGCCACATTTAGTCTGGGGACCACCTGTTGAAAACCACTGTTACCTGTAAAAAATCCATAGATTGGCCGCACCGTTGTATAAGCCACAGGGTCAAAAGCATGTGAAAAAAGTAGCGGCTTTTATAGTCCGGAAATTACGTTACTACTTCTACTAATTCTACTACCATGTATACTACTGTCTCCTCGGTTCAGTCCCTATTGCCTGCTTGTTTTTCGGCCCCGCTTACCTTGAAATTCTTTGTATATGATGCCAAACAACTGTTTAGCCTGGGGCTCTCCTGAGATCAAGAGTTTCAGAAGGCCTTTGGGAGAGGAAGGAATCTTTGTTTAAGAATCGGCGCTCAACATTCATCCATACCTGCCCCCGCGGCGCCGTGCTCAGTCACACAGCTGGCACGGGGACGCGTTACATTCAGCAACAGTATTACTAGCCTCCGGGCAGCTATCAATGCTATGGAGAGGTCAGCTCTAATCTGCTACTGAATGCTGGCTGGATGGAGGAGGAGGAGGGAGTTTTACTGGACTCTAAAGACCAATTTATGCTACTTGTTTACATCGCACAACAACAACAACAACTGATCCTCAACGTCAGGGGCGGATATACAGTATCATTTCCCAATTTGGGGGGGGGGGGGGGGGGGGGGGGTTTGGCAGGAGGAAATGGTATGGGTGCAGCTTCATCGCCCGTGTCACTTCGCGCCACGGGCGATGAAGCCGTGCCCATACCATTTTCAGTTACAGCCCCCCCCCCCCCCCCCCCCCGATGCCCATGCCTAGATCCGCCCCTGACGACGACGACACCAACAGCAACAACTGATTCTCAACGTGTGTCTGGAGAGTTAGTCGGCTCGTTACGTGGACTGTCATAGAAATAAGCGCTTCTTCTAACCAAAGGGGCAGTACAGGCTCCAATCGATCTGTTTTAATGGAAATGATCCTTAACTATTTTATCAGGACCCAGACGGTGTTCCCGCGCTGTCGGTGAACAGCATAATGAAAGGGACATCGTGTTGCCTGATATTCACCACTTAAGCACATTTTCAGATTATAAAAATGAAAAAATGGCACAATGGTCTACTCTACAGCTCACAATGCTGCCCATATGAGGTTGTACATTGGCTATTTGAGTAGATTAATTTTGTAACTATTTTTTTTTATGTGTGAAAATTAAAATCACACATAAGCACACATACACCAAAAGCTGGATTTAGGAGGGGCTAGTACCACTCAAAGAATATTCCCTATAATAATGATATGTCCAAAAGTGGGACATAATGTGGGGTTCAGTGTGGTTACGGTATTGATGGAATCGTATAATGACCAAGAGCAGCATTTGGGACCTGTTGAAGAAGAGCTGGGAATCTCTGCACTAAGGAACTAACTACAAAAGCAGTGCTAATGTTCTAATTCTACCTTTCCGTTTTTCTATCTCTTTCTTGTCTTTCTCGTCTTCGTCGTCCTCCGTCACTATACTCCACTCGTCAGGCTCTGCCTCGGTGTCTTGCAGCGCCACAGACAGAAGAGTAAACGGTGAAGCACTCATTAGAAAGGTTTCACTTCGTTAGCGCGGTGCTGGAGCTAGTCGCACCAACTCACACTAAGTTTAAACTACCCTGTCGTTACAGCTTAACAACAGGATTTTACTATGTTGTTAATATACCTTAGAGATGTTGTGTGGACATGATGAAAAAGTTCCCCCCCTTTCTATGTTTCCCAGAAATGGAAATGGAGGTCTGAAAATAATCATTAACATGTTGTAACACAACTTGTTACAACATCGTCATCAGGTTGTGTTTCACCATGTTTTAGGACTGTTTTTTTTTTTCTGAGAGTGTACAAATGGAACCAAATGGACCCGCTAGGGTCCATTTCGTTCACAATTGTACTCTCTGAACAGGCTGAACAGAGACGCCTATTGGCTGAAAAGCACATGTGACGACGGCTATTGGCAGAAAAGCGAATGTGAACACTTAGTAAGGAGGGATTATGGTTCCAAACAACATTGACATTGACAGCAGATCGCATGTTCGCATGAGTTAAATTGGCAAAATTACGGAATTTTAGGACATTTTAATGCATTTACAGACCTCTCGTCACTCTAGTGAACGATGATTTATTTAACTCTCTTTAGTTAATGTATATTATAAGAAAATAGGCTGTGCTGTCATGCAGTGGTTAATTATGTAGGCCCATCAGGGGTTGACACTAAGGTCTCGGAGGCACTTGCCCATCGGGCAAGTGCAAGTCAGGTTCTACTTGCCCTCAGCTCATGGTCACTTGCCCCCTAAAATATATAGGGGGCAAGAAAATATACATTTCAGTAAATATACATTTCAGCACCACGGACAGAGTCACTACAGCTACCATAACAGAAAGCTCATTTCAGCACCACGGACAGAGTAACAGAAAGCTCATTTCAGTACCACGGACAGAGTCACTACAGCTACCATAACAGAAAGCTCATTTCAGTACCACGGACAGAGTCACTACAGCTACCATAACAGAAAGCTCATTTCAGCACCACGGACTGAGTAACAGAAAGCTCATTTCAGTACCACGGACAGAGTCACTACAGCTACCATAACAGAAAGCTCATTTCAGCACCACGGACAGAGTAACAGAAAGCTCATTTCAGCACCACGGACAGAGTCTCTGCAGTCAGGTTCTACTTGCCCTCAGCTCATGGTCACTTGCCCCCTAAAATATATTGTAAATTTTGCAGATGTAACTCTTGAGAATGTAAAAATGAAACCAAATGGACCCTTGCGGGTCCATTTGGTTTCATTTTTAGGCTCCCAAGAGTTACAATTCATCATCTTAATTACCCCAGGTCTACACAACTAGAGAATGTAGAAGATTAGGTCATTTTGATGTGAAAGTTAAATTGCCTGTTTTGTTTCCCAAATCCAGCCTGGAATTGTGGATAGCTAGAAAGCAGGGAAAGACACAGAGGCAGAGTGCAATGACTGCCTTCAAGACAAATTTATCTTGTGTTGTGTTATAGTGCACTAAGTTGCACACTTGCCCGATCGGGCAACCAGGTAGCAGTCTTCACTTGCCCCACCATTTTTTTTTTACTTGCCCCGGGCAAGCGGGCAAGTGTTAGTGTCAAGCTCTGCCCATGTTTGGAACCTGCAAAGCTCCAGCCAGCGCGAGGCGCGAGAACAAAGCGCGTCGCTACTCTCCCAATTCGTAGTACTCTAGCAACATCATGTTCTAGTGAACAGCTGCAGCATCAAAGTAGAAGTTATGGTGAGGGGAAAGGGCATAAAATCTAGCTCCATCCATGAGTTCTCAATGGTGGCTACTGGGAGCTCCAAAACTGTCTAAATGGACCCTCCATTTGCGCACTCAGTTTGACAATTCGATTTTTACACTATCTTCCAGACCCGTGTGGGACAACAGAAGCGGCCTAGGTGAAGGTGAGCTCTACTCAGGAAGTCAAGCTGATGGTCTCAGTAGCTGATGGGTGTCAGATTCTTCAACATCAATGGAAAAAGGGAATATTCTCGCGCTCTCTCTTAAAGTATAAAGTTTTTATTCTTTATTTCATAAAAAACACAGCAGCAGTCCAGATGGCCGCAGGCCTTCTTCCTCAGTGTTTCAAAGTTTAAGTTTAAGTTTAGAGAATATAAACTTTTATACAAGAGAGAGTGGATATCCCCTTTTTTTTTTCCACAGACCCGGCACCATGGTGGGCCCCCGGACCAGACCCTGACAAACATTGTCATATTGTGCAGGTGAACAAGACTAGACACTAAGGGCTCCATTTTAGTCACCGCTAAACCCCTTATCCCTTAACTACTTTGCCTTTTTAAACTATTAAAAAAAGAAGATTTTTAATAGTTTAAATGGCCAGTCTACAAGCTCACAATGTGTCAATAGATTGGCACGTTGAACTATTCAAAAAAAGTTTTTCAAAATAGTAAAAAAAATGATAAGGGTTTTAGGATAAGGGGTTTAGATGGTAACGAAAATGGCCCGTCCCTAACTGATCAGGCCCAAAGCCCGGCCCGCCCCGGCCCGAACAATTAGCATAGTTTTTAGGCCCGGACCGGCCCTACAATGTCGGGTCGGGTCAGGCCTGGTCGGGCTTGGGTAGAATTTGAGCACTCTACACCAAGTAAATACACAGACAGACAGAACAGATTTTTATCATAATAAAAGAATTCAATATATATTGCTTTTTTTTCATGGAGCTCTAGACCCGACCCGGCCCTACTGATCTGCATACATTTTAGGCCCGAGCCCGACCCTGAAATGTCGGGTCGGGCCTGGTTGGGTTCGGGCAGAGTTTGAGAACTCTACTAGACACTATAGTGACATAGGCTGTGAAACACAAGTTAAATATATGAAGCACTTGGCCGACATTGCAGTTTGCTGTAGGCACTTTCCAAAAGCAGAACGATGACGTACAGGTTTGTCCTAAATAGAATAGAACAGGAATCAATTTACATATACAGCTAGGACGCTTAAACACTACAATATATATACACCTGGTTGACCGGTATCCCCCTGGGGTCTATACAAGGCCCCTTACCTTTTTTTTTTTTTTTTTTTTTTACCTCTAGTCTATATACCAAAAGTCTTTGCCAAAAATAAAACGGCACAATTGTTTTTCTATACGTCTTCTATACCATTTGCATATATTCCAGACGGGGTTTGTGAATCCACTGATTTAAGCAGATCTCATGATGTGAACCTGCTCAACTGTCTCAGTGTCTCTACTACTGCTGTAGATCTTAGGATCAGTGTTGCCAACTTGGCGCATTCGTCACTATATTTAGCTTTTTTCCAGACCCCCCTAGCGCTTTTTTCCAAAAATAGTGGAAAAACTCCTGGCATAAAATCTAGTGCTTTTTTGCTGCTGAGTTGGGGCGAAAGTGGTTGACAGGCGCCAGAGATAAAACCCTCGTTTTTCACCATTTTTCCCCTTATGATAGAGTCCTCCTTCCTTCCTAGAAAGGACCATTGGTAACCAAATGGACCCTTTTATAGATCTGTAACTCTTAAGATCGTAAAATGAAACCAAATGAAACGCCCTACCAACAGTCATTTCATTAAGACATGTGAATCCCTTGACACCCTCAAAACCACTCTCAAAGCGCACCTACAGACGTCTGCAATTCAAAACTGGCCTCTGTAAAACAAAAAAAAGTATATATAGCCCCCCCCCCCCCCCCCAGCCCTCTCTCTACTCTGTACATTTCTCTGCTTCCGACTACTGAAGTAATTATTTTTTACGTATTTGAATGCCTCAATGAAATGAACAAGTTGGCCACTATAACAAGTGTAAACTCAACTAGTGTGTCCATTTTTCCCAGATTTGCTGTAGTTGTACTTGAATTGTACTGTAATTCTCCAAGCTGTTATCGGTTTTGTAGCAGTGTGTTGACTTGACTTGTACTGTAACTCTCATTTTTGTTAATGTAAAACACAGTCATTCATTCATTCATTCATTCATTCATTCATTCATTCATTCATTCATTCATTCATTCATTCATTCATTCATACAGTGAAAACAACAGCAAAACAACTTGAAGCAGCGTGTAATTTTTGCTGACAGAATGTCAGCTTTAGAGTTATACGGTACATCTTATCCTTGGCCTTGCAAGTTGCATCTGTCAACTGGATGGATGATTTCAAGCGCTGTATGGATTCAGAACGCAGTTTTAAATGGCCTGACTTTGACCCCAATTAGTCCTGGCGCCAAAAAGAAACCGTAGGCTTTCAAATCACTGTGCCACTATGCCAGAGGCATATGGAGTCAGAACAGTCTCATATATCAAGAATACAGACATCTGTATTCCTAATCAACATGCCCAGATTTTCAACTTGCATCTGTGATTTGTAGCTTGCATCTGTGTTCTGTACTTCAGTTTCAAATCCACACACCCAGGTCTGTGTTCTGTACTTCAGTTTCAAATCCACACACCCAGGTCTGTGTTCTGTACTTCAGTTTCAAATCCACACACCCAGGTCTGTGTTCTGTATTTGAGTTTCAAATCCACACACCCAGGTCTGTGTTCTGTATTTGAGTTTCAAATCCACACACCCAGGTCTGTGTTCTGTATTTGAGTTTCAAATCCACACACCCAGGTTTCTTTTTCGTATTCGAAATCAGAATTCACACATGCAGATCTGTCTTGTGTGTTTGCAATCCTTATTTCACACATGAGCACAGATGTGAGATTTGAAGCTCCCTGCTGGACGCCTAATGCCAACTGCTTATCTGTGAGTTGTTTTTCTAACCTCTACGGTTACAATTCTTTTTGAGACTCTCTTGACGTTGGGCGGAGACGAACGTCATCATTGGCTGAGGTATCTGTCAATCATTTTGATTGACAGAGTCCTCAGCCAATGATGATGGTCTGCCTTCAGCCAATCCTAGACCTCCTTACATTGTATCAGAGCGTGCTGCCTTCTTCTGCTACTGTTGCCACATCCTGTGAAAATAAGCCAAACCACAATAATGCCATAATATAATACTAATACTGCTCTTTCAAAGCATTTATTATTGTAAATACTACAATTGTGACCATTTCGGAACAATACAGTATATATACACACACACCTATGCTACTATATACTCAGTAAAGACACCAGAATGATTCAGTCAGTCACTCCCCCAAAGTTCCAGACCTGATATTTAACTCTGGGGGCAAACAACATGACAACTATGACGTCATATCACTCAGCCCCTGGCTGTGTCTCTCCCTCCAGTCAGTAAAAGTTAGTTGCACGCTTTCGCTACTACTACGATTATGTTTATTTGCCAGCAGCATTATGCATATGCATTATGCAGCAAATGCAGTAGCATTTTTACGCCACAAGGGGGCAATACACTACAGTACATTCCGTTGTATTGAGTGATGGCTGTACAGAGATTTGTCTCATTATGTGTCTAAATCAGTCTTTCATGTGAGATATACTGTCATCTTGGATGACAGTATATTGCTCCCAGAAAATGCTCTATATCAGTGGTATTCAACCCTTCTCATAACAAAGCCCATCATTCAGTATGGGCTACAGACCATCATTTGATTATTTAGCCTCTCAGAACCAAAACTAAAGATAACAGGCACATGTGATTAAGGTAACAATTGTTTACTTCATGTATATTGTAAATTAATTGATGCAGTCACTTAATAAGTAGAAATGTAAAATGAAAGGAAATGGTCGATTTGGTATCAGGACTATTAATTTCACAAACATAGCAGATGAGCCTTTCAGAATAATGGTCACTATTGTAGTAGTTATTTTCATATTGGAATGTAATTAAGCAACATCACTCATTGTAATTTCTCTAACAGGTTACACTTCATCTAACTGGAGATTCTTGCTGTTTGGGAAGAATCCAGTGACATTACTTCTTGTTTGCAACTTCTTGAACTTGGATCACCAACCCATACACAATAATACATGCTTACTTCAATTATGAGAATCTGTAGAACATTTATATGGATGTATAACTTGTACCCTGCAAATGAATTAACTTTCTTTTGAAGAAGATTGTTTGCAATTGACCAACTATGCAAAGAAAAGGCTGCAGTTTGGAATAGTTGTTATAAATATAGTTGTAAATATTTCACAGGCTGAGAACACTACATTTTGTAGTAAACAATCTGAGTATCATTTTTCTAAGTAAAGCTTTGATATTCCACCCATTAAAAAATTCTGATACATTTCTGATCTGAACCATTACATTTGTTTCCATTTGTACACTATCTAATATTATAGTATTATAGTACTAGTATTATATTATGGCATTATTGTGGTTTGGCTTATTTTCACAGGATGTGGCAACAGTAGCAGAAGAAGGCAGCACACTCTGATACAATGTAAGGAGGTCTAGGATTGGCTGAAGGCAGACCATCATCATTGGCTGAGGACTCTGTCAATCAAAATGATTGACAGATACCTCAGCCAATGATGACGTTCGTCTCCGCCCAACGTCAAGAGAGTCTCAAAAAGAATTGTAACCGTAGAGGTTAGAAAAACAACTCACAGATAAGCAGTTGGCATTAGGCGTCCAGCAGGGGGCTTCAAATCTCACATCTGTGCTCATGTGTGAAATAAGGATTGCAAACACACAAGCCAGATCTGCATGTGTGAATTCTGATTTCGAATACGAAAAAGAAACCTGGGTGTGTGGATTTGAAACTCAAATACAGAACACAGACCTGGGTGTGTGGATTTGAAACTCAAATACAGAACACAGACCTGGGTGTGTGGATTTGAAACTCAAATACAGAACACAGACCTGGGTGTGTGGATTTGAAACTGAAGTACAGAACACAGACCTGGGTGTGTGGATTTGAAACTGAAGTACAGAACACAGACCTGGGTGTGTGGATTTGAAACTGAAGTACAGAACACAGACCTGGGTGTGTGGATTTGAAACTGAAGTACAGAACACAGATGCGAGCTACAAATCACAGATGCAAGTTGAAAATCTGGGCATGTTGATTAGGAATACAGATGTGTATGTTCAGCTTTATTGAGACTGTTCTGACCCCATAGAGGCACGGATGACCTTTTTTTGCTCTTGCAGACAGCCTCGGGTTCCACCTGGTGGTACAGGGGCTGTATCTATAATGTGTCTTGTAACGTCCATATAAAATCATTAAACTTTCATAGGAATCCCATGCCCTTTGAATTGCTCATTTTCCCTTCATTCTTTCCCAGAGAGAGAGTCTAGGGGCGCTTTTCTGTAATTAGTGTTTTTGTCATTTACTGACAATAGACCTTTAGGTAAGCCCCTCCCCAAACTGCTATCACATGTTATGCTAAGCATAACATGTGATAGACAAACCTTTCCACCATTAGCTTTCCTCTTCATCACTGTATGCTTTACTGTAGACATAGGGAGGGGAGGGAAAAAAATCATCTGCTTCCTGGAGTTTATACAACACAATTTCATACTGCACAGGCTAATGCTTGTCGTACTGTACAACCCAGTTATTCAAGAAAGTATAAATTACCCTCTATTCTATTTTCAGTATCATGCTTAATTTCCTATTCTAATAGTAATGTGTTTATCTTCCATGAAGCTGTTATTAAAAAGCAGACAGAGTATAACGAGGCACAGTGGGACCGGCGCGGGGGGGTCACTGCCGGCCCTCCATCAAGTAATAAGTAAAGTAATGTTATTACTTTTTCTCACAAGTAAAGTAAAGATATTACTCTCCTAAGTCTCCCCAACACTGCTCCTAATACGTGGGAGAACTGTACGTAATAATGAGGTGATGATGATGATGTCAACAAGTGTGTTTCACGTGTTTTTTTCAGACCTCCATTTCTAGGAAAAGAAACAGTTTGTTGGAACTCTTTTATCATGTCCACACATATATGTTAAAAAATGTTGAAAATGGTTGGAATTTGTTACACTTAACACTGGGAAAAGTGGGAAAATGGGTAAAAACTTCAGAGGTTAGTTGACGAACCGATCAATCGATTACTACGCCCTCCACGATATTAGCCTATTAGCCTCCGCTAGAGCAAAAACGCATTTGATTTTAAATTCATGGTGGCACTCCTTTAATTAAGCAATTATTTCATGTCGATTTCAGCCTTGACATTTATTATTTCAGACTATATTATGTCAAGTGTATGCCTGTATGCCTAGTATTAACTCATTTTGGATTAAGATAAAAAACTGGCTGAGTCACACATGCTGGGATTTGAAGTTGTTTTTTTTCTTTGCCACAACACCCACAGAGAGACTCCCAAATGAACTAACTAGACATAAGTTTCGCACACTTTCAGTTTGTATTACATTCTCCAACCCCACCCCCATTCCTCTGTTTGTTCCACTTTCCCAGAGGGGCTTCATGCCCTTCCCCAGGATCCTTTGCTTCAGATTCCGCGGGGGCTAGGGTGTGTGGTGTGCATCATCAGTGAGACTTTAGACGTCTAGCGAAACTAGTTCAGGCAGTGGGAGCACAAGAACTAGAGAAAACTGGCGTAGTTTCATAATATTCATCTTTTTTTCTGTACTCTATAATACTACTGTGTGCCAACCATTCACTGCAATGCAATTAGAGCCCTCAATTAAAACATCCCGAGTCAGCTGCTGTGCGAAGATGATGTGGAACTAAAACACGTGCGAAATCAATCTCATATAAGCCCCGACCGTAACGTGTACACCGTTGAGGGACGGGATGATTAGCAGCTCATCGGGGACTACTCCAGTGAGTGTGTGTGTGTGTGTGAGTGTGTGTGTGATGGGGGGTATCTGTGCGCTTCCCCCCCTTGAGGTGTTTGCGTGTCGGCGTGTGTGTGCGGCTGTGTGCCTCCAGTTGTTCCACATACTGTATCTTCTACAGAGGGTCGTGCTGCTAGCATCTTGCAGCCCCCCCTGCTGCGTACGGAGAACCCCCTCCTCCCCGGCCCTCAGGCGATATCTTTCCGCCCACTGGTTCTTCTCCGCCCGTCCCGTCCCGTCCCCTGGGCCCCTCCGTGAGTGAGACGGGGGGATGCCAACAGCTGTTCTCACAGCATCATCCCCTGGACCATTTCACACGACTGGCATCGGGCCGTCGTTTTTATTACGTCGTCGTCCGTACCCCGAAGTGTAACCCCGCCTACGCATGACTCTGGACCCCTCTCACTCTGTCACCAGTGTTGCCGACTGCCAAAATCCAAAATGCACTTGTAGTGGCACTTCCAAAAATGCACTAGAATGCGCTAGAGCAGTGTTGTTGTTTTTTTTTTTTTTGTTTTTTTCAACAATTTTCATACCAGGGCCCACTATTTATTTGATGTTGACTTTAGTCTCTTGGACTAATTTAGGATTAATAACTGGCAAAATGTTGGTTAAAATAGCAATTCTTCTACATTTTCTAAATGTGTAGATTCTTGAAAATTAGGTAACTCAGATGTTTAAATATAATTTAACTCTCAAGAGCGTAAAAGGAAACCAAATGGACTCGTAAGCGTCCATTTGGTATCATTTTTACGATCTCGAGAGTTACAGATAAGGGTCCATTTGGTTACCAATGGTCCTTTCTAGGAAGGAAGGAGGACTCTATCATAGGAGAAAAAAATGGTGAACAACGAGGGTTTTATCTCTGGGTCCTGTCAACCAATTTCACCCCAACTCACCCGGAGTTTTTCACTAATTTTGACGCTATGGGGGGGTCTGGAAAAAAGCTAAATATATACTTCAAATGCGCAAAAGTTGGCAACACTGTGTGTCTGTCACAGCAACCTCGCATAAACGCAGGCACACGCACACAAACTCTCTTCGGGGGAGAGCGCACGGCTCTGAAATCCAGGGTGTTTGGCGGGGCTGATGTAGCACACGGGGGAGAGCATGAGTGCATTTAATCTCCGTTACCCACACTGCCTTGGGGGTGAGAGGGATTCACACTGCTGCTGGCATTAATCTCAATCAGCTCAACTCCTAGTGTCTGACACCATGCAGACGCTGGCAGGCAGGCAGGCAGGCCGCCCAGCCGGGTTCCCCCTCTCTGCTCTGTTCTGTGTGTTCCAGGAGGGTGTTATGAGGTGAGAGAGGTGGTGTGTGTGCGTGTGCGTGTGCGTGTCTGTGTGCGTGTGTGTGTGTGTGTGTGTGCGTGTGTGTGCGTGTGTGTGTGTGTGACTGGGTGACAATATAGCACAAATTTGTCTCGACAATCGCATTGGGTTTGTTTTGCCGTTTGATTCGTTTTGAAATGTTTACAGGGAAATTCCACCCGTTTTCAACATTTTCTTGAGAGCGTACAAATGTGAACCAAAAGGGTCCATTTGGTTCCATTCATACGCTCTCAGGAAAAAAAGAAAAATCATCAACATGGTGAAACCCAACTTGATGATGTCATCAAGCTGTGTTTCACCATGTTGATGATTTTTTTCAGACCTCCATTTCTACTAAACACAGAATGGGGGGGGGGGATCATGTCCACACAACATCTCTAAGGTATAAGGTATTAATCGGGGTGTAGTGTAGGGGGGACGCGGGGGGGCGGCGTCCCCCCACTTCTCACATCTAAAATATGTTTGGGTCTAAAATATGTTTGGGCCCCACTTCTAAAAGTACCGCTACAACACTGGTATTAATGACATAGTTAAATGTTGAAAATGAGTGCAATTCCACTTCAAGTATTTACATTACATTGAGGCAATAATACAAGCGGCCGCGATGCGTCAAAATTCAAGCAATAATACAAGAGGTACATCCAAATTATCCAACAGCCGTGGGTGAAGTGACATAAAGCAAAGAGAGATGAGGCAAGAGAGAGAAAAAAGGCATTTTTGAATAGTTTAACTTGTATGGCTATTTTAACTATCCAAAAATGTCCTTCAAAATAGAAAAATAATCAAAGACGTTTAGGCATAAGGGGGACAAACATAGAGCCCTTAAGCTAAGGTCATATTATTTGATCAACTCTCACAGCCTCAAGTGTATTATTTACTTTTATAAGAAGTTTGTCAGCGATCAGCAACAACAAACAGCATTTTAACCAAACACATCAAGGTGTTGCTAGTGCAGGTAGAAACAGATGACATTATTTTGCACAGACTGACAATTGGTACGATTATTTTTGTTGTTACATTTTTTTGGCCTACTCCTAATTATGTCTCTTTCTCACATTACCTCCTTCTGTCTCTGTTTCACTCAGTTCTGGACAGTGACAGTCAGGGGGCGGATGTAACATTTTCCAATTGGGGGGGGGGGGGGCAGGAGAAAATGGGATGCGCTTCATCGCGATGAAGCCGCACCCATACCATTTTCGGTTACAGGACTTCTATTAGGCAAGTAACTAAGCATCAATAATAACATCAGTTGTTGTTGAAGTTGCAACAGACACGCAGCATGCATAAAGCTAAAGATCTGACTCAGAGAGTTTTATGTTTGCAATGCTGAAATGCTGTTGGTTTTGTGGTGACACAACTGTAGTTATAGTTAGTAGCGGTAGTACTGTTTCAAATCACTTTAAAATGCACATTACATGTTTGGTTGGGCAGTCAGGGCATTTAGGGGGGCATTGCCCCCCCCCCCCCCCCCCCCCCCCCACCCCCCCCCCCCCCCCCCCCCCCTCATGCCCATGCCTAGATCCGCCCCTGGTGCCAGTGGCCCCACAGGGAGCTGCATGTATGTCTCTGAACCGTCCAGAAATCGCATCAAGTCATTTAGGACCTCTACTCCACCGCTAACACCCATCTACCCCTCCCCTCTCTCCTGCACTCCACTATCTCCCCTCTCCCCTGCATTAACTGGATTTCTGTGTCATTATCCAAATTGAATGAACAGCCCCTGACATCTGATATTATGTTGTGTAATATAACATTATGGCAGGCTGTATACTTGTACAATGGCATTGTACAAGTTATGTGGGGTTTGCCTCCCAATTGACACTTTAGTGAAGCAGGGGGACACTATGAGATCCATAAAAAAATAACTGAAACTGATAAATTGTATGCAAGTTGGATTATAGCATTTCCACAGGGCTACAGATCTATGTTTACTGTTATCTATGGCTAGGGGCGTTGCTTACCTTTTCTATCGATACGCTTGGCTTCTGAAGACTCTGTCCTGACCGGTTCAGAATTCCCATTCATTTGTGGTTCAGCTTCTCTAGTAACTGGTCCAGATGGTTTAGATTCTTTAGTAATTGGTGCAGATGGTTTAGACTCTTCTTTGATTGGTGCAGATGGTTTAGACCTTTCAGTGATTGGTGCAGATGGTTTAGACTCTTCTTTGATTGGTGCAGATGGTTTAGACTCTTCTGTGATTGGTGCAGATGGTTTAGACTCTTCTTTGATTGGTGCAGATGGTTTAGACTCTTCTTTGATTGGTGCAGATGGTTTAGACTCTTCTTTGATTGGTGCAGATGGTTTAGACTCTTCTTTGATTGGTGCAGATGGTTTAGACTCTTCTTTGATTGGTGCAGATGGTTTAGACTCTTCTTTGATTGGTGCAGATGGTTTAGACTCTTCTTTGATTGGTGCAGATGGTTTATACTCTTCTGTGATTGGTGCAGATGGTTTAGACTCTTCTGTGATTGGTGCAGATGGTTTAGACTCTTCAGTGATTGGTTTAGACTCTTCAGTGATTGGTGCAGATGGTTTAGACTCTTCTGTGATTGGTGCAGATGGTTTAGACTCTTCAGCTATTGGTGCAGATGGCTCAGAGTCTTCAGCTATTGGTGCAGATGGCTCAGAGTCTTCAGTGATTGGTGCAGACGGTTCAGAGTCTTCAGTGATTGGTGCAGATGGTTCAGAGTCTTCAGTTATTGGTGCAGATGGTTTAGACTCTTCAGTGATTGGTGCAGATGGTTTAGACTCTTCAGTGATTGGTGAAAACGGTTCAGAGTCTTCAGTGATTGGTGCAGATGGTTCAGACTTTTCACTGATTGGCACATTTGGTTCAGAGTCTTCAGTGATTGGTGGCAATGGTTCAGAATCTTCAGTGGTTGTCTCCTTTGGTCCAGAGTTTTCAATTATTGGTGGCGACAGTTCTGAATCTTCAGTGATTGGTGCAGATGGTTTAGAGTCTTTGGGTATTGGTGGAGATGGTTCAGAATTTTCATTGATTGGCTCGTTTGGTTCAGAATATTCAGTGATTGGTGCAGATGGTTCAGAATCTTCTGTGATAGGTTCCTTTGGTTCATAATTGTCTGGTTTAGGGTCTTCAGTTATTGTTGGAGACAGTTCAACCTTTTCATTGTTTAGCTCCTTTGGTTCAGAAGCTTCAGTGATTGATTCATTTGGTTCAGAAGCTTCAGTGATTGATTCATTTGGTTCAGAAGCTTCAGTGATTGATTCATTTGGTTCAGAAGCTTCAGTGATTGGTTCATTTGGAATAGATGGTCTAGAGACTTCAGTGATTGGCTCATTTGTTTCAGAGTCTTTATTGATAGGTGGGGATGGTTCAGAATCTTCAGGGATTGGCTCATTTGATTCAGAGTCTTCAGTGATTGGTGGGGACAGTTTAGAATCTTCTGGTATTGGTTCAATTGGTTCAGTATCTTCAGAGATTGACTCATTTGATTCAGAATCACTAGTGACTGGCTCGTTTGATTCTTCAGTGATTGGTGGAGATAGTTCAGAGAATTCAGTGGTTGGTGAAGATGGTTCAGAATCGTCAGTGATTGGTTCATTTGATTCAGAATCTTCAGTGGTTGGTGGAGATGGTTCAGAATCTTCAGCGATTGGTGGAGACTGTTCAGAATCTTCAGCAATTGGTGGAGACTGTTCAGAATCTTCAGCAATTGGTGGAGACGGTTCAGAGCCTTCAATGATTGCTGGAGACAGTTCAGAATCGTCAGTAATTGGTGGAAACACTTCAGAATCTGTAGTGATTGTTGAGGACAGTTCTGATTGCTCAGTGACAAACTCAAGAAGCGTGGACTGTTGTGTGATGATGGGTTGCATTTGATCTGACTCTTGGGTGAATGGGTCTGGAAGTGTGAATTCCTCTGTTGCTGCGGGGGTTATTAACAGCGTTTGCTCCTCTAATGGAGTGGGCGTGAAAGGGGGCAGAGAATCTGTTGTAACCGGAAGTGTCATAGATTCAAAAGGAACGATGGTGGCAGGATTGGAGAGAATCTCATTGAACGGGGTTATGGTCTCTGAATCATCGACAGCAGTCTCTGGCGGTAGAGAGCTGCTGATGTCTCTGGTGTCTGTTGTAGAGAAAGACTCTTGGAGACAGAGTGTGAACACAATGAGTAATGAGTCGTCGAGCATTAGCATAAGAGATGCTGGATTATTTATCCAGTCAAAGCCTAGATTTCTATAACATAGCAGAGCACTCACACACTCACACATATACATCTGGCGTTCGTATGCGCGGTGTGAGAGCACAAGAGGAAAGTGTGATTTCACACTGCTGCGTACAGGCAAAGGGCAAAAGCTGTTTCACAACCCTCTCAGCGCTGTAAAACGGCATAATTACGATTTCGCCCCAATGCAATGGCAATCCAGTTGGCACTTTTGTTGACAGTTACAAATGTTTTTTTTTTTTGTTATTCTCATTTTACACATGCTGAATTAACTAGCAAGTGTAAGTATCTATCTGGTGTGAGTGAGTGCATGCATATCTACTTTATAACACTAGCCACAGCATACCACTAGTAGTGCTACAATGGCTGGGAGAGAACGCCCCAGAATCAATCCAGTCAAACCCTAATCAAACACACAGACTACATTATTTTGCTGGCCATGAGGTCCAAATTGCATTGTGCTACTGTTATCTGCTACAAATATCATTAACATTGAGTGACTGGAGTTTCTTCTAGCGGCGACATGTCCCTTTAATGCTACAGTGCTAGACACTAGTACATAATATATACAGTATTTGTTACTATGACCAGGGGTGCACATAAGTGGTGCTCCCGTGCTAAGGAGCACCAAAAATCCTACAATGAGCTGTCAATCCAGGGGTAGAAAGCTCCTTTGAGCACCACACAGCTGGGGCTCATAATGACTGCCGACTGGACCAGTAAAAAAAAAAGCCTTAAAAATTAAATAATTCAAACTAATTCTGACCTCTCAGTCTAAAGTACTACTAGTATTTTTAATGGATGTAGAATACAGGTAGTAGTACTAATACTAGGCTAGCCACTATTGCAACGCCCAAACTTTCGACATGTACTGTAATACTGTACATTGATCGGGCTGTACGGGGTGGAAAAAAGTGGTGTGGGTGGCCGCATTTTGGGAGCACCAAGTAACATCCCCAGGTGCTCCTCTGAGTACTGGACCAAAATAGTTATGTGCACCCCTGACTATGACTGACTACTACTATGACTACCGCTATTGCCACTAGGCTTATTAGTGCCTACCTGAAGTAGCGTCAAGAGGTCGAGGAGATAGAGAGGTGACCTCTGAATCTCTTATCGTAGTTGTAGTGGTCTCTATGAAGGCCAAGGACAGGGGGGACAGTCGGTTACTCTCAGCATGGCCGTTCATAACAGTAAACGGTCAAACACTCATTGCATAATCTCATGACCTGTGCCTGTATTATGCCTAGATTAATTCATGGATTTACTGTAACACAAGCTCAAACAAGCAAGCTGCACAGTGCTGCTGCCCTACTTACAGACTTACAGACTCACAGCTAGTTCAGCTATTACTCTCAGGTGCAAGACCACACCGTGAAGCTTGAGACTATATTTATTTTTATTCCTCTCTCTCTCTCTCTCTCTTGCTCTCTCTCTTTATACAGTCTTACATATGCACGCGCGCGCGCGCACACACACACACACACACACACACACACACACACACACACACACACACACACACACACACACACACTGCACTTTTACCTGGTTGTAATGGAGTAGTTACACGTTGCAGTAGTAGTACTTAAAACTAAAAAGTAAAACACATGAGCACTTTTTCCCACCACTGTGAGCGTGCACACACACACACACACCCACCCACACGCACACGTGTGCGCCAACCAACCGCAATTTGCATATAACACGATAATTTCTCCCCGGCATTAATGTAGGCAAAATCATTGACGACAATAAACATTTAATACCAGCCGTCAGCCTGGGCATTCCTGTCCTCTATTACTAGACATTACTATAGCGCAGGGCGGCGCTTTATCCAACGCTTCTAATGATGTTATTGTGATTCAGGGAGAGTTAGCGTTTGGCCAGAACACCTAATGACGCCGAGGCTGAGTGACAGCCATGCATGGGTGTTAATGCGTCACATGAGTTTCCAGACATGATCCATTTTCCCCCGTTTCAGTTTCAGAAAAATTCATGACAAGCAACAGAATTAAATGCTGATGAAACGAAATCGAGGCTAAGACCAAGACCTTGGGCAGGGGTTTTAAACCTTTTTGATACCGGGGACCACCATTTATTCAGCATTTGAGCCACGGACCAACATTTGAGGACACTTTAGCCCACACAGACACCAAAACTAAAGATTTATTTTTGCTTTTGTCCACAATATCAGGGTAGATTTGGAACAAAACAGACAAAACATACAGATCAAAATGACCATTAATCTTCTATTTGTGTAGACTTGGGCTGATTCAGATGATGAACATTTGAACTCAAGTCAGTGTAAACATGAAACCAAATGGACCCGCAAGGGTCCATTTGGTTTCATGTTTACACTCTCAAGAGTTCCATCTGGTTAACCAACTTTTCATCTGGTTAACCAACTTACCAACTTGGGGACCACCTGGAACCACCTAGTCCGTGTCTCAAAAGTTTTATTTTGCCACATACAAAAATGCACAAGCAATTTGAAAATATAATAATGAAAAATTATCCTATCCATTCATTTCTCACTACACGTTGAGCTTGTGTATATACTGTATGTTCCTCTGTCAGTATTTATGGCTATCCATTAATGAAAAACAGTTCATGAACAATATGAAATGTCTGCTGTAGTAAAGGTCTCAATGGGCCTGAAAATTAAGGCCCAGTTCAACAGTTCAGGCCCTAGGCACGGCCCGACTAAATGGAATAGATTTTAGGCTCTACCCGGCCCTAAACTGTCAGGTTTGGGCAAAATTTGAGAATTCTCCACAGATTAAAAATGGAATGGCAATCAGCACCATCTTCATAAAATGTAAATACAGAAAATAACTATTTTAACTATAATAAAATAATTCAATATATATTATTTTTTCATGGGACCCAACTTACCCAAGGCCCTACCCGGCCCTACTGGTTAGAATAGATTTTAGGCCCTACCCGGCCCTAAATGTCGGGTAGGGCTTGTTCGGGTTTGGTCCTGGTCGGTTTCGGGCAGAGTTTGAGAACTCTATGTTGTAGTGCAAAGTGTCTGTTTGACAGCGACAATGCAACATTCTCACGTTATGTAAGACTATATGCATTCTGTGTGGTGAATGAAGGACTCGCCTGAATGAACTCGTACAGTACAGTACAGTACAGTACAGTACAGTACAGTACAGTACAGTGCAGTACAGTACAGTACAGTACAGTACAGTACAGTACAGTACAGTACAGTACAGTACAGTACAGTACAGTACAGTACAGTACAGTACAGTACACTCTCCTGCCTGTTTGACAGTGTGTGCAGACAGTGCAGCGCTTCCAGGGGGGTTTATAATCCCACTAGACCTGCCGGGATTAGATTCTGGACGAGAGTGAAAGGTGCATGCGGTCAGATTGGGGTCATGATGGCTGGACAGTGTTGTGGATGGAGGGTGGAGCGTTTAGGATTTGGAATCTCTGAGTGACCACCCATTACAGGGGCGGATGTAACATTTCCCAATTGGGGGGGGGGGGGGGGGGGGGGGGGGGGGGCAGGAGAAAATGGTATGGGGGCGGCTTCATCGCCCGTGTCGCTTTGCGCCACGGGCGATGAAGTCGCACCCATACCATTTTTGGTGACAGGACTTTTATTAGGCAATTAAGCATCAACAGTTCAGTTGTTGTTGAAGTTGCAACAGACACGCAGCATGCATAAAGCTAAAGGTCTGACTCAGAGAGTTTTCTGTTTTCAATGATGAAATGCTGTTGGTTTAGTGGTGACACAACTGTAGTTAGTTAGTAGCAGTAGTAGTGTTTCAAATCATTTTAAATATAGGCACTTTAATTTGAAATATCTTGGGTTGTTTTTTATGCCATCGGGCTTGGTGGAGCAGACTGGGCACTTGGGGGGGGGGGGGGGGGGGGGGGGGGGGGGGGGGGGGGGGGGGGGGGGGGGGGGCAGGAGCTAGATCCGCCCTGACCCACCCACCCCCTCCCCAACTACCCAGATCCGACCAATCGGCAGAGGGGGGGCCCTGTGTGTACTGTGTGGATCGGAGTCTCTCTCTCGCCAGGGAATGGGTCTATAATCCTGCGGTCTGAGCATGCTCAGTGTGCGCCGCGGCACCATGTGACCTCCTGTGTGATGCTCTCTCTCACGCTCTATTTAAAGAGTTTGCTGAGGCAGCACTTTTCACCACAGTAATGACCTCATCATTAATCACCATTAATCCCAGAGTATAAACAACACGACAACACAGACCACGCTGCTGTCACATGAAAACATGGAGGGGATGTTTGTTTGTTTGGTTGTCTTTTCATTTTCATTACTGAATTGATTAGGAAGGAAGATTATTGATGATTTGAAATATAATCGTACTCTTTTTTTTGTTTTGTGGAATACAAAAAAATATATAATAGTGATGCACTGCATATTCGTCTGCAGGAAATAGATGGAAAATGGCTAAAAGTGCGTTTTTAGCTTATTTATTGTCGTCCCAAATTTTGTGTGTGTGTAGTAACTACATTTACTTAATTAACTACTTAATTAATTACTTACTTTTTTTTGCTCTTCATCTACTCGAGTATTTCTCGAGTAGAGATCTCATATCCAGATCTCAGAGACAAATATGGTGCATTTATTGCACTGCAATTATGCTCATATTTAGCTCATGGAGTGTGAATGATGTTATGAATGTGAGCAGGTGGCAGTAATAATAACCAAGTCATTGACAAAAGCTTATGTGATTCCAATATAGTAGAACCGTCATGTTAGCCAGTTGATTTAGTTTGATCCACCATATAAGACACAGCATGGAAGATATATACCTGTGGAGCTGTGTGTGTGCGTGCGTGCGTGCGTGCGTGCGTGCGTGCGTGTGTGGTTTCATGTTTACACTCTCAATAGTTAAAATATTCATCATCTGAATTAGCCCCAAGTCTACACAACTAGAAAATGTAGAAGATTAATGGTTTGAACTGTATGTTTTATGACTGTTTCGTTTCCTAAATCGAGCCTAGTATTGCGGACAAAAGCAAAAGAAATCTTTAGTTTTGGGGTCTGTGGGGATAAAATGTCCTCAAATGGTGGTCTAATTTTTCGTGCTCAAATGCCGAAAAACTTTGGAGTTGCCCATACTCCCTGCCATTCTTCCAGCCCACCCTAGTAGGGCTGGCTAAATCCGGCCCTGGTTCCATCATATAAAACACAGCATGGAAGATATACCTGTGGAGCTGTGTGTGTGCGTGTGCGTGCGTACGTGTATGCGTGTGTGCGCACGCCTCCGTGAGTGTGAGACCTCAGGCCTCGGCTCCCCGGGAGGATGAGGAGAGGATGAAGATGATTTATGCGTTTTACTGGGCTGCACCATATGCAAACAATAAATCTACAAACACGAATACATACACGCATGCATGCATGTATGCGCGGTGCACACGCGCCCACACACACACTCCTCCGTACACATGAAATAATGAGAGTTCTCTCACATCGGGGTCAGGTCTAATAAGCTAAACCACATGACTACTGTAAACATAAAACCAAAAAGAAATGCTTTTATAAGAACATAGTTTATCATACCTGGTACCGCCACTGAACTGGCATACATACAAACCCCTTTAGGGTTCATCTGGCCGAGGACAATTCTAAAAATGCCTTAAAATCGTTTAAATATTTAAGATTTAAAAAAAGATAATGTGCCTATAACAACCACCCCAAAGGCATTGCAGTATTAAGTAATGCCTACTTTTACCAGCAGCACTGTTAAAGGACACTTCCCTCTTTTTGCGAGTATATATTTAGAAGGTCTTTAGACCTTTAGGTAAGCCCCTCCCCAAACTGCTATGGTCCAATCACAGCTAAGCATAACATGTGATGGAAAAACCTCTCCACCAATAGCTCTCCTACATGAGAAAACATTGTTTTAACACATGCACATTTTTCTTTCCTGGATGGATGACGTGCATATCGCTAGCAGTCCACAACAGTGGACACAAGTGGCGACGGCTATTGGCTGACAAGCGCATGTTTGGAACTAACATTAACTAAGATAGTTCCAAACAAACCACTCTCGCCAAAGCATGTCATTACTCTCCTTTATAGTGCTCTAGTCTTGACTACAACACTGTTGACCACCAGTCGAAAAGACTGGTCACGTGACACGCGGAAAGTGCGTGAAAGTTCACACCAGCTGCCAGTGTTGCTCACGACCGTCACCGTCGGACAACATGTAGTCCTTGGAAGCACAACAAGTGAGCCTGCAGTGTTTATGATGACATCATGCATGCTGCGAAAATATAAAATATCCAAAAACCACGTGAGAACACCCCCAGGGAAGTGTTCTAAATCTTCTAAATGTCATCAACTTATTCCTTTTTTTACTGAGAATCGTGGCCGTGTCTCATGCCCTTCCTAATGTCATGGCAATCAGTGTGGTGATCTGAGTAGTCTCTCGAGGTCAGCCCTTGTTCCCCCACAAAAAAAATAAATAAACGCTGCAGTGTTCAAGAAGGGCACTTAATGGATATTCTGCAAAAAAAAAAACGAACCCAGAAGTAGCTTGCTTGTCTGGTGGCATCACAGTGGAGGCCAGTGGAGCCCGTCAGCTCCTCCCCACCTTCTAAGTGGCTTTCCGGTGGAACACGAGAGGTCCAACGGCCCTCCATGCCAAGATGGCAGGTTTAAATTTAGCATGAGGCTGAGCGGGACTCCAGGACCACTTTACGTGGCAGGCGGGCTGACAGAACGCGTTCGTGTCTGCTCCCACGGTTGCTTAAAAAGTCAGTCAGTCAGAACAAATAAAGTCTGACTGTATAGAGTTGTGTATATGCTCTGGCTCCGTCCCTCCCACAGAAACAACTCAACGCATCTGTTATTAATGCATCTGAGATGGACAGCCATGCAGCCACGTCAGAACATTTTAAGGCCTCGCGTACAACTTTGATAGACGCATTATGCAAAGTCCTACTGTACCTGCTACGCGCGCACACACACATGCGCGCACGCGGCACGCACGCGGCTTGCACAACAAACACATCGCCTGGGATTCAAACCCGGCTTTTTGATGATCAGGCTCTGAGCCATTCTGCTGGTGCTACACACACACACACACACACACACACACACACACACACAACACACACACACACACAACACATTCACACATGTACGTACGCACACACATAAACTATACTACTGCATCTCTATGCTAGTATCTGATGGAGATCTCTACCTATGAATACAAATGGTAGTGAGACACCTACT
Organism: Benthosema pterotum; assembly: GCA_039105355.1. NCBI lineage: Eukaryota > Metazoa > Chordata > Actinopteri > Myctophiformes > Myctophidae > Benthosema > Benthosema pterotum. The sequence goes on from CM076985.1 coordinate 34,867,239, forward strand.
GTATATTCAGTAGTGTATTTGCTACAGCAGCAGTAACAACAGCTGCTAACAATCTTACACCATATAGAGCTGAGCGGTCCCACCCCTCTTGTGACATCGCCCCTGTTCCAGAAATGGATTCCCCTGTCATTTTTCTCATAGACTTTTCAAAAATGATTCATATAAAGACGAGAAAAAAAAAGTGTATCCTGCTTTTCTTTTCTTCTTGCTTATTAGATATTGCACGATAATATTGTGTTTGTCATGATTTGTCACGGCCCGAGATGGCTTTATCCACAGCATAATCGTCTTCATATAGATCATTTTCGAAAAGTCTACGAGGAAAATGCATGAGGATTCCATTTCTGGCACAAGGGCAACGTTATGCATTGTCATTGGTCTCGTCTGCATCTCTGAGAGAAGCGTACACATGTACACTTTTGTATTTGTATATTTGGGTCAATGAAATGAAAATGTTGTGAGCACCACTGAATCGTACTAATCGATAGATTATTACAGGGGTTTTCAACAGGTGATCCAGGGACCATCAGTGGTCCCTGAGAGGATTCCAGATATTTTTTATCATCTGAATTATCCCAAGTCTACACAACTGGAGAATGCAGAAGATTAATGGTCATTTGGATCTGTATTGTTGCCTGTTTCGTTTTCTCCAAAATCCAGCCTGCATGGAAAATCTTTAGTTTTGCGGTCTGTGGGGCTAAAATGTCATCAAATGGTGTTTCGTGGCTCAAATTCTGAATGAATAGTAGGCCCTGGTATGGAAAAAGGTTGAAAACCACTGTATTAGCAGGCAGAGATCTCCGATCCCTCTGGCTACCTATAGGGAACTATACATCTACGCAACCACTATAAGCTATGGCTATTGCCTACTCCTACACTAGTGTACTGTGCACCTTGCTGAGGCCTTCCATAGATGTCCCAGGACACGGCCGTGACCCATTCAGACTGTGAGACAACGGTGACGGCGACCGAGGCACTTTCAATTTCAATTTGTGTTTCGCCGTCAGAGTCAGCCTCAGAGATGATTATGCTGACAGTTGTTGTGGTCGGACTGGAAGAAGTTGGCGCTAGATTGACAAGTATTAACAACACACACAAAAGGACAGCGTATCAATCACAATATAATATCAATCATATGACAATTAAAACTGTGCCTGTTGGGACACCACACCACACCACACACACATACTGTGCTACCAAGTGAGCTATAGCAATATTACTATCATCTAACTACGGTGTTGATTGAACCAATGAAAAGTAGTAACAAAACCTCTTAACTCATATATGTCAAACTTGGAGCCTGTGGGCCAAATCAGGCCCGTCAATAGATTATCTTCAGCCCCGACAGATGATATTTAATCACTATCACTATTAGAACTGTCCCTCTGGTAAATAGCATACACCACCGTTTTACTTTCTCTGAGCATCATAGAAGAGTACACCAAGCTTTATGAATGCAATTTCAGTCACTAATGCATGCAGTCTCAGCTTTGCATTTATCTGCTATTAAGGGATATTGATTTTGAAAGGAAAATTACTTTTTTGCTGTTTGCCCTCATAAACCCGTGCCTGTGTGTTGCAACACAATCTGGCGGCCCCCGGCCCTTGACTTGTTTATGTTTTGGCCCACTGTGTATTTGAGTTGGACATCCCTGTCTTAGCTCTCATGAAATACAAATATACAAGTTTATATTTTTCTTTTTCTGGAAAAAAAAAAGAAACATTTTGGAGTTATATAGGTGGCTTCTTCTTGACAGCAGAGATCTCAAAACTTTTCTTTTTTTTTTAAGGTGTTGTTTTGGCTTTCTTGAGTTTCTTGATAAGTTACAGTAGCTTGACAGGAAAAGGGGGGAGAGAGACGGGGGGAGGGGAGGGGGGTGAAAGACACGCAGCAAAGGTCGCCAAGCTCAGAAACACAAACCCGCAGTTAACACACAGTCAGGCCAGATTGCTGCCTATCTGTGTCTGAACCGCTCAGCAGAGAGAGAGGGAGAGAGAGAGAGAGAGAGAGAGGGGGGAGAGAGAGAGAGGGAGAGGGAGAGGGGGAGAGAGAGAGAGAAGGAGAGCTAACAAACTTCTTGAATCCTTGTCATTAAAAAGGGCTCAGAGAATCACTGATATACTGTAATTGAAGGCACGGCTCTTTGAGAGGACGGCCCTTGTTGTGCAGTGAGGCAGCACTCGAGTCTGTCCATGCATTGGTGCGTGCAGCCAGCCAGCCAGCCAGCCAGCCAGCCAGCCAGCCAGAGGACCAGTGGAGGAGAGAGGCCAGCCAGCCAGCCAGCCAGCCAGCCAGCCAGTCAGTCAGTCAGTCAGTCAGCCAGCCAGCCAGCCAGCCAGCCAGCCAGCCAGTCAGCCAGCCAGTGCAGTCAGTCAGTCAGTCAGTCAGCAGTAAGTACAGTAGAGGACCAGCGGAGGAGAGAGGCCAGTCAGTCAGTTCTAGTTGATTGAACTTGTCATGGTCCATACTGTTTAGAATTCCGCCCATTTAAGATTTTACTGTACTGTATTTTACTTGACGCTGCAGACATCAAGTTGTGTTTGTGTTGTTGTGATTATTCTTTTGGGACCTTTTTTCTGAGGGTGTACAAATGGAACCAAATGGACCCGTCAGGGTCCATTTGGTTCCATTTGTACACCCTCAGAAAAAATCTTGAAAATGGGTGGAATCTCCCTTGTTCTACTATAATAAAAGCACAGTCGTTTGTGGGGGGAGCAGCCAGCAGTACGTACAGTAGAGGACCAGTGGAGGAGAGAGGCCAGTCAGTCAGTCAGTGTGCCGTCAGGGGGCTGGAGATGCCACTTTGCCAATCGTTTCTGTCTTAACAGCTCCGAGGCTGAGAGCTGCGCTCCATAGAGGGAATCCATAATCAAATTCCCTTTTTTTGTTCCTGCATGTGCCTCTCCTCCTCGTAGCATCTCGTCCTCGTAGCTCGGAATCACGCTTGCTTGCATTACAACATTCGAACACGTTCAACCACCTCCCCTTTGTCTCTACTCTCTCTCTCTCTCTCTCTCTCTCTCTCTCTCTCTCTCTCTCTCTCTCTCTCTCTCTCTCTCTCTCTCTCTCTCTCTCTCTCTCTCTCTCTCTCTGCTCTCAGTTCTCTCACTCCATATACGTTCCATTCGATTCCACCCACCACCACCACTACCCATTCCGACTCCCCCTCCATCCATACACCCCCCAGGGATGTACAGAGAGTGTTAGAGAGGCAGGGGCTAAAATCCCGTTAAGAGGGCACTTCAAGTCTACAAGGACGGCAGTGGCTCAGGGGTTGCAAGGTTGCTGGTTCGATCCCGGCTCCGGCAGAGTTAGTTGTCAAAGTGTCCTTGAGCAAGACACTGATCCCCTAATTGTTCCTGATGTGCTAGCTTGCATGGTTTCCACTGCCATCAGTGTATGAATATGTGTGAAATGGGTGAATGTGATGCACAAGCTATGTAAAGCATCTTAAATAAGCTATCAGCTATTCTCCAGATATCCAATATTGTCCTTTTAACTTTTAATGCCGTTTTAATACTGATACATGCAGGCCTTTGTGGTGGACAAAAAATAAATAATGGGAGCATTCACTGATTTGGGTGATTTGGGACCCTGCCTACTGCCTAGTAGGGTGACCAGATCCAAACTGTCCATTTGAGGGACAGAAGTGTTGCATGTGTGGGACAAGTGGAGTGTGGAAACAGGACAAAATTATTAACATCTTGATGTCAATATTCCAAAAAATATTTCAGGATTCCATTTCACACATAGCAAAAACAGCTGGTCTAAAATCAAAAATAGCCGATCTACAATCTCAAAACGCGTCGCAGTGCGACGCGTTTTGAGATTGTAGATCGGCTATTTTTGATACGACAGTATGCGATGGGAGTATGGGAGGATTCTTAAAAAAAAAAAAAACATAGCAAGAAATGATAACAGAAATCCAAATATTAGGGCACTACAAATTATTAGGGGCATTTTGAACACTGATTTCTGTCAGTCACAATGTGGGACAGAGTCTCAATTTGTGGGACGCTGGAAAAGTCTTGAAAATGAGGGACTGTCCCACGTAAAGAGGGACATCTGGTCACCCTACTGCCTAGCCAACAGACCAACAGCACATGCACCGAGGCCTGCCACATCTCCATCATAACAGGTGGAAGCTCACGATTTTTTAACAATTTCTGGGGGAGGCTGAAGGGTTTTCCAAATCACTCAAATCACTTACTAACTACTATACCTTTAAACATGTGCATTTTCAAGAGTCAGGGGGGTGGTGAGTGCCCCCCCTGTGGAACCCTTCTAAAACCGCCAATGCATCATCAGTCCACGCAGCACAACTCACTCACTCACTATAACTCACTTCAGGCTATAAGAACTGCAGAGGAACTCCTGAGCAGGTTATGATGGTGTGCATGGTGGTTGTGATGAAAGGACATGGATAGGTCTATTAATAATTAATGGCGAAGCAGACAGACATCCAAAGGCTGCAGCAAACGTCGAGGAGAAGGAGGGAGGAGGAGAAGGAGGAGGAGGAGGAGGAGGAGGAGTGAAGACGACTTTGACTGCTTAGAGAGAGTGATCCACTTGAACATCACAAACATCACATGCATGGAGTGGTGGTGGTGGAGACACAGTCAGGGTACACAAAATATTGTGTGGGTGTGGGTGTGTGGCAGGGCCAGATCTAGAGGGGGGCAAGGGTGGGCACTGGGCAGAGCCTGTGTTTGAGGCTAGCCTGTGTTAGCCTATGTTTGACTGTTTTGACAAAAGCAAAATATATCTTTAGTTTTGCGGTCTGTGGGGGTAAAATGTCCTCAAATGTTGAATAGATAGTGGTCCCTGGTGTCACAAAGATTGAAAACCACTGATTCATATGAAAAACTTTGGAGTTGCCCCCACCCTGCCATTCTCCCAGCCCACCCTAGAGCTGGCTAAATCCGGCCCTGCTGTGTGTGTGTGTGTGTGTGTGTGTGTGTGTGTGTGTGTGTGTGTGTGTGTTGTGTGTGTGTGTGTGTGGGGGGGGGGGGGGGGGGGGTGTGGGTGTGGGTGGGGTAATTTAGTTTTACTTACTGGAACCGGTGGGGGAACCAGCGATTGCACCTGCAAGAGAAGGAGAGGAAAAATCAAAGATGAAAACATCTCCTTTCGTCACTCATTTCCCCCGACAGACATCCCTCCCCCGCCCCCCGCCTTGTTCCACACACCCCAGGAGGTATTATAGAGAAAGCCTTAGAAGTGCAGTTCTCCAAAATAAAAGGATGCTATAGCATCATCATGATCAGTTGATCACCCGGGCTGTGATCGCATTTGCTGCTTTGTTCAGTTTAACAAAGCATATGGAGGAACTTTGCATATATGCATACAAAGTTTTTCTTTTACAAACTTTTTTTTTATCAAGATGAAACGCTTGAAAAGCTTGAAGGTAGCTGAAGTATAAAATTGGGTTCCATCACCTGGAACCCCCTAAAGCAGTGGTTCTCAACCAGTGGTCCGGGGACCACCAGTGGCCCTTGATTGGGTTCCAGCTGGTCCCCAGCTAAGTTGGTTAACCAGATGAAAAGTTGGTTTCATGTTTACATTCTGATTGGATAATACGACACCCCCCCCCCCCCCCCCCTCATGAGCCCGACGCCTCAACAACAATAAAGTTCTGGAACGTCTGCAGGTCCAAGCAAGTGTCTGTCTGCAAGGAAGCAACTGCAGCATCAAAGTAGTGGCAATGCAGAGGGGAAAAATATCGCTATATACATTTTGACTTTTGGCTGAAAAGTTGCCTATAATACCCTTTTCAATAAAACAAACAAGACTAAAATGTTACAAGTGGACATTCAGTGTTGTGAGCTTATAATTTGAATATTTTCAGCATGTGTAAAACCACCCTTTGCGCAGGCATGAAGGCGCGTCATGCCTGTAAATTGCAGCAAGCATCTGAAGGCATGATCATTTGAACGTTCCAACTATGGATGACTTGGGAATATAAAATAGTTTCAGGCCCACTGATGTTCGGCACTGAAGGGGTGGTTATAGCCTCATTTATACTTGGGCTCGCCTCTCCACGCTGACACTATTTTCAGTTGGATTTACATGATTTATTTTTGTTGAGCAACATGTCATACAGTAGAACATACAGCATAAATTAGCCCTAAGATCTAGGCTGCTAAAAATAGCACAGATGAAAGTCCCTGACAGTTCATGTGCTGACCTAAGAAAACATTGAGCTCTGTCGTGTGTGTGCGTGTGCGTGTGTGTGCGTGTGTGTGGGTCTGCAAGAGTGCATGTGGCATGCGTGCACGGTGGGTGCTCGTATGTGTGTGTGCGCATGCCTGCCTGCCTGCGCATGCAAGCGTGTGTGTGTGTGTGTGTGTGTGTGTGTGTGTGTGTGTGTGTGTGTGTGTGTGTGTGTGTGTGTGTGTGTGTGTGTGTGTGTGTGTGTGTGTGTGTGTGTGTGTGTGTGTGTGTCAGGGGCGGATTTAGGCATAGGCATGGGGGGGCCCAGCCTGCCCCACCAAACATGCGATGAAGCCGCCCCCTTACCATTTTCTTCTGCACCCCCCCCCCCCCCCCCCCCCCAATTGGGAAATGTTACATCTGCCCCTGCTGTGTGTGTGTGTGTGTGTGTGTGTGTGTGTGTGTGTGTGTGTGTGTGTGTGTGTGTGTGTGTGTGTGTGTGTGTGTGTGTGTGTGTGTGTGTGTGTGTGTGTGTTTTGCGTGACTGTGTCTGTTTGAAGGAAGAGATGCAGGGTGGGGCTGCCCTAGATTATTATTTTATCATTGCTACAGTAGCTATCTGGATACAGTACATTCTCTGAGAGGATTTCCCTCCACGCGTCTCTCTGCTCTACTGTTATATCATCCTGATCTGCACCATGTGCAGCGCTGGATTTTGACAGCGGATTTAGATTTTTAGTCATCGTCTTTTGATTTGTTTGGTCACGTTTTAGTGTATTGCAACATTTACTCATTAGGTTTTAATGTTGATGTCATAACAGGGGCATTTTTTGCCATTAGGCAGACTAGGCAAGGATCCCAGGCTAATAAGCCTCAAATGGATAAATACATTATGCTTGTCCTCTATAACTAGAATTGAACATTTAAAACATATGTTTAAAAATAGTTCATAATTTTATCCATGGGGGGGGGGGTTGTAACTATACAAACAATTTTCTACACACGTGCCTAAAATAGCCCTTATGTGGGCTAGGCTTTTTGGAAACAATGTATTTCCAACTCCAGTTTGTCCCTACTTAGGCTGCTTGAACAGCAGAGCGCTCAGTTTCTGACCCTTCAATGTCGCAACTCTGAGAACTAGGTGACTGGTGGAACTGGTGGTCAGACTCTGATTGTACGCCATTGCCATCTAGTGGTCAATACCGGTGATATCGAATATCAAGTTAATTAACACGTTATCACTGCCGATATTAAAAAAACAATACCGCCCAAGACTAATGTGTTGTGTATATATATATCTGTGTATACATACAGGTGTTTGGTGATCCGTTGGGGGCCGGCAGGTAGGAGCCAGCCTTCCAGGACTTGGCCTTGTAGCCCTTCTTGCAGCGCTGGCAGTCCTGACCCGTGGTGTTGTGTTCACACTGGCACTGGAGGTTCCCGTCCTGGGGCAGGCACTGTGACGCATGGAGGTTACACTTACACCTGCAAGGAGAACACACAGGTACACACACACACACACAATATTTTAAATTACAGTGCTTATAATTAACACACGGACCGCCAGAGTCGCGCTCGCCGTTTTCTTACCGTGGGATAACGCACGGCGAAGACGCGGGCGGCGCAGAACACAACGAAACATAGATTTCATTTCATTCTTTAATCCATTTATTGGTCCAAGCAGATCGTGTGATAAAGACCCCGTTGCTGACTCTCATTTGGGACAATGGGCGCGGCCATTTGAATTCTTTTTTGTTCCATTCGCTTCGTTTGTTTTGTCCCAAAACTAAGGGTTTTCAAGTTTGTGTCCACAAAGATAAACTGGCAAGAGATAAACAGGCAAAACATTGGTCAAAATAACTAATTCTTCTACATTTTCTAATTGTGTACATTCTTGAAAGCTAAGTAATTCAGATGTTTAAATACAATTTAACTCTTGAGAGCGTAACATACCAACATACCAACATACCAAATGGACCCGTAAGGGTCAATTTGGTTTCATTTTACGATCTCAAGAGTTACAGATCTAATAGGGTCCATGACCATTTGGTTACCAACTGTCCATCATTTAGCTGGGGACCACCTGGAATCCTCTCGGGGACCACTGGTGGTCCCTGGACCACTGGTTGAAAACCACTGACCTATACTATACTGTCCTTCTGAGGACAAATGTTTACACAAATGTAAAATGTTTACACACACACACACACACACACACACACACACACACACACACACACACACACACACACACACACACACACACACACACACACACACACAGTCATTAACCTTCAGGTCATTTCCTCATCACCCACAGCACACTGTCACACATGCATCATAAGCAGGTCGTTTCGGGGGAAACATAATGTGTGCAATTTATAACGACAATATTGAGAAATTGTGTTGACTCAAAAATGCAAGTCTGGATCAAGGACTGAATTCATATGTGTTTCAAGTAACTTCTGGCTGAACCATATGAAGACACAAGCATTTCAATGTTTCACATACTGTATATGGCACATCATATGGTTAGAAGTACTCCATATAAAGCAGTGGTGTACATTGACTGAAGTACTGTACTTACGTACAGTTTTGAGATATTTATAGTGTCAATTTCCACTAGCTTCTACTCCACTAAGTCTCAGGGTCAAAATGACACACATGCTGTCTTTGAAAAAAACATGAATCATGAGTGCAAATCTTTAAATATATATTCATTCACAGTGAACGTTTTCTAACTAATATCATTGCTTCCAGGGGGGAAAAGTAAGGGTCTTTGGAACAACATATATGGTGGATCTCTGTGGAAAATTATAGAACCATGAAATCACAAGGAGCATGAGAAAAGATGCATACGTACAACATATATTGAGCATGATATGCCTGGTTAAAGCAGATTAGTACAACGAAATGTCTCTTTCCTCGATCCCATTTATACTCTCGTCTCGCATAAACATCATTCATTACACAGATTTGATCACAAGAACAAGGTGGTCATTACAACACCACTCACTACTACGTTTATTGGCACAAGAACATGGGTATTTCTAACACCACTCACTACTACGTTTATCACACATACAATAATCGCTGAATGACAGTCATAATACTTATGAAATCCACAACGCATATTGTCAGACGGGAGTCGGCATATATACAGTACTTGTTGGGGTCCTTCCTTGACATTAAATGTTTTGAGCGCCACTGTGCAGGATTTAGAAGACATTTTCTGTAGAATCTGGCCTCAGTCAGTCTCCCTAAATGGGTCAAAAAAGAAACTGACCACTTTGCCATAATGTGCTGGTGCGATTCCCAGGTGTGCGACGTGTCATATCTCATGTGGAATAGGCACTACTACTGTATGCAGTGTAAGCACATATATGTAGCATTGTTGTACACACAGCAGCAGTACGACCATATACAGTATGTGCAGGTCGGCTTGGTGGTATTTTTCTTTTCTTCAGGATTTCCATTCGGAGAAGAAACTAAATTTATGTTAAACGTATGCATAGCTGTGAGTCGGTGGTGTCCCGGTGCACAGCAGAAACTGTAGGCACAGTGTGAATGATTGTAATTGGCTACAGGAGGAGACTAGTGTAACTGATAGGAATTTGCTATAATGCCATGCAGGAGGGCAGCGTGGGCCAGGTTGGGACAGGAACACGACAGGACAGGGCAAACACAGTTGTCACACACCGAGGTAGGTGTGTGTGTGTGTGTGCGCATGTGTGTCAGGGGCGGATCTAGGCATGGGCATGCAGGGGCAATGCCGCCCCTAAATGCCCAGTCTGCCCCACCAAACATGATGGCATGCAACCCAAGATCTTTCAAATTAAAGTGCCTATAGTTGAAATACTGCTACTAACTAACTACAGCTGTGTCACCACTAAACCAACAGCATTTCATCATTGAAAACAGAAAACTCTCTGAGTCAGATCTTTAGCTTTATGCATGCTGCGTGTCTGTTGCAACTTCAAGTCCTTTAACGAAAATGGTATGGGTGCGACTCCATTTTCTCCTGCCCCTCCAGTGTGTGTGTGTGTGTGTGTGTGTGTGTGTGTGTGTGTGTGTGTGTGTGTGTGTGTTGTGTGTGTGTGTGGTGTGTGTGTGTGTGTGTGTGTGTGTGTGTGTGTGTGTGCGTGTGTGCGTGCGTGCGCGCGCGCACATTTCCAATTTATAGTACTTTTACTTCTACTCAACTACATCTAAGAGGCAAATATTGCACCTTTACCCAGGGGCGGAGTGGGGCTGGCCAGGCCATCTGGACTTTGCCATTGGCCAGGCCACCCCCCCCCCCCACCCCCCCCCACCTCACCTCGCAAAAGTCGAAGCATGACAAAGCTACTGTGCCTTCAAAGGTTTATTTTCAAACGAACTAATATTACTATTACATATTACTTTAAAAATGTTTTACAAAATATTTAGTATCACTATTAATAAAATATTGTGTAGGCCAGTGGCATACCTACAATAAAGCAAACACCATCTAGCCAAATCCATTTGAGATCAACTTGAAAAAGGAGTTAAATGTATTCCTTGAATTCATGGAAGCCAGTAAATAATTTGAGAAATTATAGAAAATAAGTAATTATTTAACTTCTGCAGATGTCGAGATAATTTCACATGAACACTTGCAGTGAGACATATTGACAGAAAGTAATATAGAAAGTAGTGCAGTAATGGCAGAAAGAAAAGTATAATGTATTCATTTTTTGTTAAGTAATGTATTTATATTACAAGTTACTGAATTTTGTTGGTAATATATTAAGTTAGGTAGTGCACATGTCCTAACACTGGTCACCACCAGTGTTGCCAACTGGTCCCTTGCGGGTCCATTTGGTTTCATTTTCACACTCAAGTCTCAAGAGTTAAAAATATTCTCATGTGAATTATCCCAAGTCTACACACCTTCCAGGCAAGCATCTGGCGCATTCTAGTGCATTTTGGAAATGCCACTAGTGCATTTTGAATTTTGGCAGTTGGCAACACTGGCCACCACACACACAAGAAGGGGGCTGGCAGGGGGTGTGTCCCCCACTGATCCAGCAGTGGCGTAGCCAGAAACTCAATTCAGGGTGGGCATGAGCTATTCAGAGTGGGCATGCTGCGTGCGTGATGGCCGCAAATTTGCACGTGCAAGAAATCTATTTATTGCTATTATTGCCATATACGGTTATATTTCAGTTTATATAACCTTTACTGTACAATGGTTGAATTAATGTCATGAAACATGAAATAATAATCCTGTCACCAACACAGTGTTTTGTTTCATTAGCACAATCATTATCAAATAGATTTCAGCTGTTCACTATTGAATCACAGCCATTTATAAATTAGTTACCAATGTGTCTGCTGATCATGACAGATTTTCTTTCAGGAGAACAGACCAGAGTTAACTTTTGAAAAATCCTTGTGAAAGTCCCCCACAGAAACAAGCGCTATTGTTTTGATACCTGCCAAATGATAACGATCTGGCAGGTTTACAAACAAAGGGTGAATGAAAAGCTCCATTTGCATTATACTGGGTGATTAGTGCCCGCAAATCACCCATTATACTGTAACTACAGTGAGTCTAGACCTCTCAAGCTCTCTCTAGAGGCTCTCTGGTCTTTGTCCTTTGTTTTCTCAAGTTCTTAGTCATGTTTTCAATGGGTGGGCCAGCTCTCTATTTAGGTGGGCAGTGGCCCACCCCAGCCCACCCGTAGCTACGCCCCTGGATCCCAGGCCAGCTGGGAGCCTCTCGCTAACTCGCTCTCTCCAGTCCGGCGCATGCAGGTGCACTGGTGCAGGGTATCAGGTTACACTCAGTCACTCACACTGTTTAACTAAACTCTGTAGTACTAGAACACCTTTTATTTTTGGAAGGAGAAACACTAGTTTGCCTGGCCTGGGCTGGCCTGGGCCTGTCGCGCTGGCCTGCCCTGGAGGTTTCAAAAAAAAAAAAAAAAAAAAAAAAAAAAAAAAATTTTTTTTTTTTTTTTTTTTTTTTGTACCCTGTCCAGGCCACTAGGTGGCGCAGGCCACCGGGAAAAGTCCCGGTGGTCCCGATGGCCACGCCGCCCATGCCTTTACCCATCCGCTGAATTTATCTGACAACGTTATATGCTATATGCAGTCGTCTTATATTCGGGACAATATGGTACGTAATATTTATTTTAAGCAATAATCCAGGTCACTGGTGGATTTTATCCCGGGAGGCAGGTAGGTCTTTCATCTTCCCTGGGATCAAATCCATTCCATAACAACAACAAAGCCTCAAGAGTTAAAATATTCATCATTTGAATCAGCCCAAGTCTACACAACTAGAAGATGGACAAAAGCAAAAGAAATCTTTAGTTTTGGAGTGTGTGGGGCTAAAATGTTCTCAAATGGTGGTCCGTGGCTCAAATGCTGAATAAATGGTGGGCCCTGGTATCAAAAAGGTTGAAAACCCCTGGGTTAAAGTACAAATGTAATAATGTCACAGTAATATATTACGAGTAACTTCTTCCTGTCCAACAGCCGGCCCTGAGAGCATGACTAATGAGGAGCACCTGAAGTAGGCGATACAGCGCAGACCGTTGAGAATGCAGGTGAAACAACAACAACAACAAAAAAAGCTTACAACAAAAAAAATGTTCACAGCTCAGACTAAATAATCAAGCCCTGCAGGATAAAGTTGCACAAGCCAAGCATCCGCTCAGCAAAAAAAAGGAAAAAAGAAAAAGAAAAAAATATGTTGCCTATGCTAGCGAATCGTCCTCCAGAAGTGACAATAATGCAAACATCATTTATTTAGGATTTGTAATCCTACTGGGAGAACTGGAGAAAACAAACTCATTAACAAACGTCGTTGTGCGGAAGATGGAGCAATACATTGACAATAATAAATAGCTCTGTGTAATTGCAACAGGCAAGTGAATGTGACACGTGGCAAATTCACATCACAATATGAGCATCCACGTAACGTGCAAGCCGCCTCATAGCAGTGGTGTTATTAGTGCTTTTATTCAGATTAGAGGCCCACTATTCATTAGGCCTCGATCCACTGTGCTCACACACACTCACATTTTAAACAAACAAAGCTTCTCAGGAGGATAGAAACTTGTGGAAATAATTAAGCGGTTCTGAGTTAGAATTGAAGGTCAATTTCTGGTTTAAAGTCGAGTGAGGGATAAAGTTAGGTGTTAATAAATTAGGAAAAGCATTTTAATAAAAAAAAGTAAAGTGCTAAATCACACAATTAACATGCGTACATGGTTGTGTATTGTATGTTTGTGTGCATGCATGTGTGTTCATTCTGTAGTAGGCTACAGTATGTACATTTGTCCTCTATATTATGAGCAGTTGGTGCAATATTGGCTAATGCTTTTTGCCTTTATTGATAGATTTGTGTGAAGATAGACAGGAAAGAGGGAGAGAGAGGGAAGGGTAGAGACATGCAACAAAGGTGGTCATGAACGGGACTCGAACATGCATCGCGCTGTCAGGCCGAAGCCTATATGTGGCCTGCGCCCGGACCACTAGGTCAGCGGGCGCCCTGAGGCTTTAATTTTTGTCCGTAGCTGCACAAAAAGGGAAAGCATGGACTAAATCATTGGCCACGGTGGTGTAATAGGGGGAGTCTATAGGCTACCCTTCCGGGTGGTCCTCGCTCCAAATGACTTGACGTAGCGTAGCATTGGAGGTTGGCTCTGGGGTTGACTGACAGATCAGTGAGATCCAATCAGGACAACCGACTGATCCGAGTTGGTCCCTGCCTCTCTCTAGGCCAGTCGTTTTCAACCTTTCTGGTACCAGGGCCCAATATTTATTCATCAATTGAGCCACATGGCCACCATTTGATTCACGCCCACAGACTCAAAACAGAAGATTTACTTTGCTTTTGTCCACAATACCAGGCTGGAGACAAAAACAAAACAGTCAAACATACAGATAAAAAATGACCATTAATCTTCTACATTCTCTAGTTGCATAGACTTCATAGAATTCACAGCATGAATATTTTATTTTGGACCCGCAAGGGTCCATTTGGATTCATTTTTACGCTCTCAAAGAGTTACATCTGGTTAACCAACTGCCCATCATTTAGCCTGATATGAGGACCACCTGGAATCCACTCAAGGACCACTGGTGGTCCCCGGACCACTGGTTGAGAACCACTGCTCTCGGCCAAGTTGCTTTCAGGGGGTTAGCTCAGGCTAGTGCAATAGGAGCCATAGGGGACTACTGTATATTTGGGGTTTTAAGTGTCTTTGCTGAGGGATTGTTGAACATATAGGCAGATGGGTATATAGGTAGCCTAAGCAGGCTTGAGGGTGAACTGGGGACTTTCTGATTCCCTGCAGATTTCTGATTCTCCGACGGCTTTCCTTTCTCCCTATCCAGCAGCGGCTGTTGATGTATGCATCGACATTCCAGTCACGTCAGAGCAGAGGCAGTTTTTTCGGGAGCGGCTCCGTTGAAGTTATAAGGTCTAAGTGGCGAAGCAGCTGGCACTTTATGAATCAGTTTCATAAACGAGAGGAGCAACCCGAAATTCGGGAAAGCTTAAACTACTCACCATGAACTCATGGCATCTCAAAAAAAGTCTAAGATGACACGCTATGTGAACTTCTTGGAGAAAGACTCTGGCAGCTGGAGACACAGTCAGAACAATGTGAATGTGAAATGCTTTGAATAGTAAAAAACTCACAATATTTACTGTCAGGGCTCGATTTGTTTAAAATGACAGCAGTGAGGACATTTTCTTTACCACTTAAGCGCCATATACTTTGAATGTACCTATTAACCAAGTTCAGCCCTATATCTTTTTTTTAGTATGTCAATAGGCAAAACGTTTAAGAAAGTCTACTGTATTGTTTCTATTTAAGGATAGAATAGAGCTAAAGTGGCTAATGGTGTGACACATTTTAGAAAATTCAAACTAGGCATGTCAAACTAGGGTGTTTCCATGATTCTGAATCCATTCCAAACATTCGTTTTGCACAAAAACACACTCTTTGGCCTAAAAACGGCCATAAATGTCATGTGATGAGGTCAGCTGTTTTTAGCCCAGGAAATGTTTTGTTTGCCAAACAAATGCTTGGAATGTAGACTGAATCATGAAACCCCCTAGTTTGGCATGCCACATGCTACTTAAAGCAAAAGAAAAGTTTGGTATTTTGATATAAAACAAATTGCCTAATACCGACCGCCCGTCAGAAAGTGGACTCATGGATGTACATACAGTATAGACAATATTTATTCACAATATTTTTTCTGGATTTGGATTAAGTTTGGTAAACTCACAGTTGCACACCGGGAGCACATCCCCCTATTAGTTTGTATTGGCAGTGCAGTCAGCATGCATATATCGAACACACTCAGTGTTTCAGAGTGCCACACTCCTGAAAGCCAAAGGCAAAAAAAAACTTAGATAAAAATGCTTTTTGTTAAATCATGTGACATGCAACAATGCTAATTGCGGTAGCAGCAAGTGTATAACACGTGTGAGTACTTTATTTTTGAAATGGGAATGTTTATGTGCACGTTTTGAATGTAAATGTAGCGACCCGTGTAGAACTCGATTAAGTCACTGCATGATGCTCATTAAGTAGGAGTGTCACGTGCAGTGTTGGGACATATTACTAATATATTAGCAATATATTACTGATAATCAATGGCAAATATTACTAAATATTTCTATTTAAAGTAATATTTCTATTTAAAAACACTGGTCACGTGAGGCATGGCTATTTCAGGCCAATAAACAAAGAGCAAGACTAGCCTATACCAAATTTCCCACCCGTCCACTATAGTACTATTTCCACTGGAGCCAATCTATCTGGCTCTAGTGGATGAGGCTTTGTGCTGGTTTTGGACCAAAGCAGAGAACCCCTTGTAGGCTTGTTGTTTAGAGATCCCCCAAAAACCAGACAAGACATGGCTAGAGGTTCTGAAAGAGCTCAGTAGATGAAGGTAGCTGGAGACTTAGCCCAGCTCCAACAGATCCATCTGACTTAGTGAAGTGTTAGTGTTTGGAGCAGGGGCGGATCTAGGCATAGGCATGGAGGGGGGCAATACCCCCTAAATGCCCAGTCACCAAACATGATGGCATGCAAAACAACCCAAGATATTTCAGTGCTTATTATTTAAAAGTATTTGAAACACTACTGAAAATGGTATGGGTGCAGCTTCATGAAGCTGCCCCCTTACCCCCCAATTGGGAAATCTTATATCCGTCCCTGGTTTGGAGCACCATCCTATGCCGTACAGAACCTGTTCAAACTGCAGCAGCCAAATCCAATGGCCTAAGGAGATAGAGTGTGTGTGTGTGTGTGTGTGTGTGTGTGTGTGTGTGTGTGTGTGTGTGTGTGTGTGTTGTGTGTGTGTGTGTGTGTGTGTGTGTGTGTGTGTGTGTGTGTGTGTATCTGACAATGTGCTATATGCAGAGTCTTATATTCGGGACAATATGGTACGTAATATGTGTGTGTGCGTGTGTGTGCGTGTCACTTGCATTGTGAGCTAATACATCTGTGGCAAAGTAAGAATCTCTGTGTCCACAAGTCCATATTGAAACACCATTCTTTTATTTAAGTGGAACATTGGAGTACTCTTCCCACGGCTGCTAAACGGCGAGTTTATGGAGGGAGCAAGCTGTCTCTGTTCTGTTGTTGACCAGGAGAAAACAACACCGCACCGCCATGCTGGGGTCCTCTGAGGACGACAGCATATAGATTATTAGAGGTAAGATTTCAGAGCAGGAAGAGGCTCCAACCACAATGTCCTTCTGTGTTCCAACTCCCCTGTACAGTAGAAGACGTTTAGGGGTCATCTGTCTGTTGTTTACTGCTGGCCGCCGAGGGAGGCTGTGTGTGTGTGTGTGTGTGTGTGTGTGTGTGTGTGTGTGTGTGTGTGTGTGTGTGGTGTGTGTGTGTGTGTGTGTGTGTGTGTGTGTGTGTGTGTGTGTGTGTGTGTGTGTGTGTTGTGTGTGTGTGTGTGTGTGTGTGTGTGTGTGTGTGTGTCAGGGGCAGATCTAGGCATGGTCATGGGGGGGACAATACCCCCCTAAATGCCCACTCTGCCCCACCAAACATGCTGGCATGCAAAACAACCCAAGATATTTCAAGTTGCAAATATAGTGCTTATATTTAAAATGATGTGAAACACTACTACTGCTAACTTACTAACTACAGTTGTGGCACCACTAAACCAACAGCATTTCATCATTGAAAACAGAAAACTCTCTGAGTCAGACCTTTAGCTTTATGCATGCTGCGTGTCTGTTGCAACTTCAACAACAACTGATGGTATTATTGATGCTTTACTTGACTAATAAAAGTTCTGTAACTGAAAATGGTATGGGTGCGACTTCATCGCCCGTGACGCGAAGCGACGGGCAACCAAATGGATCCTTACAGGTCCATTTGTTTTCATTTTTACACTCTCAAGAGTTAAATTATATTAAAACATCTGAATTACTTAACTTTCGAGAATGTACACATTTACAAAATGTAGAAGAATTGTTATTTTGACCAACTTTTTGCCAGTTATTTCTCCTACATTGTGAACACAAACTTGAAAATCCTCAATTTTGGGTTTGAGAGACTAAACTCAGCATTGGTCTTCCGTGGCTAAAATGCAGAATAAATAGTGGGCCCTGGTATGAATTAATATATTGATTAATATAAGCAAAGCCAACTCGGGTCGTGACAATCATGACAACCACCACAACATTTCGATGCAATGTATAATTAGCAAGAAGTAAAAAAAAAGACAAAAAAAAGAAAAGAAAAACGGCAGGATACAACACATTTTGTTTCGTTTGAGTTGTCTTTGCAGCGTAATTGTATTCGGGTGAATCATTTGAAAAGTTTATGAGTTAAATGAATGGGGAATCCATTTGTGGAAGAGGAGTGACGTCACAGGGGGGTGGGACTGCACTGCTCTATATATAGGCCTATGTGTATCATAGCGGGCAGTGGGCAGGACCCCAGGTGGGCAGAGGGTCAAGTTTTGATGGAAAAACTAAATGAGTAAATCTTATAGGGGACATTCACCCCCCCATCATCTATGACTTTTAAATTCCAACCGCCAAAGCCTTTTCCAGATGAGCGACCGGATTCCAATCCAGTTTGTTCCACTGGAGTGAGCATCCATCATTGCATTAAATATTCAAAGAATGGCCGTGTACGCATCCCCCCCCAACCCCCCGCAAAACGACTACCTCAATCTCCCTCTCTCTCTCCCTCTCTCTCTGTGTCTCCTTCTCTCGCCCTCATCACTGTCACACAGCCTGTCACAAAATCTCCTCTCTAATGATGGGTGATTAAATTTTCAATATACCTCGTCGTCGGCGAATTGAATTGGGGAAGGGCAAAAAAAAAGTTGTCAATCTAACAGGCTCACGACGTGTTGTTTGGGATGCGATTACATAAAATGTGTTTATTAAAAGATAATTGACTATAATATCATATTTTTGGGAGAAATGATAATGTGTGTTTGTGTGCAGATTATTGTGCCATTGGGACATTGTGCATATAATTAATAATTCCTGCTTTTGTACCTTTGTGTGCATTTTAATGTCAATACATCTGTACTTTTAGTAGTATTGATTGACACATTGACTTAAAGGGGAATTTCACCCATTTTTTCCTCGGAGTATACAAATGAGAACCAAATGGATCCTAGCAGGTCCATTTGGTTCTGGCGTGGTATCATTTTACGCTCTCAAGAGTTAAATTATAATTAAACATCTGAATTAACCTTCAAAAATGTACACACTTAGAAATTGTAGAAGAATTGTTATTTTGACCACCGTTTTGCCAGTTTATCTCTTCTTAGTTTGGGGTTCGAGGGACTAAACTCGGGATCAAATGGTACGTGGTCCGTGGCTAAAATGCAGAATATAGTATATTAACAACATAGTAAAATGTCTTCAAATAAAACATGTGCATAGGACTTTTTCTACCACTATGTCTGTCTCATTGCAATGCATTGTTTCTCTCTCTCTCCTGAACACCTGAGCATGTTGTTGATGTTGACAGGATGGCGTTTAGCCAGAGAGGATCCATCTAACGCTGTGCGGAGACGACACTGTCTGGAGTGGTGGATGCTTTCTGAAGGACAACCAGATGACCACACACACCCGCGCACCACACTAACTGGGTAATTGAACATCTCTATCGTGGCGGAAAAAGTGTGTGTGTGCCTGTGTGTGATGTGTTTTGCAGGGGCGGATGTAGAGGGGGGCAGGGGTGGGCACAGCCCACCCAAACGTGCATCCTGGCTGCCCACCCAATGAAAGGTAATATCAGTGGTTTTCAAGGTCCAGTGGACCACTAGTGGTCCTTGAGAGGGTTCCAGGTGGTCCTCAGGCCAAATGTCAGAAAGTTGGTTAACCAGATGTAAGTCTTTGAGAGTGTAAACATGAAAACAAATGGACCCTTGCGGGTCCATTTGTTTTCATGTTTACGCTCTCAAGAGTTAAAATATTCATCATGTGAATTAGCCCAAGTCTACACAACTAGAGAATGTAGAAGATTAATGGTCATTTTGACTTTCCCCAAATCCAGCCTGCATGGAATTGTGGACAAAAGCAAAATAAATCTTTAGTTTTGGGGTCTGTCTGTGGGGCTAAAATGTACTCAAATGGTGGTCCTCCTCCATGGCTCAAATGCCGAAAAAAAAGAGAAAAAAAAAACGAACTAACAACAGCTGTGTCACTAAACCAACAGCATTTCATCATTGAAAACAGAAAACTCTCTTGAGTCAGACCTTTAGCTCTATCCATGCTGCGTGTCTGTTGCAGCTTCTGATGTTATTATTAAGGCTTTACTTGACTAATAAAAGTCCTGTAACAGAAAATGGTATGGGGGCGGCTTCATCGCCTGTGTCGCTTCGTGCCACGGGCGATGAAGCCGCCCCCATATACCATTTTCTCTTGCCCCTCCAACATGTTCTCTTGCCCTCCCCAAATGGGACATTTTACATCCGCCCTGGTCTGGCCCTGGTGTTTTGTCTGAGTGTTTGACGGACAGCAGATCAGAGCAGCGGAGTGGGAGGCGGCAGGAGGTGAGTGACAGGCGCTGCAGCGCAGCAGACTGACTGACTGACTGACAGACAGCGTTAGGAAGCAGCAGAGTATCGTGTTTCATCCACCTTCTGTCAACCCTGCGCCTAAAATGTCGGGAGGGAAACACGTCGGCCATATATACGCTACTAGAGTTCCTAAAACTACAGCCAGGTCCGACCCGACCTGGTTGTTTTTTAGGGGCCAGTTTGCCCCTGAAATCTATGATGATAGTTAGGACTGGGCCATTTTTTTATTCATGAGGAAAATCAATGGAAAAATCACTTCTGGGCCAGGCAATCTGATGTCACTGCAGAGCTCTATTCTTACCCCGACATACATACAGTACATACAAGTATTATAGGCAACTTTAGTGTGTACAAAATCTCTTCATAAACAGGTTTGAGTCTAACTCCACCTCACCTCCACTTTATTGGCTTATTATGAAACTGCTGGAGACTGCCGCGCTGTGATTGGCTACAACGTCGCCTCACCCCCCACAACCCCGTCCCCAACCACACACTAGCACTGCCTTGGCTGGAACTTAAAAGTAAAATGCACTCCGTTTTCCGTTTCACTGCACCTTTAAAAGGACAAATATGCCTCAAAACACTTTACTTGCCTTCTATAACTAAAACATGTAGATAAAAAACACCTTCAATACGGTATTTCTTTCATAAAATAGAGAATCTTTCACTCAATGGGAGGTGCTCCGGTCGCAGGATGATGATGTCACATGAGCATCTTTATCCATATATTCCATAGGAGCTAGATCACACATGACATCATCATCCTGCGCCAGTAGCAGTTCCTGCTGAGTGAAATATTCTCTATTTATGAAATAAATAATTTTATTTGTTTATTTTACTTACATAGGGAAATTATAATGTTTTAAGTGGTGTTTGTCTTATTAGACAGGCATCCTTTAAGATTTGTTTTTGGCTTTTCTTCCTTTATTGATAGATGAAGAATGAGAGGAGCGAGGGAGATGGAGGCGGAAAGAGACCTGCAGCAAAGATCATCATGAACGGGACTCGAACCTGTGACGCGCTGCCAGACCAGAGACCACTATGTCTCTTGCGCCTGGACCACCATGCAGGTCAGTGTGCCACCAGGCCCCTTCATCTTCTAATGGTAAAAAAAAAAAAAAAGAATTCGCAAATAGACAACGTATGGTTTGTATATTTGTAGCTCAACCAGGGGCGGATTGGCCATCTGGAGTACAGGGAGTTTTCCCGGTGGCCTGCGCCACCTAGTGGCCTGGACAAGATCCAAAATGCACTTAGTGGCACTTCCAAAATGCACTAGAATGTGCTAGATGCTCGCCTGGAACATACAGATCAAAATGACCATTAATCTTCTACATTCTCTAGTTGTGTAGACTAAGTTGGGCTAATTCACATGATGAATATTTTAACTCTTGAGGGTGTAAAAATGAAACCAAATGGACCCGCAAGGGTCCATTTGGTTTCATTTTTACGCTCTCAAAGAGTTATATCTGGTTAACCAGCTGCCCCCCACCAGGGTGGCCTGGCAAAGGCAAAATTGTCCCGGTGGGAAAATATGTGCCAATCCGCCCCTGAGCTCAACTGGTTCAAACGTCCTAACACAACCTATTTCGGGGTGCATGGTGGTGGTGGCCATATTTGATTTGGTCGCCAAGGATGACCCTGGGGA
Organism: Benthosema pterotum; assembly: GCA_039105355.1. NCBI lineage: Eukaryota > Metazoa > Chordata > Actinopteri > Myctophiformes > Myctophidae > Benthosema > Benthosema pterotum. The sequence continues at coordinate 34,889,105 of CM076985.1, forward strand.
TTGCCGGCTCACTAAATCATTAGAGCATGCCCTGAGCTCCATCTGGGCCAAATGTGGTGCTTTTACACTGATTTGCATGAAAAACATCCCTAAGGCCCATGCAGGGACTGATATCACACACACACACACACACACACACACACACACACACACACACACACACACACACACACACACACACACACACACAGTCGCACAGGGAGAGAGAGAGAGTTCTTGTAATCGTACGAAAGTAAGTGTACTTAATGTTAATCGCACAGAGACCCACTGACTAATTGTTATTCTGCGTGTTAGACAGTCATTGGGTCACACAACGATTTGATACTGTGAACGAATACAAGGTACATTTTTTAACTTATCTGTAGCGAACGTTGATACAACTAGTATCAGCCGGCGATTGGTTGAAAGTCGTCTCCCTATAGAGCTGCGCAGTCCCGCCCCTTTCATGCCGTCGCCTGTGTTCCAGAAACGGAATCCTCATTCATTTTCCTCATAGACTTTTACTAAAAACATGATTGCGCCGCGGGCAAAGCCAACTCGGGTTGTGACAAATCATGACAACAAACACAATATTATCGTGCAACATCTATTTAGCAAGAAGTAGAAGACGGCAGGATACAACACTTTTTGTTTTGTTTTTCATCTTAGAAATTATTTGATTGTCCCAAAAGATTGTGTGTGTCATCATGATTTGTCACGACCCGAGTTGGCTTTGTCCGCGGCGTAATCGTCTTCATATGAATAATTTTCGAAAAGTCTATGATAGAAATGAATGGGGAATTCGTTTCTGGAACAGGGGCGCTGGCACGAGGGGGCGGGACTGCGCAGCTCTATATATACTCCATTGGGAAAATACATTATATATTACATATTGGGTGCTTGAGTCCTAGTTATATGTAGTATTTATAGGACCTGTGCGTTTATAGCAGTTTCAACACCAGAGGATATGTGTTTTTTACTGTGCACTTTTACAAGGTAAGCAAGAATAAAGAAAAGAGTGTCTCTTTGCGGACACTGGCTGTCCCCTTGACCTGCTTCCATGACTCCTGCCACATGCTACAGAGAGAAACACCAGGCGTACCTCTAACCTTGTACTCCTTCCACATGAATGATTGTGACACTCAGACTTTTCAAGTGCTCTCTCTCTGTCTCTCTCTCTCTCTCTCTCTCTCTCTCTCTCTCTCTCTCTCGCTCTCTTTCTCTCTCTCTTGCTCTCTCTCTTGCTCTCTCTCTTGCTCTCTCTCTCGCTCTCTCTCTCGCTCTCTCTCTCTCTCTCTCTCTCTCTCTCTCTCTCTCTCTCTCTCTCTCTCTCCCCCCTTCCCCAGTGTTGCCAACTGACAAAATCCAAAATGCACAAGTAGTGGCACTTCTTCCCATATGCACTAGAATGCACTAGAGCAGTGGGTTTTCAGCCAGTTTCATACCAGGGCCCACTAATTATTCTGCATTTAAGCCACGGACGACCACCATTTGATGTTGAGTTTAGTCTCTCAGACTAATTTCGGAGAAATAACTGGCAAAGCGTTGGTCAAAATGGCAATTCTTCTACATTTTCTATATGTGTAGATTCTTGAAACTTAGGTAATTCAGATGTTTAAATATAATTTAACTACTCTTGAGATCGTAAAATGAAACATTTTACGCTCTCAAGAGTTACAGATGTATAAGGGTCCATTTGGTTTCATTTTACGCTCTCAAGAGTTACAGATCTATAAGGGTCCATTTGGTTACCAATGGTCCTTTCTAGGATGGAAGGAGGACTATCATAAGAGGAAAAATGGAGAAAAACCGAGGGTTTTCACTAATTTTGGCACTATAGGGGGGGTCTGGGAAAAAAGCTAAATATAGCGACAAATGTGCCAAGTTGGCAACACTGCCCTTCCCTCTCCCCCACTTGCATGACAGCTATCACTGGGATGTCTCCCTGTGCCCTCTCTCTCTCTCTCTCTCTCTCTCTCTCTCTCTCTCCTTCTCTCTCTCTCTCCTTCTCTCTCCTTCTCTCTCTCTCTCTCTCCCTCCCCCCTCTCCCTCTCTCCCTCTCTCCTCTCTCTCTCTCTCTCTCTCTCTCTCCTCTCTCCTCTCTCCCTCTCTCTCTCTCTCTCCTCTCTCTCTCTCTCCCTTCTCTCTCCCTCTCTCCCTCTCTGTCTCCCCTCCGCAGTCCCTGTGCACACAAATAATACATGGGCACAATCGTATGTTAATGTGCAAGATGTCTGCCTTCACTGCAAAGTCATCAAAGTGGCAGTATACCAGCTCTTAAGACAGGACAGATGGATCCATCACAAGCCTTCCTACAGTAACCATTCAGAGAGACAGAGGAGAGGGAGGGAGGGAGAGAGAAGAGAGAGAGAGAGAGAGAGAGAGAGAGAGAGAGAGGAGAGGGAGAGGGGGAGAGGGGGAGGGGGAGGGGGAGGGGAAGGGGAGGGAGAGAGGAGAGGGAGAGAGAAAGAAACACAAGATGGGAGGTAAGGGAGGAGGACGGGATGAGAAAGGGGAGAATAAGTGATTCAAAATGCATTCCCCTGTCCATTAACGCATTTTGTCATGACATTAGATTCTAGTTTTTGACGCTGGATTCTAGCTCTTGTCGCTAGTTTCTAGCTCTTGACGCTAGATTCTAGTTTTGCACTCTAGGTTCTGATGCTAGATTCCTAGTTTTTGACTTCAGATTCTAGCTCCCAAAACTAGATTCTAGTTTCTGACACTAGATTCTGGTTTTGACTCTAGTTTCTATAGTTTCTTGGCTTTAGATTCTAGTTTTTCTGAAAAAATCTTTATGTCAGTGATGATCAACATATTTGATGCAAAAGGACCCCCAGGTTGTTCTGGGGATCCCCCAGAAGCAAAGATTTTAGTTAAAAATGTTTGCTTGTGGAAATATATTCATTTCAAGATCATTGTCACAATTTTTCAAAAATATCAGACCTACAAACTCATAGCGCGCCACTCGGTGGCGCGCTATGAGTTTGTAGATCTGATATTTTTCAACTTCTAAAGTAAATAATGCTTAGAACACCAACGCGTGTTCAGTACACGAAGGGTTAATAGCTCTGCAGGCCCTGACGAGGATCAATACCGTATACTTCCGTTTATCAGTCAGCCGGGCCTGACATAGCATTAGATTATATTGGCATAATACAGGGGATATTTTAGACCGTACAAATGTCGCATTAGTCTAGTACTAACTTCGTTACTTGGTTAATATCATTTTGTACTACCTGCGTCGCGCGCTACTCGCTACAAGACGCACGACGCACTTGTCCGCTTGCATCCCGCAAGCTATCCGTTAGTTAATCTAATAGACGCCATAATTGTCAAGCGCGTCCGCGTGTATATCTTTCCCCCATCTTGTTTTGCGGGAGTCGTTTTTTCGACCGAGCGTCTCACTTTGTCCCTTTGCTCTGCGCAGTCTGTCTTCTACCGAGAGACATTGTGTTTTAATGATGGGAGAAACGGCTGTTTTAGACAGCGGTAGAGATGCAGCAATTAGGGGAATAAATAAGAAGAAAGATAAACAAACATCAAGGCGAAGTCATGCGGAGGCAAAGACTGAGGAAGCAGCTGGAAGCAGCAGTTAATGGGACTTTATCTATCTGTCTCTTTACTGTAGTCAACGCCGATTCCTCTCCTCCCTCCTCTCTCCAGGGATTCTACCATCACTCCCCGCTCTTTCACTTTATGTTTTGTCCCCCCACACCTCCCCTCACCACCCCCACCACCACCACCACCATATTTCTCCCTTTCACAGTGCCTTTTTTATCCACGGTGACTGGCTGGATCTCCCATTACTTCCATCTGTAACTGAGAAATCATCCCCTTTCCCCTCTCTCTCTGGTTCCCACCATTCACCCCTTAAAGAAGCACAATTTAGTCTTGTGTCACGCGATTGTGTCAGTTGTTGTGCCAAAAAAAGAATGGATGTTCAACCGAAAACGAAAAAAGGCAGATGGAGAAAGAAAGCCCCACCGTCCACCATGCAAACCCTTTAGTTACACCTCTCTGAAATATGTGTGGAAAAGAATGTATACAACTGCTGCTTGTGATTTTTTGTTTTTGGCATAATCAATCAATTACTTGACTTAATGCATATAAATGGCACTCTGGACCTCAAGGGGGCGCTACAGGCTGGCAAAATGGCACTCATAGCGTTAAAGGACCGCTTTCGTTTTTGGGCATACATGAACCAGAGGCTCAATATGGCAGTTTGTCACATTCAGTATGGATCACTTCTGGTCATATGTAATTTCCTCGGGTTTATTAAGACTGAAGTAGATAATAAAAACACTAAACATTTGTAAACAAATATGTGTTTAGTACCATGTCTGAATGCCCCCTCACATAACTAAATTCCCTAATACTAAAGAAAGCAAGAAATGTAAGACAATTAACACTAATCTTTTACTTTCTCCAATAACAACCTAAAACATGAACCTTGGTTGAAAAAAAATAAAATAAATAAAGTTATCCTTTAACGTGACTATACTTTCAGCATATCGTCTCTAACATGAGCATACCAAAGTATAGCACAGGCCTAGAGGCAAACATTTATGAGAAACATTAAAAAAATAAAATCACACTCTTGTGAAGTGAGGGGTGCTCTTAACATCATAGCATTCCACGAGTTCACAAATTTGTACACTCTCAGAGTTATACAGTATAGCTCTATAAGGGTCCATTATTTGGTTCCATACTATCGTTTAGCTGGGTACCCCCCTTGGAACTCCCTCAAGGAGTTTATATCAAAGGCCTGACAGTCTGTGTGTCTCTCTCTCTCTCTGCAGGGGGCGAAAACGAGGTAGAGACAGAGAGAGGGAGAGAGAGAGGCCCTCATTGAGTCGCTGCAGTGCCGAATCGACCCCTGCCAGGGCCTTGGAGCTACACACCAAATCAAAAGGGCCCATGCATGTGCGTAAGTTATGCACGTAAATGATACATTTTAACTCCCGGACCGCCGTTCCCGCGGTCGTCGTTTTCTTACCGTGAAATTACGCACGCCGGTCACGACGACGGCACGTAACACGACAAAATGTAGATTTCATTCTTTAATCCATCTATTAGTCCCAGCTCATCGTCTGATAAAGATCCCGTTGCTGACTCTCATTTGGGAGAGAATTGCCACGTCAACTTTTTTTTTGTCCCATTCGCACCCATTCAATCCAATGCATTCAAAAGCCTCTCCTGAGAATCTGCCACTGAATGTCGTGGGCACACAGGTAGATCAACTAGGGCTAGACGTCACTTCCTGACTTTTGACCCGGAACTTTTTGCTCGGATCGTGAGAGGACAGGTTAGTCAAGACACCAGAAAGTCACCTCTAAACCCCTCACCTCTAAACTTTGCACTTTTTTTTTACTGTTTTGAAAAACATTTTGAGTAGTTCAAATGGCCAGTCATCAAGTTCTCAAAATGACAATGATTGAACTATACAAAATGTTTTTTAAAATAGTAAAAAAAAAAAAAAAGGCAAAAAAGTAAGGGATAAATTGTTTAGCACGTGACCCATGCGCCCCTATATTGATTGTCTTGGAGATGTGGCAAAGGCGAAACAGCTTTGCCACCACACATCAAAGTTTTGACTTAAGTCGTAAGACATGATACAAAAGACAACCAAAATAGGTCCCATAATTGTTTTTTTCTTCTTAAAATCGCTAAATACATTGCACAAATGCTTAGTGTTGGAAACAAATCGACACCTAATCACGTTGATTACAATTGTACGGCATTTGATTTAGCTCAGGAGTTATTGCACGTAAAAAAAGATTTTTCAGTTCATTAGCTAGACTTGGGATGAATATTATAGTTAATATCCCTATACACTAGTACCTATTTGTAATAGTCCTAGTGGACCTTCACGGCTGAAATAAGCTGCTGGGGGACTGTGGTGGAGCTTAAAGCTCCACTAGGTTCCATTGTTAATCCGGGCCTGAGAGCTACACTGACACGCTCTCTAACCTGCGATGACAGTCTGCATCAATGCAGACTCTACACACACACACACACACACCACGCACGCACGCACGCACGCACGCACGCACACACACACACACACACACACACACACTCACTCACTGCCCAGCTGGAGACCATCCTCTCCTGTTCTGTGCTGTTCGATCAGCCGTCACTGAGAAGAAGAGAGCAGAAGCATGAACGCATGCGGTTGCTGCTCCGCCGTGTCTGGTACGATACGCATGATGCAACACGCAGGTGGTGGGGAAAGTATACAGTACTCAAATGTTCTACTTGTAGTACTAAAAGTATCAATACCAGTGGCGTTTCTAAGCAATTTGGAGCCCTAGGCAAGATTTTCCATTCGGTAAGGGAACTCCAGGAAAAATCTCCTGTAACAATAACATATGTGTTTTAAATGTTCAATTCTAGCTATAGAGAATAAGTATTTTTTCATATTAGGCTTATTAGCCTGGTATCCTTTTAAAGCATGCCTGGTGGCCTCCCTCATGGTGCCCTAGGCAACTGCCTAGTCTGCCTAATGGCAAACCCCCCCTGATCAATTCTGAAATGTAGAGGTATATCTGTTATTAGCAGTGTGTTCTAGCAGCGTTCTAGTTCAGAATACATTGATAGAAATAATATTATATTACTAATTACTTGAACCAAAGAGTAATATGTTACATATTACTTTAGAACATTCCTAAGTTCTCCCTCACACCCGTAAAAGAATAGGGATATACAGTACAACACAATCTGTTTAGCGGCAACTTGCAACAACTTGTGACAACTTAGTGTAGGTCATTTTGTCATCTGTTGATAGCTTGTAAACATGTTCTATTTTTGCATGCAAAAACAAACTCATTCTTAATAAGTAATGAGGCGTGTTTTTGGCGGATTGCAATTACATATTACCCATTTTGTAAGAGTAATATCATTACACTGCTTTTGCTGGAAAAGATGATTATATTACAGTAATACAGTCATTCATTACTGGCCGACCCTGGTTATGAGGTGCTAGATGTGCCTGAGCAAAAATAAGTATATTTGCAAAAAATGTACTTGCAGTGTCCTATTTCATGTTTTCAAATAGTACAAATCTTTTGAAAATAGTAGATCTACAAGCTTGCAATGGGTTGTATCACAGAGCATTGGGACCTAATAGATCTGTGTAGTATGTTTTGTAATAATTATGATAAAATAACGAAAACATATAAAGTAACTACTTCAATACATTTATTAATTACTAATATATTGGGGTAAAAGTACAATATTTGCCACCGCAAAAGAGTATTTACTGTATGTACATACACAGCGTCAGTGTTGGGACATGTGCACTACGTAACTTAATATATTACATAATATATTACCAAAATGCAGTAACTTGTAATATAAATATATTACTTAACTAAAACAGTCTAATATATTATACTTTTCTTTCTGCATTACTGCATTACTTTCAATATTACTCTGTCAATCTGTCTCATTGAAAATGCTCTTGACAACTGCAAAAGTTGAATAATTACTTATTTTCTATCATTTGTCATCAAATTATTTATTCAGGAGTGACGTTTTTTTCAAGTTGATTTCATATGGATTTGGCCAGATAGCCAAGTGCGCTTGCTTTATTGTAGGTATGCCACTGGTCTACGCAATATTTGATTAATAGTGATACTAAATATGTCATTATATATTTTGTAAAAATTGTTTTTTGTAAGTAATATGTAATAGTAATATTAATATATTACACTTGCTCAACAGTAATATTGTAATATAATATATTGCTTTAAAATGAAGGTAATAATTAATAAGTAATATATTGACAAGGTAAAGTAATATTCCCAACACTGCACAGCGTATATGTAAAAATGCACTTATGCACTCAGGTAGTTTCTTTACAGCGCTGTATAACTCGTCTCCCTTCACGCCGACACAACACTTCAAACACTCCTGCCATGCGTGTAATAAACAAGCCTTAGCTTCACAAGTATAGACCCAGCAACTCGCCAGAGCCAGAGCGGAGAGAGAAAGCATCTTTTGGGGGATGCACCTCGACACTCGAGGGAGAGGGAGAGAGAGATAGAGGGAGAGAGAGACTGGGAGTCATTCATAGAGCTTGTACAAATTGGTAAATGATGCGTTTATATAGCGCATAGTTAATTTAACTCTGAGAGTGTATACAAATGGAAGTAAATGAGTTACAGAGCCATAACGGTCCATAATTTGCTTCCCAACTGTCATTGGAACCAGGTGGTTCTCCACTTGTGGGTCCCCAAAGATTTGGGGGGAGGCATTAGCCTGGAATCCAGTCTGATTCGCTGCGTTCTGTCACTTCGCAAATCAGTCTGGCCAGGAGCCTGTCCCCCACAGGTAGGCGGGGCATATGCAGTTTAAAAGGACACTGCGTCTGCCTGCCTGAAGGTTCCCAGGCAGTGAGTTCCATGAAGTCAAAGGGGTCTGTACGGCTAAAGCCTGGTCACCCTTTGTGACAGGGGCGGATTTAGGTACTTAGTCCTGATTGGCCACCCCCAGTTCTCTGGAGTAGGAAATGGGCTGTCAGGCAAACCTTTCTGCCTAAAGCTGATTCGGTCTGGCTTTAGCCAGGCTAGAGGTTCAGGCAAGTGAATTATGAACAGTGTTCGAAGAGTACAGAAACAGTATTTATTTTACTTGCAGTTGTTTTGCTGTTTGAGCCCATAAAAAGTAACAATGTTACTTCAGAAGAGGAGGAATTATACCAAGTAGGGTGCATTGACCAGGCCAAAATCAAAGGAGCTGTTCCTGAATGTAATTTCCATTAAATATATGAGATTAATAATAATTTCCATAAGCATATGATGAAATCCTGATTGTTCAAACTTGGTTATTTGTGGGGATGTAAAACACACCTGCTAAAGAATAGAGATGTACAACACAATCTGTGTAGTGACAGCTTTAAGTGTATGTCCTGTTTGCAGGATGCTGCGGTGGGTTAGGATCTACAAACTACTGCACATCTCTGTTGTTATATGTTGATAGCTTGTAAATCTGTTCTATTTTCGCATGTAAGAAGCTCATTTGTAATTAAGCAAGTACTGAGGCGTGTTTTGGCAGAGTTAGTTACACTCATTTTCCTGGAAAAGGTAATAATATTAGTTATTAGAGTTATGTGTAATTTATTACTGCCCAACACTTTATGATTATGAATTCACACACTGTTCTTCTTCTTACGCATTGAATTTGACCTTTTCAATTTCAAGAATCCTCTCCTACCCAGAACATCCTCAGGGCCTTAAATTGGGGGTCCCCAGACCCCTGTGTTGTTAGCGTCTAGCTGTGCTTATACTGAACTATTGTAGGTCTTTCGTGAAAAGCTAATTAGATAAGAGTAGTAGCCTATCATAATAATTAATATGTTGCGGTGGAGCTGGGTGGAACTCATGTAAACATCTCTCTCACGCTCGTTGCATACTGTAGGTATTTTGTGTGTATGAAAGCCCCAGGTCTGATTCCTAATTGTCTTTCTAACAGTGCTATTGCTTTTAAACTCTTCACCATCTACTCCTCTCCACTCCTTTCCTCTCCTCTCCTCCTGGCCTGGGGTACAGTAGCTCTCTGCATGCTATGACTAATGATGTTCTCTCAGTCTCAAGGTTTTGGGAGGATAATTATATTAACCCCTGTCCCCTGGCTGATCCCCAGCTCAGCTTTTCTTCCCCAGGCAAACTCCCCTCTGTGGCCTCCATGGAATTATACACAAACACGGACACATGGGGATACAGGCGGGCACACACACAAACACACGCACACGCATGCACGCACGTCATGGTTGCATGCTCACGTTTGTGTGCAGTGCACGTGACTGGCTGGAATGTGGGAGAATGGGTTGGATAATATTTAGTGTTTATATTTTGAGGGAGAGAGTATAAAATTGTGCAATTATAATTTGTGTGAAGCCGAGGTAGTGTACTGCGCGTGTTGTAGTATCATGAATATATATCAGCCTCCAGGTTCTTTTTGTGAAATTCACAATACAAAAACCTTTTACACGTTTTGTGTTTTGCTCCGTCTGAGCACAGTTAAAGGTTTCATCTCCCGGAGGGAAACTTCACCCATTTTTAACCTAAATCTCACATTGTTCTGCTGTGAAGGAAATTATAATAGGCTATAGGGAAAAGAATACCATTTGTCTTCTATGTACGTACGAACAGTACGTGTATAAAAGTGTGTTGAAGATTAAACTTTTTTTCATAGATTTCATATAGGTTATTATTAGGTAGACTTGTTGTTTGGCAGCCCTGCTGCTGTGTTGAATTAATGTAAAACAGTGGATTTCAACCTTTTTTTTTTAAAGCCAAGGCCTATTATTTTCGGGGGTGCATTTGAGCTATACCGACTAGTACTAATGAGACTTAGCTTTGTAAACTCAAAACTAAAGAATCTTGTTATCGCAGGATAAGATCTCATGTCCACAATTCCATGCTGTATTGATGTTGGTACCATTAGGAGAGTTAAGGGCTTTACAGATGCAGAGTAATAAATCGCCCCTTCTAGTTCATTTTTAACAGGACCGGACCGGCGTTTTCGCAGCACAAAACGCTGGCCCCATAATGAACTAGAAGACGGAAGACGCAAATTATTACTTGCACAAAGCAAGTGTGTGACACCAGCCGCTATCGCACGTGGTCCAGTGTTGTTTGTTGTGTGTGTGTGTTCGTTTCGTGCACATACTCGCGATAAATTTTAGATGTATGCGATTCTCATCTGTCGGCACTGAGTGGCACGGTGGAATCACAGCGACAATGCATGCATTTCAGACTCCCTCGTCTGTAATTACCTATAACTTTAAAATGTTGTCCATAATACATTTTTCAAAGACTGTGCAGTCTTTCTTGTCAGACAGACAGACACTACTGGCATACCTTCTTCAATATAGACAGTATTCTCTCTCTCTCTCTCTCTCTCTCTCTCTCTCTCTCTCTCTCTCTCTCTCTCTCTCTCTCTCTCTCTCTCTATTTAACCACATATAGCTGTACATGCACACACACATGCACCATCATTTACTTTAATTGTTCTATACTAGTACAAGACAGTAATATATACTTTTAAACAGTAGTCATGTAGACACTAGACAGTATTACAGAACACAGTACTATTTCTACAGACACACTATACCAATACTAGAGAGTAATACTCTTGTCCTATAATACACAGTGGTAGCAGTTGAAAGGTAACAGGAAGGCTCATCTCCGATCCTGATTGCAAAGAATTGTCAGCGCGATGGCTAGGAACGCTTGGCCCGACCTTTCGGAAAGGAACATTTTATACAGCAGAGGGTTTCAACCAGTGGTCCTTGAGAGAGTTCCAGGTGGTCCCCAGCAGTATTGGGACATGCGCACTACGTAACTTAATATATTACATAATATATTACCAAAAAATATCTAATATATTATACTTTTCTTTCTGCATTATTGCATTACTTTCAATATTACTTTCTGTCAATCTGTCTCGTTGCAAGTGTTCTTGTGAAATTATCTTGACAACTGCAGAGGTTAAATAATTACTTATTTTCTATAATTTGCCATCAAATTATTTACTGGCTTCCATGAATTCACCAGTTCCACAGGTTTGGCCAGAGCCTTCTTCACTCTTCATTTGTTCTTCACTTTCCGTGGGTCCGGCTTGTATCTGGGCCGAGCAGTGTTGCCAACTGCCAAAATCCAAAATGCACTAGTGGCACTTCCAAAATGCACTAGAATGTGCTAGATGCCCGCCAAGTTGGCAACACTGGGGCCGAGCCTGGTGCTCCTACAGTACACAGACAGTAATCCATCCTATATTATACTATAGAGAGTATATAGTGTGTAATTAGGGAGGCAGTGCAGCCAGTCAGCAACTCTGACTCAGGTCTGAGCACTATGTATATATATATGCGTACAGACAGTGTAAGTACACTGTAAAAAGCTCATTTAGCTCTGAGTGTACAAATCTAACCAAATGGGCCCTTAAGGGTCCATTTGGTTAACACTGTCCTAGAGTTTTTTCCAATGGGGGCGAATGAACACTGAGGATTTTCCCTGCGTGCACAAACCGTAAAAATTGAGATTTATGGCTGCGTGTGTAGGCATGTTATACCCATTTACTGTGTCCCTTGTGGATGCTTTATACTCAGGTATATACGCTCAAGTGTGCACGCATTCACACACACACACGCACACACACACACCACGCACACACAACACACACACACACACACACACACACACACACACACACACACACACACCACACACACACACACACACACATGCACGGTCCCTCTCTCTGCTCCTCCTCTTTCACCTCCTTTCTTGTGTTTTCTATCTCTCTGTCCTCTCCTCTCTGTCTCTCTCTCTCTCTCCTCTCTCCTCCTCTTCTCTCTCTCTCTCTCTCTCTCTCTCTCATCTCTCTCTCTCGACAGGGCCGGATCTAGCCAGCCCTACTAGGGTGGGCTGGACGAATGGCTGCAGGGTGGGCTGGCAACTCCAAAGTTTTCATATGAAGCAGTGGTTTTCAATCTTTTTGACACCAGGGCTCTCTACTTCTTCAGAATTTGAGCCACATTTGAGGACATGCATTTTAGCCCCACACAGACCCCAAAACTAAAGATTTCTTTTGCTTTTGTCCACAATTCCAGGCTGGATTTGGGAAACACACACAGATCAAATTGACCATTAATCTTCTACATTCTCTAGTTGTGTAGACTTGGGGCTAATTCACATGATGAATATTTTAACTTGAGAGTGTAAAATGAAAGAGTAATTCGTGAGAGTGTAAAATTAAAGCGTAGAATTTCATTTTTACACTCTCAATGGGTTACATCTGGTTAAACCAACTTTCCACCATTTAGCTGGGGACCACCTGGACCTCTCAGCTGGTGGTCCCCGGACCACTGGTGAAAACCACTGATATTACCTTTCATTGGGGTGGGCTCTGCCCACCCCTGCCCCCTCTAGATCCGGCCCTGTCTCTCTCGGTCTCTCTATCTCTCTCCCTCTCTCTCTTTTCCCTTCAAAGTGACTGTTGAAGCGTCTGTGTGCACAAACAGACTGCAGCGAAACACATTGTTTCAGTCAACATATACAACCTTTATGGAATTAATCATCCCACGCACGCACGCACACACACGCACACACACCACACACACACACGCACACCACACACACACACACACACACACACACACACACACACACACACACACACACACACACACACACACACACACAACGCACGGACACAGACATTACAAAGACGGTCAAGGTCATTCCGGTATTTTGAATAATTTCCCGCCCGTCTTGTGACTCGACACTTTGCTTCTTCTCTAGTTAAAAGTATGTCATGTTACTAAATATATATATAATATATATATATATATAAATAAATATATATATATATAAATATATATATATATATATATATATATATATAATATACACACCGCCTCGCGTCACTTGCGTGCGTGTGTGCGTGCCTGCGTGCGTGTTGCGTTGATGAGGATGTGAGGTTTGCTTCAAACACAGAGCCTGTCAGGATGTTTTCCCCTTCTTGCTCCCCTTAGAAGTGTTTTCCCATTTAGATGACTCTTACAATATGTCCAAAGAAATAGAGAAACGGTAAACAACAGACGGAGAGACAGATAGACAGACCGTAGACCAGCCCAGTCTCATGCCGACTCATTGAAATAATAGTACAGCAGACTGACACACAGCACGTTTCCTTCATATAGCTGGAGAGGGTTCCTGGTGGTCCCCAGCTAAGTTGGTTAACCAGATGTAACTCTTGAGAACGTAAAAATGAAACCAAATGGAGCCTTGCGGGTCCATTTGGTTTCATTTTTACGCCCTCAAGAGTTAAAATATTCATCATCTGAATTAGTCATTTTGGAATGTATGTTTTTGCTTGTTTTGTTTCCCAAATCCAGCCTGAATTGTGGACAAAAGCAAAATAAATCTTTAGATTTGGGTCTGTGGGGCTAAAATATCCTCAAATGGTGGTCCATGGCTTAAATCCTGAATAAATGGTAGTCCTTGAGACGAAAAAGGTTGAAAACCCCTGTCGTATACCGTTTATATCATACAAAGTCCCCACTATTGAACAAGGTACCCTAAATCCGTTCATACTGTATATTACTACTGTGTACAGAGGCGTGCAGGCTTTCATAAACGTCACGAACCCGGAATTCCGTTCCGGGCTGTATGGTTCAGCCTTTTCTAATATTTACTCCTCCTCTCGCATCGTAACTCGGACCCAGCTGAGTCGTTCTACCGAACTTCGCGACACTGGGCAACACGGCGACCTTTGTTTCTATACGTAGATTATGTACGGAATGTGGCTCCCTGCTATTCCCACGCCTTGGGACGGACAGACAGACAGACAGAGGCTCAGGGGTAGTCACCGAGTCATAGATCTACAATCTATGTAAAGCTCCTTGGATAAAGGTGCTATGTAAATGCACCATTTACCATTTGCGGACAGACAGACAGACGAGCAGACAGACAGACACACAAGCTGACAGACAGACAGGCAGACAGAGCAGACAGGAGCAGACATACTAAGTCGATAGATATTACCGTTTAGAGTCGTTTGTGACTCTGTTCGGGAAGTACACCGGCGACGGACAATTACGCTGTTAGGCTTGAATGATTGGTCATGAAGTGACATTTCTGATTGGTGATTATCGACGGGAGACGGCAGCGAGGTGTAGTCACTCACTCGCGCGCTCACAGTGGCGGATGTAACATTTCCCAATTGGGGGGGCAGGAGAAAATGGCATAGGGGCGGCTTCATCGCGCCACGGACGATGAAGCGGCCCCTATGCCATTTTCGGTTACAGGACTTTTATTAGGCAAGTAAAGCATCAACAATAACACCAGTTGTTGTTGAAGTTGCAACAGACTCGCAGGATGCATAAAGCTAAAGGTCTGACTAATTTTTCTGTTTTCAATGATGAAATGCTGTTGGTTTAGTGGTGAGACAACTGTATAGGTTAGTTAGCAGTAGTAGTGTTTCAAATACTTTTAAATATAAGCACTGAAATATCTTGGGTTGTTTTGCTTGCCATCATGTTTGGTGGGGCAGTCAGGGCATTTTGGGGGGGGGGGGGGGGGGGGGGGGGGGGGGGGGCCATTGCCACCCCCTGCCCATGCCTAGATCCGCCCCTGCCGCCCCTGATCCGCCCCGTTGAAGAGAGACTACCAGACGACTAGGGTTGTTTTTTCTTTATGAATGGGCTCTCGCTGTCAGTCCTAGTCACCATATCACTGGAGGGGAGGTCATTTATAGATTACCTTCTTAACCCAGAAGAGAGAGGAAATGGAGGGGGGGTGAAAATCAGTGGAGGGGAGAGAGGGAGGTTTGAAACACACACACACACACACACACACAACACACATCACACACCACCACACACACAACACACACACACCACGACACACACACACACACACACGTTCCCCGCCTCCGGGAGACTTGCTGCATGCACTCCAGGAAAATCGATCCTCTTCCCTTCAGAGAAAGAAATTTATGAAGCGGAACATAAACGCAGTCATGTCCAATTAGCCGCTCCGAATTTATGAGGCGAGTGAGGGGCGGGGGCGGGGGGGTGTTGGGGTGGTGATGTGTGTGTGTGTGTTGTGGGGGGGGGGGGGCGACGCGGTGATAAGACCTTCAGCAAGAACCCATAAGGCGTAGCATGGCTGATCAATGACAGCGCGCCGGGCGGCGCGGCGCGGAGAAGCGCAGCGCGGCGCCCACTCCTCCTCGAACCATATATGGTCGCCATCGGCTGCACATGAAGCGGCTGTAATGTGTGTGTGTAAATGGTAGAGGGTGCATTTATATAGTGCCTTTATCCAGGGCGTTTTACATACAGTAGATTATGCATCACATTCACCCATTCATGCACACATTCATACACCTATGGCGGAGGAAACCATGCAAGGTGTGTGGGTGTGTGTGTGTGTGGGTGTGGGTGTGGGGTGTGGGTGTGGGTGTGTGTGTGGAGACAAACTTGAAAATCCTTAGGTTGAAAACCCCTGCTATAGGCCAGTGGAAGCTAAATTGTGGTCCGGGGACCAGCTAGTGGTCCTGATGGAGGAGTCTAAATCATTATTCTCAACCTTTTTAGGCGGGCACCCCCAAAATAATCTTATTTGAAATGAGGGGATCCCCACCCTTGGAAACATCCGGGAATTGTAGGATTTCAGATACTGTAGCTGAGATATTACTCTTTACTAGTGTATTCAAATACTGTGAAAACAGCAGATCCACAGTACAAGCTCATAATGCCTTGCCATGTAGTACAATTTGCTGATGTTACTTTTGATGTAATAATGTCATTTGCATTTTCATTCATTCATCATTTTTGACGTATTGAAAAAAGTATTTAAATCTCTTCTAGAACCTCTACTGCACTGCCAAACTGTTGCTCTGTTTATACAGTCTGTTTTGGTTGTTACCGTATCTTATATTGTTGTTTTTTATTGTACTTTGTGAACTTGTTTTTTTGAAAAAGGTTCTAGATAAATAATACATGTAGCTGTATTGGTATTGTAGTTGTTTGGGTTGTTGTGGGGTGTGCGTGCGTGTGTGCGTGCGTGCCACGCTTCTCTCCACTCCTTTTTGAAGAGATACTGTTATGCCAGCCAGGGACTACATAAGAGAACAGATTTTTTTTTATGGCTCTAGCCGAGATTCTCAAGTTTGACTTGCACACAGACATCCACTTCTTGGCATTTCTATCTCTGGGACCCCCAATTTATATTGTAAAATTGGTCTAAATTTCAGTGTCGAGTGTAATTCGTTCCCATTTGTATACTTTCAGAGTTACAGACCCATATAAAAGTCCATTTGGTTCCAAACTATCATCTTGCTGATAGTCCCCACTCCCCATGCACTTTGGGAACCACCGGTATAAAGAGAGAGACACGGCGGCAACTCCCTTCAGTCTAATTCTTTTCACTGCAATTTCCATATTATGCTTCTGTTGAGTTCCCGGAAGTCAGCAGTAAAACACTAAAACGCAGTAGGGGTTGCGGCAGAACAGACATTATTTTACGGTGCACTTTTGAAATGAACTGTAAGATGTTTTAAGCCATAATAAACAACAGCAGTATGGTCGTAAAACCAAGTTGACATGGTTACGTTGGCTTAAACAACTGCTTGTAATTGGTTTTAACAAGGCAGCTAGGTCACATTATATGGTAGCTGAACTTCACACTCATACAGTGAATTGTTATTGTTCTTTATAGTACATAATTGGTGCTAGTCTGTGTGTTATAAAAGTATTTAAGTTTATCATAAATTGTGAATAGAATTTACCACAATTTAACACCAGAACTTGCCAATAATGACTATTATACAGTATACTATCTTGAACACTCAGCAGGGTGGATGTAACATTTCACAATTGGGGGGCAGGATGAAAATGGTATGGGTGCGGCCTCACCCGTACCATTTTCGGTTGCAGGACTTTTATTGGGCAAGTAAAGCATCAATAATAACATCAGTTGTTGTTGAAGTTGCAACAGACACGCAGCATGCATAAAGCTAAAGGTCTGACTCAGGGAGTTTTCTGTTTTCAATGATGAAATGCTGTTGGTTTAGTGGTGAGACGAATGTAGTTAGTAGCAGTAGTAGTGTTTCAAATACTTTTAAATATAAGCACTGAAATACCATGGGTTGTTTTGCATGCATCATGGGCATTTAGGGGGGCACCCCCCCCATGCCCATGCCTAGATCCGCCCCTGACACACAGCACCTCTCTCTCTCTGTAAACAACGTACTGTACCATATATGCACTGTAACATAAACATACCGCAACTCTAGCATCGATCTAAATATGCACAACAAACAGGAAGTGCAGACTCAGAGATATATAAGTAGGCCTTAAGTGCACTGAGGAGGTGAGAGTCCAGACTGTGGTTAGGAAAGAGCACTGGTGATTACGTCTACTTAGGTAATGTACTTAGGTACAATCTGAGGTATTTTTTTTTACTTAAATGGAGTATTTCCACAATGTCCAGTACGTTTACTTCCACTCTTACTAGATTTCACTACAATTTATTTGAAAACTTTAGCTACTAGTTACTTGACCACTTATAGCCGATCTAAAAGCTCACAATGTGTCATGGTTGTGTGTTTTACTTTGTCAAACAAAGACACCACCATAGACACATCTTTACTGTGTTTGTTTACTGTCTTGTAGAAGGTATAGGCTCTTTCTGTGGAAAACGTAACAATCATAAATGACGGGTTGACTTCAAAGGTCTCCGATAAAACAGTTTATTGCTGAGACAAAGCAGTAGACGTTTGTATCGCAGGTTTAGGCAAACTAGTGCCCGTCGTCTCAATCCTTTTATACTCCTTGGTCACGCTATCAAAACAACCTTTGCAAATATTATGGCAACATCACAACATTAATCTCTTGTTTTCTCTTGCTCATGGCTTTCTCTCACGCAACCCAAGTCCTTTCTGTATGTTAAAATATAGACACTTTCCCGTTAGTACCGAACGCCTGATGCTTATCAATCATTCCAGCCGTTGGCAAACACACTGTAGAGATCTGTGTTTTTGTCCAAATATCCTTGGCCCAACCCCAGTTCTTTCCACACGGCAGCTCCCACTCTATTTAGGGGGTCGACAACCTTAAGCACTTGGCCCCCTTTCCTGGAGATAGTTAACGTTCCCTGTGCCTCTGCTTTTCACAACCTCAAAGGTCAGACCTAAAATACTCGGCACATGGAATAACTCTGTTGATTACAATGTTCATACCTAAAAACCTGTACAGTCTGACTGATACAGTATACACCAGCCTACTGTCTGTATGACAGGATAATGAAGCCTGAATATATAGGCCTGAATGTATAGGAGGCTTTGGTTTTGCTCTTCCACTGGAGAATGAATTCTTTGTCGTGGGACAGTGCTGTGTTCCAAAACCAGACAATCTGCAGGATCACGGCAGATTGAGCTTGTAGATCAAATACAGTATGTCAAACTCAAGGCCTGGGGTCCACACCAGGCCCGTGAATGTATTATCTTCGGCCCGCGGGATGATATTTAATTACTATTTAGAACTGGCCCTCTGGTATACACTGTACACTGTACACTACACACCATGAATGGAACTAATTGTTTTAAACGCAGGTGGTTTACTTTCTCATTTTATTTTGAAAGCAGTTATCATAGAACAGGAAACTGAGCTTTAATAATGGAATCTGGCTAGTGGTGGGTTAGCCAGATGCTCCTTACCACTACTACCCCCCCCCCCCCCCCCCTCTCTCTCTCTCTCTCTCATCTACTGCCAGTCTTCTGGGTTCTTCTTGATTATCAATGTAGTGTGACTTTGACTTTGGAAACTGTCACACTGGTCCTGAATTATGCCAAAGTTTTTCTCTTTGTGTCCTTTAGCTGGATGAAGGTGAGAGGATCGGAGAGGTGTACATGCACCGGTTCAGGGAGAGAGGGAGAGAGAGAGAGAGAGGGAGAGAGAGAGGGGGAAGGAGAGGGAGAGGAGAGAGAGAGAGAGAGAGGGATAGAGAGAGAGAGGGGGAGGCAGATGATGGATTAACTTCTAGTTTCATGGGACCGGCTGGGGTGTGTGATTTTGTGATGAATGATGTTAGGTGTGATGCTCTGTAAATATTATTCTACAGTTCACACACATGCTGCCACAGAGCAGAGCCTATAACATTATGTCTCTCTCTTACGCCCCTGATGAAAAGCCCTTCCAGTTTGTTGTGTGTTGTTGTGGTTCTCTTTCATTATATCAGCCTCTTTTCACTTGGATCTTTGGTGTCTTTTTTCCCTCCCATGAATAAAATATGGCTGATAGATGTTGAGATGACCATCACAAGAGTGTGTTACTGTTTCTTAATCAACAATTTCAAAGTTTCATATTGCGACGTGTTGCGTGAGCTCATGTTTTCTTAGAACATCTGTGAAAAAATAAAGCGCAAATAACATGGATTCCGAAAATTGTTTTTAATACTGTATATGTATTAAAAACAATGAAAATTATGAAAAGTGTTTTTAATATTGTATATGTTCCAATGGTTTGAGCCCCAATCACCACTGATATAACCAGTCCTTGTCATTTCTTTATGGACAGTGTAGCTGCAGTACCACAATCTCCTGAGGTGGTGGGGGGCGCTAATATGCAGTAGAGTCATTATAATACTGATGCTAGATAAAACCAGGCTTGTTTAAATCCCATGTCAACTTGGAAAATCAACACTGGTGGACATTATACTGTATACAAAGTGGAATTACAAGAAGACTGAAGGAGAGGAAAAATTAAACGAGCTGTTCCTGAGAGGAATTTACATTAAAGCTCCTACATGATATGAAAGACTGATTGCTCAAACTAGATAATGTGTTGGAGGTAGAAAACACACATGGGAGCACCACAAACACACACACAAAAATAAAAAGTTGAGTTTCCACCCCCTTCAAGATCTTTTAAAATCCACCTGAATAGCTAAAAATGTCTACAATCATAATCACGTGTCTCTTCCCAGAACTTATGCAGACTCCGCCCCCCCTCTAGCGTTATTCCGCTTGGGAAGGCGGACCGACTCGCAAAACGGATCACTTTTTAAATCATTCATGAAGCACTCGTCGGAAACGAAAGGCATGCAGAAAGCTAAGGGAACCGCAATGAGGAATGTGTCATTGTTTTTGCTCTCATACGCAGTGATTTATGACACAATGGATGTAACTGATTTGATAATCACTGTACCCCCCCCACCACCCCCCAGAGGAGAAGAAAGCGAAAGTCAGCAAATTCTTTTTTTTTTTCTTTTATACTCCTTTCTTCGGCCTTACACAGATTTATTTTTGTTTCTCACCGCCCCTCATCTTACTGTAGGACTCTTTCACTAGTCTCTCCCTAGCCTCGACACCAGGCTTTCATTTTCGTCCGCCTTGCGCGAAAACGGAAAGCCTGGACTAACGCGCGTTGGAAAGTGGCCTTGAGGGGCGTGTCAACCTTCCGGGGTGGGCGTCGCTCTAAATAATGTGACGTAGAACAGCAGTGGACGGGCGTGGGAGGGGCCGGAGATGACGACACGTTAGTGAGATCAAATCAGAGCGCAGCACTTCCGCCGTGGGTATCCCACGACAACCCCCGCCCCCCAAGGCCAAAATCATTGAGGGCTAGACCAGGCTAGTCTCCTCCAAACCGTCTCACTTCGCTGTCCATAAATAGCCTTTTAAATTCATAAATACAATAAAGAATTCTTCCTGTGGTTGCCGGCACTGAGACACACACACACACACACACACACACCACACACACACACACACACACACACACACACACACACACACACACACACACACACACACACACCGGCATCTGGCAAGAAGGGAATCTCTTGAAGCTTTAAAGCTGAAATGCATGCTGGGAATTGAAAGCGGGAGTGAAACATGAGGTGTGGAGGGAGGGGTGTCCTTGGAAAGATGTTTTTTTGTTCTCTGTCAGCTACATTAATTAGCATAACATTATTACAGATTCGGCGAGTTCAAACGTGTTGCGCGAAGCTTCACCGCGGCGGGGCCTGTCATTGTCATCGCTAACATGTAGACATAAGACAGGTCTGCATGAAGAAATCGTCGACTGAAGAGTGAAAGCTGGGAAGGGGGAAGGGAAGGAGGGGGGAGGACACCAGCCTCTCTCTCTCTCTTTCCGTGAGAACATTCAGAGCTATACTATGCTTTGTTTTGTTTTCTATGAAGTTGTGAATGACAGAGAGAGAACATAATTTTTGCATTTTACACACATGATTGTAACCAGTCGTGTGCAGAGACTCGTCTTAAGAGAGCAAGAAGTCCAAATGATTTAATCATCATGTCACTCATGTAGACGCGCATTCAGAACCATGGTTATTAGTGGTGTAAGGATAGCGGTTCGATACGCATCACGGTACATGGTCGACGATACGATACATGGATGATGTTGGGTCATTCTGGCGATACGATTCAATGTAATTCAATGATATTTAAGTGATAGTAACTATTTAAAATACACTAAGCAATTAAATCACTCTTTTTCTTTAAAAAACACTCAATTTCATGCACAAAAACGTAGTAATAATGCAATCAATTATCTGAACAGCAAAACGAATCAGTACCAGTTATTTGCAAAGCAAAATGACACGATACATAGTCAATGATGGTGTTTTCATTTTGATATCGATTTTCAGTGGAGTTACTATATCCTTATAATAGTTATACTTACTGTATATACCTATTCATTTTCTCAGCAGCGCTCGCTTGACAATTTACACTGTTCATGCGTCTGCTCTGATCGACGGGATTTGCAAGTTATTCCCGCTAGATTGCCTAAATTGCATTTGCATGTTAGTGCGGGCATATGCCATGAAATATTAGTTAGCCTGGCCCAGCCTGGCCCAGCCGGCACACTTAATGTTAGAGAGGTAGCGGGAAGCACCTGGAGCAACTGCTGCATAATGTTGGTTCACCCATCTGAGTTAAAGCATCAGTGTTGCCAACTGCCAAAATCCAAAATGCACAAGTGGCACTTCCAAAGTGCACTAGAATGTGCTAGATCCTTGCCTTGGAAAACTCCTGGTATAAATGTAAACAGAAGAATATGAGAATATTGTTGGTCTGAATTGTTTAAAAACAACTTTTTTACATACACTGTAATGGTAAAAAAAAAAAAAAAAAAAAAAAAAACACCCAAAAAAAGTAAAGTTCATGTTGGAGCAACTTTAATTATAGATAGTATCATTGGTAGTGTCAACATCAACACCTATGTTCATGATACTATTACATATCAAAACGGCATGGCAAAATCATCCCTACAGGCAGTTTGCTATATTGTCTTGAACACCGCAATAAAGCTTTAACTAGCGTATTTATTTTTTATGGACATTTTTTCATCTATACAGCTACTACATAGTGATATGGACATGAAGTGAGCGATGGAAAAGTAATGTTAAAAATCAAAGATTCATTATGATCTTAGATTATGATTACTAGAAGACACGTTAAATCCAAATGGGCAAAAAGGCAAGACATCACTTCTGCCGGTTATGTCATATCTTCCTCTAAACTCCAACTAAACTGCTAGCTGTTAAGTCATTGTTTGTCTTTGTAAAAGAAAAAAAAAAAAAAAAGAGTAAAGTATTGACTGAATTCAGAAGACATTTTGTGCTGCTTTGGCAGAGGTCTCTGCTCTACTGAGCTGTAATTGTTTCCTGTGAATTTTTATCACCCTTTTCACCGTCGGATTAGCAATACATCATGTAAGGGGTCTGAATCTGGGTCCACACAAACACACCATAGTACATACCTGGGCATTATGCGGGGTAAAATAATTATCCCCTGCCATAGTACTACCACTCACGTTTGGATCTCCAATGTCACTGATTTTACACTTCAGGATGTGATTCACTTTGCACACAATTCAGTCTGAATGTAATTCAAAGACAGTTTAGACCCACTTGAGTAAGATGAGTGCAGGGGCGGATCTAGGCATGGGCATGGGGGGGGGGGTGGACAATGCCCCCCTAAATGCCCTGACTGCCCCACCAAACAAGATGGCATGCAAAACAACCCATGATATTTCAAATTAAAGTGCTTATATTTAAAATGATTTGAAACACTACTGTTACTCACAAACAACAAAGCATTTCATCATTGAAAACAGAAAACTCTCTGACTTAGCTTATGCAAGCTGCTGTCCTGTTGCAACTTCAACAACAACTGATGAATATTATTGATGCTCTACCTGTCTAGTAAAATTCCTGTAACTGAAAATGGTATGGGTGCGGCTTCATCGCCCGTTGCGCGAAGCAACACGGGCGATAATGCCGCCCCCATACTATTTTCAGTGTGTGTGTGCGTACGCGCGTGCATGTGCATGCGTGCGTGCGTGGAGGTCAACTGGAAAGTGCACTGTGTGACCAACTTTGCTGCATAATTTTGCATTTTTCGAGGGGATTGCTTTAATAAACTTCCACAACCCCTTTCTCAAATTAGGCGTATACTTAACAGCTTGAAAAATTGCAAAACAAATGTCCAGGACAGAAAATCAATATGTGCGTTCCAAACACTTCTCCTGCGTCGGTCTGGTTCCCGACCCTCTCACCTTTTGTTCTCACATCTTAAAGGGATACATTTTGGCTGATATCGATATCCGATGATAATGACTTGCTTTCATGGACGATAACCTAAGTCGATATCATCTCATTCTGTGTGTGTAGTGTCCGCCCTGAAACTGGGAGGCCAGGGTTCGATTCCCGGCCAGGTCATACCAAAGACTGTAAAAAATTGGGACCCAATGCCTGCCTGCTTGGCACTCAGCATCAAAAGCATGGATTGGGGCTCAAATCAACTAAGCATATCTATGCATATCTCCAAGAGATATGCGTCAAAAGTGGAGAACTAATTTCACTGCGGTAACGTGAGCGACTTTGACTTTTGACTTTGATGCCAGATCACTTTTTACTTATTCATATCCAATATAATATAGATTATTGATACAAATATGTTGGTGCCAATTACCGGTAATCTCCAGTCAAACTTTTGGTCATTTTATTGTCTACTCAGGCTTGTGTGACCACGCTGGACAGTTTTTAAGTTGCTCAAGTCAGCATTTAGTTAGATATTTGATATTCATTTTAGCGGACCGGCCCTGTTTGTTTCTCTCTCTCTCTCTCTCTCTCTCTCTCTCTCTCTCTCTCTCTCTCTCTCTCTCTCTCTCTCCTCTCTCTCTCTCTCTCTCTCTCTCTCTCTCTCTCTCTCTCTCTCTCTCTCTCTCTCTGTCTACCTTCTTGCATGTCTGTCTGTCAGTGTTTAGGAATCCTCACCCTCTCACTCAGCTCAATGATAAACAGACAGACGTCCTCTGAACTAAACTCTACACCCCAGCATGCATAGCAGCCCATCAGATAAGAATGGAGCTGCAGAAGTACAGTAAAAGGATCTGATGTTTGGGTCATTATAGCACCGATGAGGACGAAGAAGAAGAAGACTAATGCCAGCTCCGTCTTCATCCTCGTCTCCTTACTCGGTCTCCTTCCCTCCCATCTTGGCCTCTGTAATCCACTTAGGTGGCTCTTCCTGAGCTATACCGCCGTAGCCGTTTATTCCATTATAAAGACCCGCTCTGCGACCTGCCGCTTATTTCATTAGAAAGACCCGATCCGTGACCCCCGCTCCCGCTCCTAATCTATACCACACTGGAGGAACACAGAGTGTTCATCTGTAACCCCTAAGAGCAGTGTTGCCAAAAATCCAAAAATGCACTAGTAGTGGCACTACCGAAATGCACTAGAATGTGCCAGGAGAAATAATTGGCAAAATGTTGGTCAAAATAGCAATTCTTCTACATTTTCTAAGATTCCAGATGTTTAAATATAATTTAAACCTTGAGAGCGGGTCCATTTGGTTTCATTGTACGATCTCAAGAGTTACAGATCTATAAGGGTGCATTTGGTTACCTATGGTCCTTTCTAGGAAGGAAGGAGGAATACGAGGAGGAGGAGAGGGAGAAATCATAGGAGGAAAAATGGTGAAAAAAGAGGGTTTTATCTCTGGCGCCTGTCAACCAATTTCGCCCCAACTCACCAGCAAAAAAGCACTAGATTTTCTGCCAGGAGTTTTTCACTAATTTTGGCGCTAGGTGGATCTGGATGAAGCTAAATATAGCAAAAAATGCACCAAGTTGGCAACACTGCCTAAGAGCGTGAAAGCGTGGACTTTACTGGTACATGGCCAGGGTTAGATTCAGACCCATGACGGATTCATATTTTTCAGTGTGTGTCAATGACCGTCGGCGTTTGGCGTTCCAAGCAAACGTTGTCGATCAGGGATGACTGCAGACCGATGGTAAGGAGATCAAGGAAGATGGAACGAGGCTGAATCTGAGATGACCACTTACTGTACGACCGAAGCTTCCCGCTATACAATCTGATTTGACCGATGTTAAGTGATGGCCTACCGTTGAAGTATTGCTATACTCTTTCTTTAATGCTAGGCAATGGCTTTCTGATGGCCTGTGTGTGCTGTGAGGGATACTAACCGGGTCCCTGGCCACATTTTTTTTGTTACTCACTCAAGCTCTATTACGTCTTTGGGTGACTTACAGTACAGAGCTGCACAGTCCCACTCCTTTCATGATGTCGTCCCGCAGCCCCGAAGTCATTTCCTCATAGACTTTTAAAAAAATGATTTACAGTATATAAAGACGATTACCCCGCAGTGACAAATCTAATGGCACACAGAATATTTTGGATTAATCAAATAATTAGTAAAAAGAAAAAAAGGGCAGGATACAACACTTTTTGTTTCATTTTTCTTCCTTCGCCCCAAAACATTGTGTTTGTTGTCATTATTTGCCACGACCTGAGTTGCCTTTGTCCGCTGGTAATCGTCTTCATATGAATAATTT